>CAHIKZ030000749.1:770000-852500 GCA_903632075.3 Acanthosepion pharaonis | reverse complement strand
TGTGTGTGTGTGAAGAAATATAGTTTTAAGGTGTGCTATATTTTGGGGATAAAATGTTCAATATCAGATATGTAAATATAAATATAAAAGTGAGCATTTTAATCAACATTCAGAGGCGACTGTTTCGTTCTGTCTCTTTTGTCAATGACCAAACATACTTTATCCGAAGATTTTGTACAATGAACACTGCGACAAGAAATAAACATTTTTTTCAAATTTGGATTTTCATAATAAGAACTACATATCACGAATATAAAAACAACAAAAAAGTATGAACATTGATGAGTGATCTAGTTTGATATATATATTTATGGATCTCCCTACGGAAACCAAAACAAATATGTTCATGAGCCATTTATACGTCATAAGTTAATATATATATATATATATATATATATATATATATATATATATATATATATATATATATATACAGTAGCGTTCAAGACTAAAAAACAAAATTTTAAAACCTAATATTTGTCCCTTATTTTGGACGTTCCAAATTTGAAAATGAATAAATAATTGTTATAATTCTTTTTTCTATCCTTTGCAAATGATTCAAATTTTAGTATGTTATTATGGATGATAACGACTACCAGTTGTCAAAATTTAGCTTTTCACAGTTGTTATTTCTAACAAATATTAGGTTTTAAAATTTTGTCCCTTACTTTTGGACGCTACTATATATATATATATATATATATATATATATATATATATATATATGTATGTATGTATGTATGTATGCTTGTATTGATGAATGTTTCATTAAATAATATAGACAAGTTTTGTCTATTTATTTTTTGTAAATTCTTTTCATATCGTCTGATAAGCTTAATAACATTATCATTAATCAAAGAAAGAAAATCACAATTTTTGAATAAATTATATTTGCTCTACTTTGCATTGAGCACTCTTTTAAGAATAGTATGTTTTGGTTATTAGAATTTATTCCGTATACACCAATCCTATACTTGGTATATATATATATATATATATTTAGTTTATGAAAAACTAGGTAATCCGTATGGGTAAACCTAAGGAGGATAAAATCCAGAGAGCTCAATGTAAATCCAGAGCAAATAATTTAAATAAAAACAGACCACAGAAAGAATTTGTAAAGTCCCTTAATCTGTTGGGGGATATTTTATTTTAACTGTCCCTCGCTAATTTATTTACACGTTATTTCCCCTCCCCTCGTTACAAGTATATACACTTGTTTGTTATTTTAGTGTGTTTCCCCCTTTTTTTTTTCTCTTTATTTTCGTTACTGTTCTTTTCGTTAATTAATGATCCAACGATTGTCTCCTGATGAGATGTTTGTTGAATCGGCCTTTTGAGACAAATAAAATTAAAATCAATAAATTCCTTGTTTTTAAAACTGTATATAAATTTTGTAAATTTATCTAAACATTTGTATATATATATATATATATATATATATATATATATATATATATATATATATATATAAATCGATAAAATCCATTAGAGGGCCAAAACCTTTTATAAAACATAAGTTAATGTTTTACTCTCTCTATATATATATATGTATATATATGTATGCATGTGTGTGTGTGTGTGTGTGTTAATGATAAATATACATTTTTCCTCATCGGTAGCACAACTCTGGGCTTCATGCACAATGCAATCCTCAGGTGCTGATTGAATTGCACTGCGCGTGTACTCGATGTATAATAACAGACCTATAATTTATATTAATAATAAATATATCACAAGGCGACTGTTGAAATTTCTAGAGCACATAATGAAGACAGAGGGTTTGGAAAATTAGATACTCCCAAGACAGGCTGAAAGGATGACAGACAAGGGAAACATACGCAAAAACAACCTACCTAACAAGTTCGAGTATGGCAGATCAAGGTTTAAGAGAGATAACAATAAACCAAAACTCATTAACAGCTACAAAGGACAGGAAATTGTGGAGAGCAATGAACGTCAACGACTTGAAGGGACATAGCACATAGAAGAAGAAGTAGTGTAAAACCGGACTTCTGTTTTGCATTTTGTCTCTAGGGTAAACTGAACCGATGTCTGCATATATATATTAATTCAATATAAATTTTCTTCCATCAGAATTATATTAGATATTAAATAATTTGTCAAGTGTTTATAGGTCGTTCAATCACACGACACTACGTTTCTCAGCAGATAATTTGTGCTTGGTACACTTCAAGTTGAATTATGTCCGAGAATTCTGTAAATTCTTGAATTAATAAAAATCAGGAAGTACAATACCTGAAGATTATACCAAATGCTTACAGATCGCGGCATCTATCAGAGAGATTAAATTTAAATTTTTTATTACATTATTCCAAAATTTTAACGTTAGCAGAAAATAATGTCAACAACTGAGCACAAATAGTTATTAATTAAAAAAAAATAATTAATGTATAATATTATCCGTAACTATATATACAGTGTCGTTCGATAAAAGTGACTCACCTGATTCTTTTTTACTTAAAAATATTTTCGCCTATTGTTTTTGGGGTCAAATTAATTTTTGATCTTACTAATATAAAAACCCCTTCCCAACCACCTAGTAAAAAAGTTTACTCATCCGAAGTTATTCTATTGATAATTATAATTTTGGATATAAATGAGATTTAGGTAAAAACTCTGTGCAAAAAAAGTGACTCACTTATTTCCTGCAACTATTAATCAATAGAAACATAAAAGGAACAGCTTTAAATAACGAATAATAAAAGTATAATTTATTTATAATAGGTAATATAGTTCGAAATATTTAATAATCTATGGGTCTTCCTTTATTTTGAATAACCTTTTCAACCCTTTTTGGCATTGACTTGATTAGGTTCTGGCAAATCTCATCTCCAAGCATTGAATTCCATTCGGATATGAAATTCACAATCAAATCCTCTTTGTTGCTCATCTGCTTTCTCAAGAGTCTGTACTTTATAATGCCCCATAAGTTTTTTTTTATGGGGTTGAGGTCAGGAGATTGGGGCGGCTATGTCATAGTACTCCCCTGCTTCTCATCAAAGTATTCCTTCATCAATTTTGATTTGTGAGAGGGAGCATTATCCTGTATAAATATGAGCTTGGTGGGGTCGATTTGCACCCTTTCAACAGAAGGGAGCAGACAAGACTCTAAAATTTTCTTGTACTGCTCGCTCCTGAGGGTCTTCTCAATAGGTTTTAAGAAACCAGTTCCATGAAAAGAAAAGGTTTTAAGAAACCAGTTCCATGAAAAGAAAAGTATCCCAAGAACATTATATTGAACATCCGTTCAGTATAATGTTCTTGGGATACTTTTCTTTGATGCTTGACAACCCTTACTGCTAAATTCAAAGAGCTTTTAAAGCTTCTTCGGATTTTAGATCGCTTATCCTTTGAATTTAGCTCAATCAAAAGAGAACATTTAGTAAAAAAATCAGGTGAGTCACTTTTATCGAACAGCACTGTATATATTGTTTTTGATAAAAGTTTAAAAAAAAACATATATACGTAAAAAAAATACGTATATTGTCGAAAATTCCTTTTCTAACAATACAGCTATTTGTTCTATGCTATAATTCTCAATAATAGTGAATTTTAAACATTAAAGGATAATTAATCACATCTCTGTAATAGCTGTCGCGATATGTTAACAAAATTCCAAACTTTCAAGTTGCGATTAATATTTTACGGTTTATCAAGGGAAGGGGGAGATTTGAGATACAGGATTTATAGTGAGAGGGGGAGAGAGAGAAATGAACAGAAAAAAGAAAGGTCATAAAGCAGAGAAAAAGAAAAAAAGGAAAGATTTTATTTGAACGAAAGTAGGAGAGACAGAAAAAGCCAAACCGAAAAAAGAAGAAAGAAAGGATGATTGAAAAAAGGGAAAAAAGAAAGAAAGAAAGAAGGAAAATATCAAAGAAGAAAGAAAGAATGCAGAAAACACAAAACAAAGAAAAATTGTAAGATAGCTTGTATTGAAAGAAAGAAAGAAAGAAAGAGAGAGAGAAAGAAAGAGAGAAAGAGAGAAAGAAAGAAAGAAAGAAAGAAAGAGAGAAAGAGAGAAAGAAAGAAAGAGAGAAAGAAAGAAAAAAGAAAGAAAAGATGAAAGAAAAAATGTTGAAAGAAAGAAAAACGAATGAAAGAAAAAGGAATAAAAAAGATTGAAAGATTGACAGAAAAAAAAGAAAAAAGAAAGAAAGAAAGAAAAAACAAAAGAATGGGGAAAACACCAATGAAAGAAAGAAAGAATTGTTGAAAGAAAGAAAGAAAGAAAGAAAGAAAGAAAGAAAGAAAGAAAGAATGGGGAAACACCAATGAAAGATTGACGGAAAGAAAGCTTCACTTAAAAGAAAGAAAGAAAGAAAGGTTGAAAGAAAGAAAGCATGGGGAAGACTAAAGATTGAAAGAAAGAAACCACGAGTTGAAGGAAAGAAAGGATGAAAGGAAGAGAGAAAATAATTTCTTATGAAATACAGACACATAGAGAGAGGGAGAGAAAAGAGAGTAAACATGAAGCTTGTCAAAGAAAGAAAGAAAGAAAGAAGAAAACATTTGGGAATAAGAAAAAAGAAAAAAGGTAGAAAGCTTGAACGAAAGAAAAAAGAAAGAATGGGAAAACATAAAAGAAAGAAAGATTGAAAGAAAGAAAGCTTGAGTTGAAAGAAAGACAGAAAGAAAGAAAGAAAAAGAAAGAAATAGTTGAAAATAACTCAAAAGAAAGAAAATAGAAGGAACAGTGGTTTCTTAAGAAATTCTGACAGACAGACAGACAGATAGATAGATAGATAGATAGATAGATAGATAGATAGATAGCGTGAGTGTTAGAGGGAAGTAAAGACAGGAAATTTCCAGTTTATCAAAGAAAGAAAGAAAGAAAGAAAGAAAGAAAGAGGAAGAAAGAAAGAAAGAAAGAAAGGAAGAAAGAAAGAAAGAAAGAAAGAAAGAAAGAAAGAAAGAAAGAAAAAGGACGAAATTGAAAACAAAAAGAGAAATCGAAAAAGTGGTTTTAAAAAGAAAGAGCAAAAATAGAAAAAGATTTTTTTTAAAAACCAAACGCACGCACGCGCGCGTGCACACACACACATACACACATACATACATATATATATATATATATAAGAGAGAGAGAGAGTGAGAGAGAGATAGTGAGAGAGAGGGAGAGAGAGAGAGGGAGAGAGAGAGAGGGAGAGAGAAATAGAGAGAGAAATTTCGATAAAAGACTTTAGAATGCCTCGAGGAAGAAAGTGGAAGCAGCGAGAAACATAAAATGAAAGAAAAAATGTGTATGTATTTATGCACGTTTGTCTGTATGTATATATGTATATGTATATCAGTATGAATGTTTTGGAGAAAGAAAGAAAGAAAATGAACGCGGGTGGTCTCTCTATTTAAGTGCTTAGAAGACTGAGTGGATAACATTGGATTCTGTAGATATTGGCAGTGGGTCACCATTTTGGATGGAGAGAAGGCAGTAAGCAAAAAGGGATTACCAGTACCTAACAGGTGCTACCAGGATTGGGGGGGGGTGATGTGAAGGTGGTGTGGGGGGGGGAATCAGATTGGTTGCCTAAATTTGACATGGCTTGATAACTTCCTAATAGTACATTAAAAGACAAAGAAAAGAAAAATGGAAACGAAAGAAAGAAAGAATAGAGGGTGGTATATAGGGAAAAGAAAGAAAGGAAGAAAGAAAGAAAGAGAGAAAGAAAAAGAGAAAGAGAGAAAAAAAGAAAGAAAGAAGAACAGAAGGTAGTATAAAGGGAAAAGAAAGAAAGAAGGAAAGAAAGATAGAGAGAGAAAAAAAGAGAAAGAAGGAAAGAAAAAGAAAGAAAGAAAGAAAGAAGAACAGAAGGTAGTATGAAGGGAAAAGAAAGAAAGGAGGAAGGAAAGAAAGATAGAGAGACAGAAAAAGAGAAAGGGGAAAGAAAAAGAAAGAAAGAAAGAACAGAGGGTGGTATATAGGGAAAAGTAAGAAAGGAGGAAAGAAAGAAAGATAGAGAGAAAGAATAAAGAGAAAGAGGGAAAGAAAAAAGAAAGAAAGAAGAACAGAAGGTAGTATACAGGGAAAAGAAAGAAAGACAGAGAGAGTGAAAGAAAAAGAGAAAGAAAGAAGTACAGTAGCTAGTATATAGGTAAAAGAAAGATAGAGAGAGAGAGAAAAAAAGAGAAAGGGGGGGAGAAAAAGAAAGAAAAAAGTACCGAAGCTAGTATATAGGTAAAAGAAAGAAGGAAAGAAAAACAGAGAGAAAGAAAAAGAGAAAGAAAGAAGAACAGAAATTAGTCTAAAGGTAGTAGAAAGAAAGAAAGAAAGAAAGAAAGAGGAAAAATAAAGAAAGATCGGAAGGTAGTACAAAGGTAAAAAAAGAGAGAAGAAAAGATAAAGGAAAAGAAAGAAGGGCAGATGGTAGTATAAATGTAAAAGAAAGTAAGAAAGAAAGAGAGAGAGAAAGAATGAAAGAACAATATAGGTAAAAGAATGAAAGTGAGAAAGAAAGAATAAAAGAAAGATAGATGAACAGAAGTTAGAATAAAAGTGAAAGAAAGAAAGTAGTAAAGAAGTAAGTGTAAAAATAGAGAATGTGGCCAATATTTTGAAGGAGAATTCATATTTATAAACTAAGGATTGGCAAAATATGACAGAAAGAAAGTACAGAATCTTGTATAAAAGAAAGAAAGAAGAAATGACAGTAGCATAAACGTAAAAGAACGAAAGAAAATAAGAAAGAAAGAAGAATGAAAGAAAGAAAGAAAGAAAGACAGGAAGGAAGAAGAACGGAAGGTAGTATAAAGGTAGAAGAAAGAAAGAAAAAAAAGAAAGCCTAATATTTTGACGGTTGATGAGACAAATACATAGGTATTTATGAAAGAAAGAAAGAAAGAAAGATTGGCCCAGAAAGTCTGACAGAAAGAAATGTTGAAAGTAAGAGAGAAAGAAAGAAAGACAGAACATACGGTAATACAAAGGAAAGAAAGGGAGAAAAAAGAAAGAAAGACAGAAAGAAAAAGCATGAGGAAGTATAAAGGTAAAAGAAAGAAACAGTGAAAGAAAGAAAGAAGAAAGTTGAAAGACTGGCACAGAAAGTCAGTTTAACAAAATGCTTGAGAGAAAGAAAGAAAGAAAGAAAGAAAGAAAGAAAGAAAGAAAGATAGAAAGAAAGAAAAAGGGAGAAGTAAGGAAAGACAGATGAAAGAAAGTAAATTCAGAATGAAAGGAAAACAGACAAGAAAGGACAAGTATATAAAAAAAGGAAAAACATATATATAAGATATTTTTCTTTCGAAGTTTTCTCTTTCAAAGCAATGCTCTTTGCCCGTTTTGAAAGAGAGAAAAAAGAAAATATGTTTGAAAGAAGAAAGACAAGAAAAGTTGGAAAAATGAACGAATAAGGGGACAACGATAAAACAACAAACGTATGCAAGTCGTTAACCGCGAATACACAACTTTGAAACATTTCCTTTGTTAATTACACAGAACACACACCTATATATATACAGGGTGTCTCCCCAAAAATTACACCATTTGTGGGAAGCCCCAGTAAGAAGAGCATCTGTGGAAACTAAGATCCCTCGTACGACAATTTGACACTGGAGAATGCTACGCAAGACATGCTACAGAGCGTTTGGCAGGAGCTGGACTACCGAATTGACATGTAACAATTCACAGGTGGTCAGCATATTGAATATTAGTGAATCTTTTTGAAATCGTTTATAAAATCTACATGTTCAAATTTTGATAAGTATATTATTGTTCAACATGAAGCTTATAAATTTCGTTTCCAAGAGACATGTCGTTGCTCAGATATTCACAGTTTAGATTCTATCAACTTTTGGGGGAAAACATGTGCATAATATATATATATATATATATATATATAATGAAATGGACAAAGTCCGACAATTATTTTAAGGCATTTTTTATGTATATACGTTCTTTTTATAGATACAAATATTTAAGTAAATACTTTGTTCATAATAAACAGTATTAATAACATTTACCGGCCTGAATGTCCGAGAAATTTTCATAGAAAATATATTCTCTGAAAGTAATCGAACTTGTATCCTATACGGAATCGTCATATAGCCTGATGTGCCTTAACCGATCGAGCCACGGAGGATCGTTCGATTAGCGAGGTCGATTTTGCTGCTTTTAAACTTCAATCTTCCATGGATCTCTCACGTACATTCATATCTGCTCAAAGCAGATGTAAACAAATGACGTCACACATTATGAAATGGACAAAGTCCGACAATTATTTTAAAACATTTTTTTTATGTTTATACGTTCTTTTTTGTAGGTAGAAATATTTAAGTAAATTTCCCGTTTATAATAAACAGTATTATCAACATTTACCGGCCTGAATGTCCAAGAAATTTTCATAGAAAATATACGTCTTCCGAAAGGGATCGAACCTGTATCCTATACGGAACCGTCATATAGCCTGATGTGCTTTTACTGAATCAGCCACAGAGGTGCGTTTCGGTTAGCAAGGTCGATTTTGCTGTTTTTAGACCATAATTCTCCATGATTTTCTCTCATAGATTCATATCTGCTCGATGCGTATCCAAATGTAAACAAATGACGTTACACAAAGTCCGACAATTATTTTATAATCTATAAAAAGAACGTATAAACATAAAAACTGTCTTAAAATATATATATAGATATTTATATATAATAAAATAATAAGAAATAACAGTAAGATTTACAATCCGGTGTTCTTCGTAATTATTTTAATAAAAAAAAAAAAAAAAAATTTCTCGATAGATGAACCGTAGAGCATAATATTATAATTATTTACTATTTTAAAAATATGTTCCCATCGCTACTCAGGAATTACCATGTTTCAAAACAGAAACTAGAATTTTAAATCTATTTTTTAAATATTTTTTGAATAATTTTGTTCATACCACATTGACTGATAAACTCCTACAACAAAAAAATTCTCAAATTGCCATATTAGTAAAAAAAAACGCACTCTCTTAAATTTTCAAAAGAATTCAAACCTTAGCGTTGCGACTGCACGCTCCAAAATTTAGTGTCCGTTAACAATAACACATTTAAAAAAAAAATATATTTCGATTCGCATTTAATTTTTTCGTCTTGGATGCTACCTGGATTTTACTAAAAACAAAATTTCTGAAGATGACTGAATGTACAGTTGAAAGTACTTGCGTATTAAAGAAAGACATTATACAGCTTATAATTTTTAAAAACAAGGATCATAATATTCATCGAGTGATTTGTAGGTTAATGCAACTTTAAAATTTTATTTGCGAAATGATTTCGCCATTTTATATCTTAAATTTACTAATCTACTTTTTGTATGAATGTTTTATTGTAATATAAATTGAACTGCACCACATTATATATATATATATATATATATATATATATATATATGAAGAAAAAACAAACAAAAATCTTAATATGCAATTATGCTATATTAATGTCAATATAAAGTCGACGTCGGACGTTTCGGTCTATTTAAGACCATCTTCATGGACATTTTCATTTAAACATAATTAACATTAGAACATAAAAATTTAACACAAAAGACGATGGACATAAGAGCACAACTAATCCAAACAGGTAACTGAAATTTTTATATAAGATCAGCGTTCCGTTTAAATATGATCACGTCGTCGTCACGTGGGCGATGTTGTGAAAACGTATTCGAAGATGATTTCCAAATATTAAAAAAAGTCGATTGAACTATTTTATATAAAGAGTTCAAGAAATCCCTTCCGTTGATATAGGAATACGTAGAGATCAATAGGTTCTTATATCTTCATACAAGCTTGAAGTCCTTCACGTTACAAAGCAAATCAAAAATGATTTCAAAAACGATGGAACAGTTCTAAAAAACAGTTCGATAATAAATCCTTTCCTTACTTGATCAATAGATTCTTATATTCTCGTCCAAGCTTGAAGTCTTCCATGTTATAAAGTAAATTCAGGTTTGTATTTCCAGTAGACAGTATAAGCAAATATATGGATATAGATCCGACAGTATGAAGAAAAATACAGAAAAAAAAACAAAAATCTTAATATGCAATTATGCTGTATTAATGTTAATATAAAGTCGACGTCTTAAGATTTTGTTTGTTTTTTCTGTATTTTTCTTCATACTGTCTGATCTATATCCATATATTTGCTTATATATATATATATATATATATATATATATATATATATATATATATATATATATATATATATATATATATAGGCAGTAACCTTTCTTTTTAAAACATATTTTGTGATTATGACAGACAAAGAAATTCTTAAATTTTTCCATTTGGTGGTTGTAAGATTATGGTGGTAAAATTGTGCATAGTGTCTATTGTGCCAAGTGCTTTCGGCTACTTTAGCCATTTTCAAAGGATTTTTCTTTTTTGTTAATTTTTTTTTTTTCTAATTTCTTTTCAAGGTTGTCTTTTAAAATGTATTGTGTACTGCATATTACATGATAGTAGCATTTATACAGCGAGCCCCAGCGAAAGGAATTCAATTTGACGTCCTTCTGTTTAAAAAAAAAGAACTTAGCACATTGTTTCTGTTGTTAAATATATTGATATGAAAGAAAAGGATTATATATATATATATATATATATATATATATATATATATATATATATATATAATAAATCCTAAAGAGCCAGGAAAGCCTACCTAGGTTTCACCTAAACAGATCTTCAGGGTAAGCTATTTTTTATTTCCAATTTTTTCCTCGGCTACCGATTTGATTTAACATATATACAAGTTTAGTTAGCTGAGGTTTTTTTACCAAGCAAGTATTACTATTAGTATATATATATATATATATATATAAAGAGAGAGACAGATATATAGATGTAGATAGATAATATTAGTGGTCAATATGTATATAAGAATTTACTAGTCTCCGCTTATTACTACAACGAACTGCTTTCCATCGGAATCAAATTTTATAAAAATTTTAAGAATACGTTTTTAAAGCGTCGCCCATTTGACGACAACGTGACCACGCTCAAACGGAAAGCTAATCATTCAAAATTTTATATCATCTGTTTTTGGATAAGACTTGTTTTTTTTTTTATGTCCATCGTTTTCGTCGATTTATATTGATTATGTTAATTGTATTGTATTTTTAATGAATATTGTCCTGAAGAAGGTTTTTAAACCGAAACGTCGAACGTCGACATTTCATTCATAATTAAAACAACATAATCACATTCTAAGGATTTTTGTTTGTTTTTTCCAGATATTTTCTTCATTCTGTCAGATTTATATCCATTTATATCCATTTATATTATATATATATATATATATATATATATATATATATATATATATATATATATATATATATATATATATATATATATATATATATATATATATATATATATATATATATATATATATATATATATATATATATATATATATATATATATATATATATAATAAAAAACCTGTAATATTAATCGACGCATGTGGACTTTTTTTCAAGGCGAAAATGAAATTTCTCACATCAGAAGAAATGATCGTTCGCATTAGGGTTTTAGGTTCGATTCCTGTCGGAGAAGCACATAGTTTCTACATCTCTTGAAGATTGACGACGCTAAATGAAATTAATTCTGTTTATTGAAAAATAAACATAAAAAATTAAAAAAAAAACGAGCTGTTTACTTAAATAAATTGTATCTATTAAAAATAACGTATAAACAGAAAATATATCAAACAATTAGATATAATCCATTTCATTATATATATATATATATATATATATATATATATAAGACAGCGAGAGGAGAGGGAGAGAGAGAGAGCTAGATAGATAGATGGGTGGAGGGCATACTGAACACTAAAGGTTAAGTGTCAAATTCTTCAAGTCTGAAATGAAACGGACATTTGTCAGCAGGAAAATACGAAAAGGCGACAAAAATGTTAAAGGACCAAAGAGCATTTAGCAAAAGAAAAAAGAAAAAAATAAAGATGGCGATGACAGTCGGGTCGTGGAAAGACTGTTGGTCGACCTTCAAAATAACAGTAAAAAGAGACGGCCAAAAAATACGATAGTTTGTCGACTATTAGCCTAATTGAGATGATTAATCGTACGGATATTTAAGGATTATACCTCGACTATCAGAGTGCTGATATTAAAGGAAACGAGGAGGGGTGGAGAGAACAACTTATATACCTACTTACTTACTTACTGCTCGTCAGATTTTAAGCATTTCTTACGTTGGCACAAAAAAAAAAAGATAATCTATAAATTTGGAACTACTGATTATTTTTTGTCTATATTTCTGAGAGGAGGTATTATGTACAGTATTTACATTAGTCGGACTATTGTCCTCATCTTTGTCGGAAAGGAATATAAAGGAGAAACAGGCCGCCCCCTCAAGGTAAGGCTTCAAGAACACCAGAAAGCTGTAACGAGAGGGGAAGTAGAAAAATCAGGCGTGGCTGACCACGTATGGAGAGAGAAGGGAGATCACCGCCCCCTGTGGGATCATGTTGAAATCATAGACAGCGAACACCATTGGAAAATACGTAAACTTAAGGAATCAGCACATATGCTAGGCCACAAAAATCTCCTGAGCCGACCAAGCATAGAAATAAATACAATGTGGGAACCAGTAATAAGGAGTGCCAGAGAAAAGCAATGATAACAAAGTTGCAATATGAACTCTGGTAAAGACATGTAATGATAACAACAAAAATTGCAATATGAGCACTGGTAAAAATGATGCTGAAAACATTAGTTTTATAATACTCAGAAGTTCATATCAGATGTCCTCAAGGACACAAGGCACAGTGGATAAAGGCGTTGGTTAGATCCAGTGACAGACCCAAAGAAGGTGAGTTCAATTCCTGGTTAAGGCAGTGGAGAACTTTCAGAGGGAAAACTAGCAGGAGATAACTGATAACTGACATCTATCAAACATGGCACGTGGAATTAGAACAGTCTACCCCAGTGATCGAAATAAAGGGTTCAATTCGAAATTCCAACCCCCTGAAGAAGGCCGGAGCGTACAACGGCCGAAACGTTGTGACAAATATGGCGACAAAGATGAGTACAATAGTCCGACTAATGTAAATACTGATTATTTTTTGTTTGTAAGAATAAATTTTTCCAGTTGAATATTTTATTAACAATTATTACTGGGTAAAAAGTCCTATTATTTAGCCAGTTTTGGGGCAAGAGAAAATGGAATCATACCTTTCTCAAGGTTAATTGCGAATAATTGAATGTAAGTAAATTGTCTTGAATTCGTACATGGCCCTCCGAATTCTCATTTCAAGCCTGCATCTGTTACACCACCTGCACATCCACAACCTGAGGAAGACCGATCGATTATCTATCTATCTATCTATCTATCTATCTATCCCTTTGATTCTTTCCATATCTATCTATATATCTATCTATCTATCTATTTTTGTTCATATTTATTCTTTCATTCCTTTCCTATCTATCTATCTATCTATCTATCTATCTATATATATATATATATATATATATATATATATAACACTTTCTATAAGTTCCAATTTGTCTCTATCTCTTTCAGTCCCTTGCTCTATCTACCTACCTACGCCTGTTCAAATCTACCTATCTATATGCCTATATCTTTTCAGATCTATCGCTGTTCAAATCTAGCTAGCTAGCTATCTGTATATATCTTTCATGTTTCTCTTTCTCTCTCTCACACTATCTTTCTTTCTCATTATCTATCTATCTATCTATCTATCTATCTATCTATCTATCTCTGTACACATCTAACTATCTATCTGCTACATGGGTTTCTGTTTTCGCGACCTTCTTCAAGCAAAGAGTAGATATTTCCGCATATTATAAAAATGGATTTTTTTTGTAGTAGTGATTCAAATGTCTTTCTTGGACTGGTGATAAGAGTTTATTTATATTTTGCATATATTTCTCTTGTTAATCTTTCGTTCTTTCGCATGGTACGACGTCATAGAACTGACACAGCTTCCCTTCACAAAAGCAAAATCAAATTACCCGACAACAGAAAAATCTTTGTATCACAACACATCTACAAATGTAATCATGGTAAGTTTAAATT
This sequence comes from Acanthosepion pharaonis, assembly GCA_903632075.3. NCBI lineage: Eukaryota > Metazoa > Mollusca > Cephalopoda > Sepiida > Sepiidae > Acanthosepion > Acanthosepion pharaonis. The sequence goes on along the minus strand of CAHIKZ030000749.1, from coordinate 838,442 downwards.
ATATACCAACGAGAGAATTATTCTTACCTACAAATAAGAAAAATTATTCTTACCTATAAGAAAAAAAAACTTCATAAACAAATTTAAATCAGCACTAAATAGATCATAACCCCCTACACAAAAACACACAGCAATGACTAAATACAGTAGTCGATTCTGTTATGCTGACATAGAAGATTTCTGTGCGACGATAACGGTCACGGAATATCAGACGGAAATCGTAAATTCAGTATGCAAATATGGAAAATAGAGGATAATATATATTTTAAAATAAAAAATTCACATTTCAACCCAAAAAGTTTACGGTTTATTTTCTTTTTAATATATATATATATATATATATATATATATATATATATATATATATTTTTCGGGTTTAACAGCAAAATTGTCTAAATCCTGTAACAGCATGTGATAATCGTACATCCCACAAAATGATTTATATCTAGAAAAACACAAAACTAATTGAGTTTCTTTTTTTTCCCAAAGTTTTCAGATAAGTCGTTTTACCATCTTGACATCATTTATCGTAAGAATCACGTAAAAACCCTTTGTGTTATTCAGCTAGAATGTGAACAAGTTGAAATCGTTTTGTGTCAGCCCCACTATGTCTTAGCAATGACGAGGCCTACCTTCAGTAATGGTATCAAGAATTCATAATCTGGCTTCCACATTCGAGAAGCAACAAATAAATGGTGACTAAGTTTAAAAAGAGGGAACAGTAGGCAGGAAAACTGAAGCAGGAGGTCACAACAGCATTTCAACTCAAAGCAGAGTCCAATAAGGTTATAAAAACCTCACAGAATTCCAGTAAGATATTTTTAATCATTTCTAAGATACGACAGTTCAAACCTTAATCTAACAATTGAACAATTTTGCTGTTACACGATTTAGACAATTTTGTAGTTGCACCCAACATATATATATATATATATGTCTGTGCGTGTGTATTAGTTTTGATTATGTGTGAGTGTGTATATATATATATATATATATATATATATATATATATATATATATATATATATTTATTCCCGGGTTGTTTTTTCTGTTTTCTTTTTTGAATTTGTAGGTTTGATGAATTGGATATATATTTACGATTCCAATGGAAAAATTTATGACCATGGAATATTAGTGTTTAAGCCTTTTTATTATATCCTTACTCTGCTCCAGACATTGAGTACTACCTGGATTCTATCCTCTTAGAATTTTTCTTTATACAAATATGTATGTATGTGTATGTATGTATGTATATATATTTATATATTTTAGATATATGATTGCATATGTATGTGTATATTAACCACTAATATTATATATATATATATATATCATACTTATTATAAAACCCAGATGGTGTGTGTGTGTGTATGTGTGTGTGTGTATCTGTACGTTTATATATTGGATCGGATTTCCTACATTTTTCAACCGATTTCAACAAAACTTCACAGGACTACGTAAAATTACCTTGCGGTGGTTCTGACAGCGCCAAAAATTGGAAAAACACAATTGTTTTTGCACGAAATCAATTTGAAAACACGATTCTGTCGCCAGAATGAAAAGGGGGACAACTCATATCGAGTTATTATAAAAACCCAGGTTGTTTGTGTATGTGTGTGTGTGTTCGTTTATATATGGGGTCGGATTTCCTACATTTTTTCAACCGATTTCAACAAAACTTCACTTTTTTTGGCAGGTAGTGTTTCTGTTTATTGTCTTGCACACTTTTTTTTCTTTATTTTTACATTGAAAATGCTTTAAAAATTCCATTTACAAAACAATTGTTTATAATAAAATTCTATTCAATCGGTAGACTCATAACGATTGAAAACAATGTTTTTCTTGAGTTTGGGTTTGACCAATTCGTAAAAAAAAACAAAAAACCAAAAAAAAAAAAAAACTAATTAAGACATGCGTGTCCGTCAACCTTAAACAATAATCTTTGTCAATTTTATTTTTTAGTCTTTATGAAGGTCGATACTTGATCTATCTCTTACTGTTACATTCCCGGGCAACGCCGGGCTATACTGCTAGTTTCTATATATATATATATATATATATATATATATATATATAGTGAGGTTTAGAGGGTTATAGAGTATGAGGCAGAGTTTATGCAGATATGTGGGCTATATAACTGTTAAAAGTAGGTGTGACCAGATTATGACTGAGTGATCAAGAAAACATTTTCTTGGGAGTCGGTTCCATAGAGTATCGGATCTACGGAAGAAATGGCTCGAATCGAACTTTCTTTTTACCATTAGAATACGAAGGGAATGAGGGTGGTTTGCTAGAATTTGAATGGCATGACGGATCCTAGCCGTAATGGTTAGAACAGGCAGAGCCAAGGAATGCAATTTCTCCCAGCACTTTCTATGGAATTAGACACAGAGCAATGAGAGGCTTGTTATACCTCGCCTGTAAGGGAGGGTTCAGGGGTAAAGGCCGAAGAAACACTTTTGGATACAATCAAAAGAGGAAAGGGCGAACTGGCCAGCTCCTGCCCAAATATGAAAGCTGTACTTTAGACCTGAACTGGATCTTCTAAAGTTAGAGGGTAGCAGGAGGAGTCAGGTACTTACTATAGCCGTACAGGGAAGCGACCATTTTTAATGCTTTCTTTAGTTTTTCGAAGGCATCTTTCACTATTTTAGGCCTGATCTTGTAAATGTAGAGGATAGCCCGAGGAGTCAGGTACTTACTACAGCCGTACAAGGAAGCGACCATTTTTTATGCTTTCTTTAGCTTTTCGAAGCCATCTTTCACTATTTTAGGCCTGATCTTGTAAAGGTAGAGGATAGCCCGTGGAATCGGATACTTACTATAGCCGTACAGGGAAGCAATTTTTTTTAATGCGTTCTTTAGATTTTGGAAGGCATCTTTCATTATTTTAGGCCTGATCTTGTAAAGGTAGAGGATAGACCGAGGAGTCAGGTACTTATTATAGCCTTACAGAGAAGCGACCATTTTTTATGCTTTCTTTAGCTTTACGAAGGCATCTTTCACTATTTTAGGCCTGATCTTGTAAAGGTAGAGGATATCTCGAAGAGTCACGTACTTACTATAGCCTTACAGAGAAGCGACTATTTTTGATGCTTTCTTTAGCTTTACGAAGGCATCTTTCACTATTTTAGGCCTGATCTTGTAAAGGTAGAGGATATCTCGAGGAGTCACGTACTTACTATAGCCTTACAGAGAAGCGACCATTTTTGATGCTTTCTTTAGCTTTACGAAGGCATCCTTCACTATTTTAGGCCTGATCTTGTAAAGGTAGAGGATATCTCGAGGAGTCACGTACTTATTATAGCCTTACAGAGAAGCGACCATTTTTGATGCTTTCTTTAGCTTTACGAAGGCATCTTTCACTATTTTAGGCCTGATCTTGTAAAGATAGAGGATAGCCCGTGGAATCGGATACTTACTATAGCCGTACAGGGAAGCAATTTTTTTAATGCGTTCTTTAGGTTTTGGAAGGCATCTTTCATTATTTTAGGCCTGATCTTGTAAAGGTAGAGGATAGCCCGAGAAGTCAGGTACTTACTATAGCCGTACAGGGAAGCGACCATTTTTAATGCTTTCTTTAGCTTTCATGACGTTTTATGTGTATGTGTGTGTATATGTCTTTCACCTTGTACGAGATCCGGGAGCCACTCTAGGTAGTGGATTATATTAAGCGACATTTTATGCGGATAGGAGAGGAAGATAACGTTTTATCCGAAACTTGAACAGGTTAAGATTGTAGTAATCCGGGAAGCATCCTCTTGCAGTAGTTCTCTGGAAGAATCTGTTCGAGTGGAACTTATTTCTCACCGATGGAATATGGAAAGAATGTGAGTTGCTTCCTATAATTGCGGGCCTTAGCTGTGAAGCTTAGAATAGGTGGAACTAAGGAATGTCGTTCGTCCGAGAAGTTTCCATGGAATTAGCGATAAAGCAGTAAGAGGCTTGCCACATCCCGCCTGCGAGAAATAGGTTGGAGTGTGGAAAATAATTTATCATGCACATGGACTCGGAGACGATTTTTGGAACCTATTTTAACTGGAGAAGGAAAACTGGGCAACCTCTGCCAAAATATAACAACAGTACTCCATGTTAGGCCTGATCTGGCTCTTGTAAAGGTAGAGGAAAGCGGGAGGAGTCAGGCTCTTACTAGAGCGGTACAGGGAACCGACCATTTTTCCTGCATCTTTAGCGAGAGATCGTATATACAAGTTCCATTTGAGGTTTGCGTTGAGTTTAAGGCCCAGGAGTCACTCAAGGCACCGAGCATCCCAGAAAGAACATCCATTCCTCGAGCCAGGTAGTAGTTCGCAATCCAATAGCGATGATCGAATGTAACTAGTTTGATTTTCGAAACATTGAATGTAACCAGCCAGCACCCCACCACACATATACACTGAGATGTTAGTTGTTAGATCAGCTGCTAGTCTTTGGTCATTAAGAGGTTTGGAGATACACCCATATATCGTTATATATATATATATATATATATATATATATATATATATATATATATATATATATATATGAAGAACTTGGTAATCCGTATGGGTAATCCCAAGATGATGATGATCCGGCGTCCCTTAAAAGGACTCTGGTGAAATAAATTATTATAGATGGATTTATGTGAGTTTGCGACCCTGTGTTTCAAGCTTTTGCGATCGTCAGACAAATATATTTGCTCTATCTCTGATATTGAGCGCTTTCTAATAAGTACCGCGCTTATAATTTATAAATAATAATATATTACACACACACACATATATATATATATATATATATATATATACACACACACACATTTATATTTATATAGACACACACTTCCTACCTACATATATATATATATATATATATATATATATATATATATATATATATATATATATATATATACACACACCTTGTGCAAATTAATTGAAACAAAACGAATAATTCCGTTATGATTTACTTTTTTTCGTGTCGGGGCGTGATGAAAATTATTGTCTTAACTGATCTGTGCCTATTGGCATTGTCAACACAGAAATGAGTTGACAATGCCCGTATAGGTCTTCTTGTTGGTTGAAATAGCTATTCGAATGAGGTAAATTTGTATTTCCTTTCTATGTAATTTATATGGTCTGTTATAATAAATATCTTTAGTTTTTTTGTGGATCAGTTTTAATATTTTCTATTATTAGTATTCACTTGGATTATATAACAACGGATTATTACATACGCTCACACGCACGCGCATACACACACACAGAGAGACACACACATATTATGAAATGGATAAAGTCCGACAATTATTTTAAGACATTTTTTTTTATGTTCATATGTTCTTTTTTATAAATACAAATATTTAAGTAAATGCTGTGTTTATAATAAAAAGTATTAATGACATTTATCGGCCTGAATGTATATGTATGATTATTTTTATTATTATTATTTTTATTATTATTATTATTATTATTATTATTATTATTATTATTACTGAACGTTCGTTTTCTGAATCTCACCACAGTTGATTTGTCAGGAAGTAGAATTTCTGGTGTCATAGTTTTGGATGGAGGCGATCCCAGCGAGCGGCACCTTTGGAAATTGGGTAGATGGAATCCTTAGGGGCCGTCGATAGCTGAGTTAGCACGAAGTTACAAGGCAGGTTCAAATATATATATATATATTTTTTTTTTTTAAATCGATAGAATGCGATGGATAAATTGTCGTCTAAATTACGCAAAAAAAAAAATGAAAATAACACTGATATTTTATTTTTAACAGATATATTCGCCAAATTTACACAATTATCTTGAAATAGTAAAGAATAAATTCATTCAATAAAATCACCACCGGCTTCAACCACGGCACCCCCACAAGAAGAGTTTGGAATCTCCTGCATCTCTTCTGGACGGTCTCCTTGTTTAAATTGACGAATGCTGCCATAATCCTTGCCTTTAGATCATCTTTGGTGTTACAAGGAGTTTTCTTGATCTCTCGTTCATCTGTGCCCCACACATAATAACCAAGGGGGTTGAATTCTTGGGATTTAGGTGGCCAGACGTAAGGCGTGATTTTGTCGAAGAAAATGTATGACAGCCATGACTGGGATCTTCTTCTTGTGTGGCATGGTGCAGAGTCCTGTTGTCAGACGTAGGATCTTCTAGAAGCCACAATCTTGTCCCAGGGCATCCCTACCTCCTCAAAGCACTTGATGTAGGCTTTCGTGTTGCGCTTTCGGCTCTCACCAGCAAATTTGTAAGTTCTTTTCTTATCAAAATTATCAAAGTGTTTTTTTGTTTTGTTTTTTTTGCCCCGAAATGATGTACGTTCGTAATCACCATTAGACTCATCCAACTTTTTTCCGAATCCTCTGCACTGTTCTAAGATTGACACTCCGAAATGTTCGTAATGCAACCTCCGGCGCGAATGCCAAGCAGTACAGCATGCCGTTTCCAAATTTCTGGCCGAGTGAATTGCGTCATGGTGCTCTTTTCCTCACAGACAGTGTCCAACTGACCCAAATATACGATGCAATCAGCAAAATCAAAAACAAACAACGTGCATGCGCGAAATTTAAAATATACAATGGTCAGAATTTACCGATCACACACACACACACACACACACACACACACACACACACACACACACACACACACACATATATATATATATATATATATATATATATATATATATATTACAGTCTCAATTACGGTGGACTGGTGATGTCTTGAGAATGCCTGATGACGGGATACCCAAGATCCTAATGTGCAGCCAGTTAGATCAGGGCTACAGGAATGTAGGACGCCCATGGCTAAGATACAAAGACAAGCTGAAAAGCAACTTGTCAGCAGTCAATATACCACATAACACCCTTGAGCGCTTAGCCTTGGAGCGGGTAGAATGGAGATCAACGTGTTTTAGTAGACTCGGCAATTTTCAATCGGCTTGTCTGAATCATCTTCAAGAAGCGAGAGCAAGATCTAAAAGGTCAGCCAATCTAACAGTGATCTCAGCTCAAAATCCTCACACTTGCTCCATATGGGGCCTCATTTGTAAATCGCTAGTGCGTCTTAAATGCCACTTAAGATTATCGCACAAAATTTCATAACTGAATCAATAAGCTGTCAGATCCTCATTCGTCGAAACCGACGGGAGAGTCCATTATATATATATATATATATATATATATATATATATATATGTAAGTGAACATTAGAATCAATACTCAGGGGTGACAGACGGTTTCATGCTAAAGGGAGTAAGGCCTGATGATTGCATTCAGCATGAAACAGCCTCTTGCCTGTGAGTGTTGTCTTCAATGTTCACTTTTATATTTACATACGCCCTATCTCTGGTATTGAGCACTTTATCTCATAAATATAACATGACTTAAAACTATATATATTTTTATATATCCAGAACTTTATTTGGTAAATTGTAGGACAAAATATAATAGTAAAAGTTTACTTGCGACTTGTTTTATCCTATCCGTTGTCAGATTGGATTTGATGACGTTTTTGTGACTACACATGCGCATGAGCGGGAGATGCTGGTAGTTTCAAAAATTTTTAAAGACTGTTTTTAAAATCATTTTTCGCAATCTACCTAATTTTTTTTTTTTTTCTATGTTGATAACACCAGTATACTACAATCTAAAAATAAAAATAAAAATTTAAATTCTCCTGACTCTCTATATAAGGATCAAACAAACAACAATAAATAAAGTTAGTTATGAGTATAGGAACAATTTTTAGAAATGTTCAGAATAGCAATGTTTTTGAAAATTTTTAAAAAAGGTTTTGACCAAAATCAAATAGATTATACTTATAAGAATTTAAGTTGCCTCCCTTAGATGAAAAACATGTAAAACCCAAAAGTTTCAACAGTTGATATTTAAATAATGATAACAGTGCGTGTACATGCGTGATTACAAAACAATCACAACAATCAGTTACATTGATTTTTGTCTCAGAAATTCGCCCCCTAAAAATGATTTTAGCCATTTTGTTTCAACACTTCTGGTGTCTTATCAAATGATGGTGTTGAATTCAGAATAAAGGGTTTATTCCACATTCAACACCATCACTTGATAAGACACCAGAAGTGTTGAAACAAAACGACCATTTTTTAGTGATTTTATAACATATTTATCTTATAATTATGCGTATGTATGTAGAAAACAATACACATATACATACATATGTCAAGTCCCACACTGTCCACATATGTTTATGTTTATGTGTGAGCCCCGGCGAACGTGTGAATGTGTATGTGTGTCTGCGTACCTCAACGGGTGTACGGACATGCATCTATGTTTGCGTTAGCATGAGTGACATCACGACGACGACCCCCCACTTCCATAATAATACCAATACACGCAATCTACATAAATCCACTTTTTTAAAAAAAAATTAATCAGTTTGCCTGACGATCGCAAAAGTGTGAAACCAAAGTTCACAAACTCACATCAATCCAATCAAATAATATATATATATCAGTTTACTTATCTCTCTCTCTCTCTCTCTCTCTCTCTCTCTCTCTCTCTCTCTCTCTCTCTCTCTTCCTTTCAGTCTATTATTGCCACGCGACGAGACACCAGTAGTTTCACTTAAGGCATCAGACTCAGAGTGGTACCTGCCTCGTTTGCTGCTACCTCCGGGCCTAACGCTCACACTGACCGGCCGTATTGATGGCGGAAATACCCGCCACTTCTTCGAGAGCCATAAAAACTGACGGGTCGTGTTTAAAGGGGCTATTTACGTTTCTCTGCCGCCACTCAAGTCGACTTTTACAGCGTCGTTAAATCCCTTTTATTTATTTTTAAGCAGGTATTGTTTCATTGGTAAGATGCCAATTAACTGTTTATATCACTTCCTTTCCTTTTCGAATTATTTTACTGCGATAAAATGTCCGCGACAATTGACAGGAGAAAACAGCACCGAACGGGCGATACGGAAACAAAATGAAAAAAAAAAAAGGAAGCGAGAATCAAAAACAAGCCTTACTTCCTTAAATTCTTTACACTGTTCTTGTATATATAGCATCCTAGGGCGGCAATCCTTCTTTTATACATGTTTCATTGTATATGGCACACAGTGAAAAATTTTATGTTTTTCTTCTTTCTTTGTTTAAGTTTTTTCTAACTTTCTACAGTTATATGCCATGCGTGATACACGCTTAGGCGATCATGTAACTTTCGATACATGACTGACGAGGCAGAATTTTTTTTTCTCCCGCAGTAGGTTGCCATTTTTTTCTGTGGTAAAACAGTTGCCATCCAAAGCAGAACCCGGTCTGTCCTGTTGTTTACCCATAGCTGGGGGTGGTGCGAAGAAGAGGATTCATGCCTTTCCCAAGGGTATTAGCACGTAAGTAATGGAATTCGAACTCGGCTCTCCGATTCGTCAATCCAAGCCGCAATCCATTACCCTACCCTCCCTCCTACTGCAAAGGGTTGATAAGCCGTAGAAAATGAATGAATCAATCAATGTTTACATGGCACATAACTGACTGACTGACATTATTTATAATGTCAGTCAGTCAGTTATGTGCCATGTATGATACATGCTTAGGCGATCATGTATCTTTCGATACATGACTGACGAGGCAGATTTTTTTTCCCGCAGTAGGTTGCCAATTCTTTCTGCGGTAGACCAGTTGCCATCCAAGACTATCCTGTCCTGCTATTTACTCACAGCTGATGGAAGAAGAAGAGCATTCATACCTTTCCCAAGGTTCAGTCAGTCATGTGTCATGCGTGATACACGCTTAGGCAATCATGTATCCTTCGATACATGACTGACGAGGCAGATTTTTTTACCCGCATTAGGTCTCCAGCGGTAGACCAGCAGCCATTCAAGACTGTAGAACCCAGTCTGCCTTGCTATTTACCCATAGAAAGGGGAGAGAAGAAGAGGATTCATACCTTTCCAAAGGGTATTAGCATGTAGGTGAGAAAGTGACTGAAGTCGAGATGCCAGGTCAGGGTCCATTATATTCAATCAGTTATGTGCCATGCGTGATACATGCTTAGGCGATCATGTATCTTTCGATACATGACTGTCGAGGCAGATTATTTCCCGCAATAGGTTGCCATTTCTGTGGTACACCAGCTTCCATCCAGGGTTTGTTCTGCTATTTATCCATAGCTGGGGAGATGGGAAGAAGAAGAGGATTCAAATTTTCCCCAAGGGTTTTAGCACGTATGTGAATGTAATGGATTTGACTGGAATTCGAACTCTGCTCTCCGATTCCTCAATCCTAGTCGCTATCCATTCAGTCAGTTATGTGCCATACCTTTTACACACTTGGTCGATCATGTATCTTTCGATACATGACTGACAAGGCAGATTTTGTTCCCGCAGTAGGTTGCCATTTCTTTCTGCAGTAGACCAGTAGCCATCCAAGGCTATAGAACCCCAACCCAATCTGTTCTGCTATTTACCCATAGCTGGGGTACGAGAAGAAGAGGAGCCAAGCCTTTCCCAAGGGTATTAGCACGTAAGTGAATGTAATGGATTCGACTGGAATTCGAACTCGGCTCTCCGATTCCTCAATCCTAGTCGCTATCCATTCAGTCAGTTTTGTGCCATACGTGATACACATTTGGGCGATCAAGTATATTCTGATACATGACTGACGATGCAGATTTTTTCCCACAGTAGGTTACCATTTCTTTCTGCGGTAGACCCGTTGCCATCCAAGGCTATAGAATCCGGTCTGTCCTATTTACCCATACCTGGGTGGGGGCGATAAGAAGAGGAGTCATGCCTTTCCCAAGGGTATTAGCACGTAATTTAAGTGAATGGATTCGATTGGAATTCGAACTCGGCTCTCCGATTCCTCAATCTGAGCCGCTAGCAATTACTCAACCATGCCTCCCCCGCCCCCATTTCTTATCGTTTTTATTTTGTGGGTAATACGAGATTTTACAATCCCTCGGTGGTGATCATTTACCCCCAGTGCTTTCGGTCAATTCATTATCCATTTTCCTGGATTTCATTGTTCGAGTCACAAATCAGGGTTTGAGCGTACTGCCGTCGTAGTCCTGGGTGTGACGATAAAATACATCCGGCAGCAAGGTCTCTGATCGGGAGACTGAAGCTTGTGAGGAGCGTGGAGCCACCACTTAATTACTGATGTTCCCAGGTCCACTATGACCCGGAGTTGTTGCATCTGTTAAAGTCCCGGTTATAAGCAAACATTGAACCCTGAGACTGGTGTCAAAACACTATGAAAGTATAAAAATATATTTTTATCGTAAAAAATAAACACCAGCAATACATTTTTATATAAAAAAAGACTAACAATATGTAATTATATTGAGTTGGTGCATAATTATCAGGCGTTTTTTAAACAATATTTATTATGAAAAAAGAAACATAACAATTCAACAATATTTTTAAATCATTATTCCGGGGTGTATGATTATCGACAAAAAATAGTAAGCAAAACAGCAATTTTTATTAACAAATAACTCGCCTACAAAACTACAAAATAATCATTTAAAAATGTTATTGTTGAATTGTTATGTTTCTTTTTTCATAATAAATATTATTTAAAAACGCCTGATAATTATGCACCAACCTAATATTTTTACTTAAGTCATTAAACCTAATCAGACGAACTAAAACAAAGTCAAAATTGAATAAAAGGCAAGATAAGTCGTTCAAATAAGATCTACGCATAACTGAGTTTCAATAGCCCGTAAAAACAACGTTGACGAATTAAAAAAGGATGGGAAAATGCATTAGACTCGAGGTGGGATAATTTCGAAGGATAAAACTTGTAATTTGTATTTAGTTGGTGTATAATTATCAGGCGTTTTTAGATAATATTTGTTATGAAAAAAGAAACATAACAATTCAATAATAACAATTTTTAAATGATTATTCCGGAGCGTATGATTATCAACACGCATTTTTATAACCTGAAAATAAAATATTTTTATTAAAAAAGTAAACAAAACAGAGCAATTTTTATTAACAAATAACTCACCTACAAAAACGCCTGATAATTACGCACCAACCCAATAGAAAAATGACAAACAATACATTTTATCTGAAGTTGAAAATATACACTATATTTAGTTGACAACATAAAATTGAGTTCAGATTATTTAGACTTGGGACTATTGTAAGTGGGGGTAATATGATGTCTAAGTAGTGCACCACTAGCTGTGGTTTACCTACTTTACGTCGCTGGCGAGTATTGTATTTTGTCGATGTTATAAAGATTACCTTTTCATTTCCAACCTCCGTTTTGGTTATTCCATATTCAGTAACACTTTCTATATTACAGCAGCCACACAGACATGTATGTATATAAAAGCTGGGTAATATTTACCATGTATTCAATTGTGGAAGCAGAATAACATATATTTGTATTTCTTCAAAGCTCTTCAAAGAAAATTAAATTCCTACTTTAAATGACCCATAAAATGTTGATATGCCGTTACAAAATCAATCAAGCACTCCTACCTGATCCTTTGAACAAGAGTAGAGGTTTATCCGTTGTTTTTTGTTTACGACTGTGTTTCCAGTTCCTTCTAAAGTCTTTTCATTCTCTTTCACTCCCACTAGCCTCTTGCATCTTAGTGGCATTATCACCTTGCTTGGAGTGAGTTGATTTAAAAAAAAAAAAGCACAAAAGCTGAGCATTATCTACCATGTATTCAATTGTGAAAGCAGAATAACATCATATTTGTATTACTTCAAAGCTCCCAAGAAAATTAAATTTCGGCATTAAATGACCCAAAAGGAGTTGATATGCTGTTAAACAAGTCTATCAATATAGTTCGTTTGAATGGCTCTCCATGCCAGACTATCCCTTTTCTCCCAGAAACTGTAACTAAGGTCCGCTCAGCCTATTTGCATTATAAAACAAAGGTCGAATCTGTGGGGGTTGAACAGACACAGAGGTGGCTGAGCAGGCGTTTGCAATAGGGATTGGCTAGCCCCCCGAGCCGACATCCTGACTGGCATCTTGGCTACAGTCACTTTCTCAGCGTCGTAAGGTTGTCTTTCTGTGCATTTTTTTTTTTTTTTACAAATACTCTCACGGTACTTTTCTTTTATTATCTTATTCTTTTATTCTTGAATGCTCTTCTTTTATTCTCTTATTCTCGATTGCTCTTTTTTTATTCTCATATACTTTTATTCTCCATTGCTCTTCATTTCTTCTCTTCTTTTATTTTTGAGAACTCTTTTTTTATTCTCTTATTCTCGATTCTTCCTATTTTATTCTTTTATTCTTTAATTCTCGATTGCTTTTCTTTTCTTCTCTTATTCTTTTTTTTTGAGTGCTATTCTTTTATTCTCTTATTCTCGACTGCTCTTCCTTTATTCTCTTATTCTTTTATTCTTGATTTTTTGTTTTGCAATCCACGCCATCACTTGATCAGACACCAGTTGTGATGAAACAAATTGTGATATTATAACATGCATATATATATATATATATATATATATATATATATATATATATAGAGAGAGAGAGAGAGAGAGAGAGAGAGAGAGCACTTGTAACTACTTTTATATCTACCGTGAAACATTACATAAATACACGGACAATTTTTGTCAGAACGCTGTAAAAAATAAATAAAAAAAAAAACCAAATTTTCCTTTTCTATCATATTCAAAGAAAGTTTTCTTCCCAAATATATATATATATATATATATATATATATATATATATATATATATATGTGTGTGTGTGTGTGTGTGTGTGTGTGTGTGTGTGTGTACATGTGTACCGCCATTAAAATCGGTTATTGTATGGATTATAATGAATTTTTACAAAATGAAAAAGCTTTCATGAAGCTTTTTTTATAGCTTTAGTTGAAACCTAAAGGATTTAAAATTTTCTATTTCCAGTCAGCAAAAAATGTTGTGATGCATTTCAAATAGACATTATATTTACCGGAAACGATTTTTTTTTTCAATAAATTCAATAAAAACGGCCATTTTGATACATTTTTAAAGGAAAATTAATTATCGGATTTAAAAATCTTGTAAAAATGAAAAATATATATTTCTGAAACGTTATTTCAGGAAAATTAGCAAATACAAAGTTAAATTAATCTGATTTCAAACAAATATTACTTATAGCATAAAATGTTGTATACAAGTATTTCTTAATCACGCGGTCTTCTTTTTTCTGGCGTGTTAATCGATTTATTGACAGCCGAATGACCAGCGAAGGTCTTCATAGTTAAGTATGGTGGAGCAGACGAAAAGTTTATATGTTTTTGTCCTCATGATGTGGGGGGTCACCCTTAAAATACGTTATCTTTTAATGATAGAATTATCGGTTTGTACATCCATACTTAGAAATTCTGCACTATATACACATACAAAACCAAATCAAAATTCTTTTACAAATATTCGGTCTCGTCAGATTGTAATAAGCTTTACAATATGTGAAAGGTAAATATAGTTTTACTTAACAATATTTCTTAAAACTATCGCATTTGAAGCGAATTTTAAATGATTTAAAAATTATAAATTATTCAATTTAAAGTTGTAAAAATAAAAACAAATCTTGTAAAAATTCATTTTTCATCGAAAAATATTTCAAACCATATTGTCTTTAATATATATTATTCATAAAAGTAATTAAAAGCTTCCTAATTAAATAATGTCTTAAAGTTTATTGAGATTTTTATTTTTCGATACAGAACAGGTTTTGCTTAAGACAGTGACCAATTTTGCAAAAAAAATAAAAATAAAAATAAAAAATCACTGATTTAAATTCTTCAAACAATTTTTTTTTAACTAATATAGACATTAAAAATTATAACGTTGAATTTCTTAAGTTTTCGTAAAATTAAGTAAGGGGATGAAACCCATGTAAAAAAAAATATTTTTAACCAGATTTTCCAATAAAAAAAATCTAAAAAATAATTTCATTCATTTCTGAATAAATTCTGGTAATTTTATTAAAATCTGACAATTATTTGATTTTTGAAAAAATATCTAATTTATTGTCTGTCACTGCAAAAAAAGTCTAAAATTTTCTATACAAAAAGATCGTACAACCACTCACGCAAAAATGTTCTAAAAATGTGTAAAAAATTTAATTAAATATTCAAAAAATATTTTAATCCTTCCGCTTAATAATAACACAAACATTTTGATAATAAAACTGTTTCCATTACGTTTGAAGCAATTTTCATCACGTTATACTGATTTTTTTAGCGATTTCGTGGAGATATACTAATAATTCTTGAAGCTATCTACATTAAAAAAATGAAACCATCCATTAATAAAATTAATTATGATTACCGCACAAAAGTTTTAAAATGTTTACAGCAGATAGTTTAAAATGTCTAATATTTTTTTTCTATAAACATATGGACATTTCAAACCGAATTACCTCCACTGACGTTCACATCGTGAAATTTTATATTGTGTAGGATAACTTTAGCGTTTTTCACATGATAGTTAAAATTTTATCTTTCAGATGAACACAATGTATGTGGTATGGTACAGAGTCCTGTTCCAAGATATATAGTTTCCCAGCAAAAATACCCTTGAACCAGGGCAACACTACCTCCTCAAGTGACTTGTTGTAGGCCTTCGTGTTGACTCTGAGGCTCTGTGGGAAGATGAATGGAGGTATAACGTCACCATCACTAGTGATCCCTCTAAACACCTTCGTAATCACCATTAGACTCATCCAACTCTTTCCGAAGCTTCTGCACTGTCCTCAGATTGACACACAAAAATTCTGAAATGTTCGTATTGAAGCTTCCGGCGCGAATGTCAAAGAATACAGCATGCTGTTTCCAAATTCATGGCAAAGTCAATTGCGTCATGTTGCTATTTTTCTTACAGAGGGTTCCCATCTGACCCTACTATACGATGCAGAAGACAAAATCAAAAACAAACAACGCGCCTGCGCGAAATTACAAATATAAAATGCCGACAATTTATACCCCGGATGTCTGTGTGTGCGCATAATTATATTTATGCTCTACTTTTGTATCGAGCACTATTTTTAAAAATAATAACTAAAATACTAAGGAAATTTGAATTATTTACCTAACCAGTTCTTTCCTATTATATATATATATATATATATATATATATATATATATATATATATATATATATATATATATATATATATCCAAGTATAGGATTGGTGTTATAAAATCACTATAAAATAGCCATTTTGTTTCAACACCTCTGGTGTCTTATCACGTCATGCATGTTGAATGTAGAATGAAGGGTTTTAAAAGTTTCAAATTAATTAACCACCCTCGCAAGGGGAAACGCTGTTACATAAGCTGGAATGACCAATCAAAATATAAGTATACGAAGATTCAAAAGAGGTGTTGAAACAAAATGGCTATTTATGTAATGCCTATTTTTGTAGTGATTTTATAACATATTTATGTTATAAATTTTAAATAAATAATTATATATATATATATATATATATATATATATTGTTAATACGGCATTTTATAAAGAAAAATATTTAAGTAAATAATCTGTCCGAGGCCAGATATGTTCCATGAAATTTCTCGGACATTCAGGCCGGTAAATGTAGTTAATACTGCTTATTATAAACAGAGTATTTACTTAAATAATTGTATCTCTAAAAATAGCGTATAAACAAAAATATATTAAAATAATTGTCCATTTCATTATATATATATATATATATATATATATATATATATATATATATATATATATATATATATATATAGAAATGGACAAAGTCCGACAATTGATTCATTAAAGACATTTTTATGTTTAACGTTCTTTTTTAAAGATACAAGTATTTAAGTAAATGCTCTGTTTATAATAAACAGTATTAAATAATTTACCGGCCTGAATGAAAATTTCTCGACATTCAGGCCGGTAAATGTTATTTAATACTGTTTATTATAAACAGAGCATTTACTTAAATATTGTATCTATAAAAAGAACGTTAAACATAAAATGTCTTTAATAAATATATATATATATATATATATATATATATATATATATATATATATATAGATAGATAGATAGATAGATAGATAGATAGATAAAAACCTAGTGAGCCAGGCAAACCTACCCAAGTTTCACCTAAGTCAGGTGAAAGTTCATTACATTTTTTCATTAAATTTTTTTCTGAAAAAATAGTTCTTTTAACTTCACTAAATGTACATTATTCACAGTTCGAAGAGCTATTCTCATCTTTAGTGTCATGTTCACGAAGTTTCAGCCGTTGTTCGCTCCAGCCTTCTTCAGCTGATCCGCTTAGGTGAAACCTGGGTAGGTTTGTCTGGCTCACTAGGTTTATCTAGGTCTGCTCTACGGTTGTATTGAGCTCTTTT
The DNA here is from genome assembly GCA_903632075.3 of Acanthosepion pharaonis. NCBI lineage: Eukaryota > Metazoa > Mollusca > Cephalopoda > Sepiida > Sepiidae > Acanthosepion > Acanthosepion pharaonis. The sequence goes on along the minus strand of CAHIKZ030000749.1, from coordinate 821,116 downwards.
GTTAGTTGTTTACTCGTATCGGGTTTTTTTCTTTGGGCTTCAAACCTGTATCTGTGCGATTTTTTTCGACAGACTTTCATGTTTCTAGCTCTTTCTTTTTTTAAAACCTTTTTTTTCCCTCGAGATTGATTTGATTATTGGCTAATCAAAAATTCGAGGGTTTTTCGAAACGAGTATAGTCACCTATATTTGTATTTATATTATATATATATATATATATATATATAAATGTGTAATCTTTCTTTGTTTATCTTGTAAGATGGTTAAATTTTTCTACGGTAAACTCTTTTGACAAAGACACACTGATCTATTTTCGCAATTCTGACAATACACACAAAATAACTAACAGGTCCTTGTGCTGATTGTCCGCAAGCGAAAACTGAAAATGCTTATATTATAATTAAATCCTTTGTAGTCTCTCTTTCTGATGATTTTCTTTTTTTTCTTTTTTTTTTTTTTTCTCTACTGACTTTGGACATGAATTAAATCAGAAGGAAAAAAAATGACCGTAGGAAGGAAAAAATTGAGTAAAAAAAAAAAAAAAAATAATAAAGATCGTTGAAAATGGAGAAAAATGAACAAAGCTTCGGTAATCGTTGTGCGCATGTGCGTAGGAAACTAGATGGCGCAATCGTGGTAGACCTGGCGGGCTTAAAAATGAAAGGATGTAGAAGATGTGAAGGAAATAAATGGAATGAATTGGAACTGAATTATTAAATAGAGAACAGACGCATAAAACAGATCAATCAGGTTTTGAATAAAAAGCTATGTTTAATCGCCATCATCGTCATTACTATTATTATATTAATTATCACCCGGCTATAGATGTTTTAAATTTATCCCTCATTATTATTATTATTATTATTAGTAGTAGTAGTAGTAGTAGTGTTAGTATTAGTAGGAGTAGTTTACTCGTATTGTCAAAGATGGCAATCATTTTGCAAAAAACACTGTACTTATAAAATCACCGAAGTTAAGCAACGTCGAGCCTGGTCAGTACCTAGATAGGTAACCGCCTAGGAATATCAGGTGCTGTAAGCTTGGATGCGCGAGTGGTGTAATGAATTATGGCTCCGAATTGTTAATCGTGGAGCCGGGTTCGAATTTCACTTAGGTTCTTTATATTCATTTACGCGCCAATACCAATGGGAAAGGCGTGAATCCACATTTTCCTTTCCCCATTAGTTAAGAGTGATAACATTAATGAGTATCTGTTTATATTTTTTGTGATGAGTTATTGTAATAATTTACATTATTTACTTTGCTGGGACTATTGTCCTCATCTTTATTGTCATATTCACGGTGTTAAAGAAATTGAACATAGAAGGGTTCATATTAGGGACAGTTGGGGGCAACACTGCAAATTGCTATAAAACCAAAGCTTTAAACTAAGGACTCAAGTCCGATACTTAAATAGGTTCGACAGTTCGAGAATTTGATATGGATACCATGCATAGCGCCAGACTCGTGCTGAAATATCTAAAGTGTCAGATCTAAGACTGTAGGTCTTACTGAGGAGAATCAGACTCGTGGACTGGCGCTACAGAATCACAAAGAACTGCCAGATAACTGAAACGATATCATCTGATATCATATCACATATAAATCGAAGAGAAAATAATGATATAATGAAAATGTTGACGTTCCACACGACCTTAAACAAAAGTTTAGGAAGGAAACCCCGATCAGTATGTGAAAGATTGATAACATTTAGTGAATATCTGTTTATATTTTTGTGATAAGGTATTGTAATAATTTACATTATTTACATTGTTTACACTGTTGTCCTCACCTTTATTGTCATATTCACGACGTTTCGGCCGTCATACGCTCCGGCCTTCTTCAGGTGATTTAGAACTGGACCCTTTATTTCGTCCACCATAGTAGATTGTTCTAGTTCCAGGTTCCACGCTTCTTCCGGATGTCTCAGTTATCTCCCTTTAACTCAACTCTCCAAGTTTTGTGTTCACCACTGCTGTAGCCAGGAATTGAACTCACAAGACTTTGGATCAACTGGATTCAACCAACGCTTTTACCCCACGGTCCATGTGTCCTTGGGGACAATCTATCCCGGTGGACGAAATAAAGGATTCTGTTCGAAATTCCAATCAGCTGAAGAAGGCTGGAGCGAACAACGACTGAAACTTCGTGAACATGACACTAAAGATGGGAATAGCTCACCGAACTGTGAATAATGTACATTTAGTGAAGTTAAAAGAACTATTTTTTAAGAAAAAAATTTAATGAAAAAATGTTATTAAATTTCACCCGACTGTTGCACTGGCTGTTCGGTCATCGATTGCTGAATGTTTCCTTATAAGGAAACGGCTACAATTCTCTATTTATCACAACACATTTAGCATCTTTTTTCTGAACCTTCTTTTTTGGTGTGTGTCGCTCCATTGATAGTAACGTTGCTCAACTTAATTTCCATTTGTCATTTTTGTGAACAGTCGCATGCGGTCACGAACAGTTCCCGGCTGGTTTCGGAGAAATAAAAAAAAATATGATAAAATTCTTTAAAATCTGCTCTCAATACCTCATAAATAATGAACTATTCGGTTTTGATCGCGTGGAAAGACGAAAAAGACGTATTAGAGACTTTGTTTCAGTAAGAAAATAAAAGAAAGAAAGGAAGAAAAGAAAAGAAAGAAATAAGAAAGGGAGGAAGGAAGGAAAAAAATCATAAAGGTGTTTAACGTCAGTTGAAGAAAGAAAGAAAGAAAGAAAGAAAGAAAGAAAGAAAGAAAGAAAGAAAGAAATGACAAAAGTCTTTAACGTCTGCTGTCAATACCTCATAAATAATGAACTATTCAGTTTTGATCGCGTGGAAAGACAAAAAAGACATATTAGAGACTTTGTTTCAGTGAGAAAATAAAAGAAAGAAAGGAAAAAAAGAAAAGAAAAGAAAAGAAAGAAGAAAGGGAGGAAGGAAGGAAAAAATCATAAAGATGTTTAACGTCAGTTAAAGAAAGAAAGAAAGAAAGAAAGAAAGAAAGAAAGAAAGAAATGATAAAAGCCTTTAACGTCTGCTGTCAATAGCTCATAAATAATGAACTATTCGTTTTTGATCGCGTGGAAAGACAAAAAAAAAGACATATTATAGACTTTGTTTCAGTGAGAAAATAAAAGAGAGAAAGGAAGAAAAGAAAAGAAGGAAAGAAGAAAGGAAGGAAGAAAAACCGATAAAGGTGTTTAACGTTACCTGATGAAAGAAAGAAAGAAAGAAAGAAAGAAAGAAGGGAAAATTGAAGTGTTTAACGTCTCCTGCTAATAATATTAGGTTGGTGCAAAAATAATGACGTAATAATGTCGTTTTTGACGTTAAAAAATACGTCAAAAACGACATTATTACGTCATTATTTTTGCACCAACCTAATACCTCATAAATGATGGTTTCAAGTCTCTTCTTCATCTGTGAGTTTGTCCATCTTTCACTGCCATATAGAAAGGAATGGTATTACGCAATAGTTCAGTAATCCTTTCTTTGGTTTTACCGAAATTTTCTTAGCTTTTGTAAGACATCTTTCTCAATCCCAGGCCGCCTTCGGATTTCACTTTCCGTCCTCTGTTAAAACACTTCCCTGATATTTAAATCATTGTACTTGTTTCATTTTAATATCTCCAATTTGTAATATGCACTTTTGGCTGTCCCTTTTGCCAACAGCCATGCATTCTGCCTTCGTGCAATTAATGTTTAGTCTTTTCTTCCAGCTTTCCTTCGCTATCTTCTGTAAGAGTTCTTGGTTCTTGCTTTCCGTGTCTGCTACCAACAGTGTGTCATTTGCATATCTTAAGTTGTTAAGATTGTGGACGCTTATAATGAATCCTGGTAGGACTTCTAATTCTCTCAGGATCGCTTCACTGTATAGTTTGAATAAGTCCGGTAAGAAGACACATCCTTGTCTTACACCCTTTCTATTTTTGTATTTGCTGAATTCATTTATCCTTCCCAAATATGTGATGGTTAATGAGCAGTTCCAACAGTTCTTTGCGACATACTTTATCAAACCCGTTTTCATAATCTATAAAACATAGGTACACGTCCTTCTGCATTTGCATTGCCCTTTCTGATAACACTCTGAGCATAAATATTGCATTCCTTGTTCCAGTGTCTTTGACGAACCCACACTGTTTTTGTCCTATTTCTGATCTAATTCTGCTGCACGCTCTATTCATCCGAATTCGGATTATAATTTTTGTTATATAGTTAATTAGGCTGATTGTCCGATGGAGTTCACATTCGTTTGCAACGCTAAACTATACTTACTAAAAATGAGAAAGCAATGTTAAGAATATGAAGCACTGTCAATAATTATTATTCGTCGTGCTAGGATTTACTCCTATTTTTTATTTTTATTTTTTTACTTCAGTTGTTATATTAGTTGATTTTACGATATGACTATCCTTGCACGGATATTTACCGCCGAATTTTGTATAGGGCACCCAGGAATGATCGTATTCATTAACTGTGACTATATTGTAACAGAGTAGTCATTCTAACAAATAGCAAGACTGGTTGAAATAATTGAACTATGTAAATGCATCGAGAATGATTTGAAAAATATGACTTTTACTATAAAAATGCATTGACAATGATATTTACTATGAAAATATATTGCAAATGATTTTACTATAAAAATGCATTGGCAATTATTTTTACTATGAAAATGCATTGCAAATGATTTTACTATGAAAATGTATTGACAATGATTTTATTATGTAAATACATTGCAAATGATTTTACTATGAAAATGCATTGATAATGATATATTTACTATGAAAATACATTGCAAATGATTTTACTATAAAAATGCATTGGCAATTATTTTTACTATGAAAATGCATTGCAAATGATTTTACTATGAAAATGCATTGATATTGATATATTTTTTCTATGAAAATACATTGCAAATGATTTTTCTATGAAAATACATTGAAAATGATTTTTACTATTAAATACATTGCAAAATGATTTTACTATAAAAATGCATTGGCAAATATTTTACTATGAAAATGCGTCGCAAATGATTTTACAAATTGATGATTTACTATGAAAAATACATTGCAAATGATTTTACTATGAAAATGCATTGATTTTTTATTATGAAAATACATTGCAAATGCTTTTACTATGAAAAATACATTGCAAATGATTTTACTATAAAATGCATTGGCAATTATTTTTACTATGAAAATGCATTGCAAATGATTTTACTATGAAAATGCATTGATATTGATATATTTACTATGAAAATACATTGCAAATGATTTTTCTATGAAAATGCATTGCAAATGATTTTACTATGTAAATACATTGCAAATGATTTTACTATAAAAATGCATTGGCAATTATTTTTACTATGAAAATGCGTCGCAAATGATTTTACTATGAAAATGCATTGACAATGATATTTACTATGAAAATACATTGCAAATGATTTTACTATGAAAATGCATTGATAATGATATTTATTATGAAAATACATTGCAAATGCTTTTACTATGAAAATACACTGAAAATGATTTTACTATGTAAATACATTGCAAATGATTTTACTATAAAAATGCATTGGCAATTATTTTTACTATGAAAATGCGTCGCAAATGATTTTACTATGAAAATGCATTGACAATGATATTTACTATGAAAATACATTGCAAATGATTTTACTATGAAAATGCATTGATAATGATATTTATTATGAAAATACATTGCAAATGCTTTTACTATGAAAATACACTGAAAATGATTTTACTATGTAAATACATTGCAAATGATTTTACTATAAAATGCATTGGCAATTATTTTTACTATGAAAATGCGTCGCAAATGATTTTACTATGAAAATGCATTGACAATGATATTTTACTATGAAAATACATTGCAAATGATTTTACTATGAAAATGCATTGATAATGATATTTATTATGAAAATACATTGCAAATGCTTTTACTATGAAAATACACTGAAAATGATTTTACTATGTAAATACATTGCAAATGATTTTACTATAAAAATGCATTGGCAATTATTTTTACTATGAAAATGCGTCGCAAATGATTTTACTATGAAAATGCATTGATAATGATATTTATTATGAAAATACACTGAAAATGATTTTACTATGTAAATACATTGCAAATGATTTTACTATAAAAATGCATTGGCAATTATTTTTACTATGAAAATGTATTGCAAATGAATTTACTATGAAAATGCATTGACAATAATTTTTATTATGTAAATACATTAGAAATGATTTTACTCTGAAAATTCATTGGCAATGAGTTTTCTATGAAGATTCATTTCAATTAATTTTACTCTGAAAATTGCATTGGCAATGATTTTACTACGAAAATATATTGCGAATGATTTTACTGTGAGAGAAGACATCTTTTTCTATTTTTGTATATTTACTTAATTAATTTTCTATGCAGGCGGTGGTCTGCCAGTATAGGTTCTAGTTTATTCTTATATTCATCTCAAATATGTCATGGTTAATGAGCAATTCAAACGGTGTGATGTACTTAATCAAACGCCCTTGCATAAGCTATAAAACATAGGTATACATCCTTTTACTTCCGATGATCGCTCCTTGTTGTGGTGCAGGTGCTTCCGTCGTCCAGTGACTCTGGGGTGATGCCATCGGGAGTTCTAAACTCTTGGTAGCGCAACCCTTGACGGCAAGATCGAACATGACGACCCAGACTAAGCGCGACCAACCCTAAAGATCCTAACCTTGGAACAACCAGTGATAAATACAACAGATCTCCACGGTTAAACCAGCCGATGAAGAGGGCTACGCACGAAGGACATGCTACAGAAGGCGCCACTCGAGTCAGCGACAATGTGTTTCGATTTCATAACTGGATTATGCATATCTCATTCCTTGTGCGCCACAGAGAATGATCCTGAAATCAACATTATTTTCATTATTCGGACTATTGTCCTCCACTTTGTCGCCATATTTATCACAACGTTTCGGCCGTTGTACGCTCCGACCTTCTTCAGGTGGTTGAAATGTCGCACTGAACCCTTTATTTCGCTCACTGTGGTAGACTGTTCTAGTTTCACGTGCCATGTTTGATGGATCAGTTATCTCCTTTTAATTTCCCTCTGAAAGTTTACCACTGTCTTAACCGAGTATTGAACTCACACTCGTTGGGTCCTGTCACTGGATCTAACCAACGCATTTATCCACTGTGCCATGTGTCCTTGGGTTCATTTCGACATTCCAACCACCTGAAGAAGGCCGGAGCGTACAATGGCCGAAACGTTGTGATAAATATGGCGACAAAGATGAGGACAATAGTCCGAATAATGTAAATAATATAAATTTGAAAGTTTAGTCATAGTGTAAGTTTAAGAAGGAATTTAGTGGTTTTTGAAAAACCAGCTTGAATTTAAAAGGTTTAGTATAAATTTGAAAGTTCAGTGATAGAGTTAAGTCAGGTAGGATTTTAGTGGACACGAGAAACGTATTTCCTTGAAAAACTCTTTTCAGAAAAAAAATAAATCTCAAAAAGTAGCAGAAGCCGAATGTTTCATTATACATAAGCGGTTAATATTACCAGAAGTTATAGAGATGAGTTGAATAGGTACTCTAGTTAGTACTTACTTGCCGCCCCACGCTGGCAGGATGTAACATAAGGTTAGTTTAATGTGGAGAGCGAGAGAGAGTGCACTCGGACCAAGTCCCAAAATATCAGGTTGGTGCAAAATAATGACGTAATAATGTCGTTTTTAACGTATTTTCTAACGTAAAAAACGACATTATTACGTCATTATTTTTGCACCAACCTAATAACTAAACCCCCGGGACCGTCGGTTGAGCTGGCATTGATATTACTACCGATCACCCCCTCTTTAGCGCAATGAGGGGATGCACAGCCGCTGGGAAATTTGCCCCCGGAACTGGACAGGCTCTATGATATGAGGTTAGCCAGAAAGTCCTGACTCACTTAGAAAGCGGTAAAGAAAGCAACACAATTTTCTGAGGCAACACCAAGATTTATTCTTCAAAATAAAGATTTATTCTTCAAAATAAAGATTTATTCTTCAAAATAAAGTCTAACATTCTCGACAATATTCTACAAAGAGATCAGTCAGCATCCGAAACTGTTCCAGATACCAGTCCGCTGGCTTTGAATGAATAAATCTGTAAACAATCTCCCTTCTCTTCATCAAAAGTGTAGAATCGCTGATCGCAAAGGTAGTGCGCCATTGAGCTGAACAGCCCATAGTCACTCGAAGCGGGATAGAGACTGAATGGTGGCTGTGGAAGAATCTCAACTACCGTCCATCTGTTTTCAGCCCTCGCCTTGCCTTGTCTTGCTGAAACAAAGCCTGACCTCGATTGACCAATGCTGACTACTTTAATTTCTCCTACACGCGCTCTAGCTAATGGCAATAGAGTTTAGCGTTGATGGCGCGATCGTGTGGAACAAGCTCGAAGTGCAGTACTTCTTGAAAATTCAACTGAGATCAAGATTTCCTAAGTGAGGACATTCTGGCCAACCTAGTATTTTCACTTGGTCTCTAATCGAAGGCAAAGATACAACTCTGTTGAGCTCTGCCCAAAGACAGATACATAATTGAGAGATCAATTTTAGTTAGATTTGATACTACATTTTGATCCCAGTCCGATGTCCAAGAATCAAGAAAATCGTGTCATTCGTTGCTCGATCAATGAATGCCAAATATTTCCTTATAAACAAAAGGCTAATATTACCATTAAAGTCACCATTTCATACCAGTGGCATCTGAAGTCTTTGATGGTCAAACGCCACCATATTATTTTAGAAATCTCCTCAGGCACTAACATTCTAATCCAAGATCGCCAGTAATGATGGATCGACTTCAGCTAAAACCGTTTCTTTCTTGTTTTCAGTTTTCTTGCAGGGTTCAGAAACATACCCAGCATTACGCTTTCGTTCAGTCATGGCATGTGGTTTGCTGATAGTGTCAAGTTGAAACACCGGCTCACATACAGCCTCTGAAGTAAAACAAATCTCGAGCCTGGTCAGTACCTGGATGGGCGACTGCTTGGGTATAAGAGGTCCTCTAAGCTTTGATGTGCCGGTAGCGTAATAGGTAATGGCTCGGAATAGGAAATCGGAAATTCAGGTTTCCATTCCAGTCGCATTTTTCGTAGTTCCTTACACAAAAATACCCCTGGAAAAGTTATGAACTACCTCTTTTACCCCACCTTATTGCCACAACATATTGAAACACCGGTTCCCGTACGATGGTAAAAGTTAAACAACGTAGAGACTGGTTTTACCTAAATTGGTGATCACTTGTGAATATCAGGTGCTGTAAGGTTGAATGTTCGGTGGTGTAATGGAAAATGGCTCAGAATTCTTAATAGGAGAGCCGTGTTCCAATTCCAGTGGAGGTTCGTTATATCAACTTACGCACAAATAACCTGGGAAAAGATAAGAACCCATCTCTATTATCGGACTTAAGCCACATCACGTTAGGTGTGCGGTGGTGTAATAGAAATTGGCTATAATTTAATTAGGATTTGAATTAGTAAAACTAAAACTATTTTTCTGGCTTTAAATAACATTCAGAAAGCTGAGAAACCGTAAAAAATTACAGACCAGTCTGCTAAAAGCTCCTGTATAAAATATCTTCTCTTTGATTACCAGGACAAAGCTTTGTCAATAATTGTTATGATAATTGTACATTAGTATCCATGATTTTAATATCGTGGTTATTATTATTATTATTTCGGTGGTGATGGCGGCGGCTTAGTAGTGGTGGTGGTGGTGGTTGTAGTCGTGGTAATGGTAGTGGGAGTAGTGTTGGCAGAACTTATTGTGGTGCTGTTAAAAGCCGGTCTTAACGCCGTAAGCGACAGGACTATCAGTTTATAGCTTACGTACAGCCGCGGCCCAGCAGGGGGCGCTTTGCTCCTCTTTAAGTCTATTCAAGTCTATAACGAGCGCAATTGTTCTTAACGCGAAATCAATAGCCCCGGCTGGAGCGAATTAAATTTCTATCTAATTACGCATTGTTCATACTTTTCAAACATACAATGAATCTATTGAAATCGTTTGTCGAAATCAAAACTACGGAAGTTTTTTTTTTTTTTTACATTGAATTTTATGCGTTGTTTTGTCTTTAGTCTTTTGTTCATTTCAAATCTTCTGCAGCGGCTTTTGTCCCCCTTTAGTTAAGCTTTCTACTTTCATTTCTATTTTCACTTTCGTTTTTAGTTTCACTTTTATTTCTATTTTCACTTTCATTTTTAGTTTCACTTTCATTTCTATTTTCACTTTCATTTTTAGTTTCACTTTCGTTTCTACTTTTACTTTCATTTCTATTTTCATTATCAATTTCATTTATTGTTGTTACTTTTTCCTTTCTCGGTTTGATCGTTTGTTTGTTTGTTTGTTGCCGCCCCTTTGTTAATTTTTTAATATTATTATTGTTTTCTACCTTTCTTTTGTACATCCTAGCCAATTATAAATCTTTTTTTTTTGCATTCACTCACTTTTAAGTTCCACGTTCATTGCATAACCACCTTCTGATGTTTCTTGTTTAATACTACGCATCTAATTTTCATTATATTAATTCGTATCTTATTTATTGCTTTCGTGTTTCTTTTCAAATATATCCATTTAACAGCGGCCGCTTTTAATATCTTGATCTCTTAATTGACTTTTCTTTCACTTTTTCTTCCTTGCTTTCGACATCCTCATTCCCTCTCTCTTTTCTCTTTCTCTCTATATGTTGTTGTTGTTTATTTTCTATTCTCTCTTTCTTTCCTTTTATCCTCTTTTCCCCCTCGCTTTGTTTATCTTTCTTTTTACATCATTCCTCTACTTTCCTTCTAATGTTTATAATCCTTTTCCACTTGGGCGTTTTTCTTTATTTCCACATTCTCCGCGAGCTTACGGCCATATCACGTTGAAACACCAGTTCGATTGCCGAAGTTAAGCAACGTCGAGTCTGGTCAGTAGCTACATGAGCGATCGCTTGGGAATATCAGGTGCTGTAAGATTGGATGTGCTGTAATGGATAACGGAGGGCCGGGTTTCGATTCCAGTCTCGTTCGTCATATTCAGTTACACTAAATGCCCTGGGAAAAGTTATGAATCCACCTCTTTTCCACCGGCTTATGGCGGCATCATGTTGAAGCAACGGTTCTGTACGATGAAGTTAAGCAGCGTGGAGTCTGGTCAGTACCGAGATGGGTTACTGCTTGGGAATACCAGGTCCTCCAAGTTCCAATTCCAGTCAAGTTCGTTATATTTGGTCACGTGAAAATACCCTTATGAAAGGTAAAAATAAAGGACCCGCAATGAACATCACTGTTTTCTAATAGTGGGCTCCTTTGTCCAAAAGTGAACCTGGCAAATATATTACATGGGTCTGGAGACATCAGGAGCAGTGTAGTCTCTTGTCAGGATTTATATTTTCGACTACATTTATTTTTTCTATATAAATAAAGCGCAGTGTACCTTTGTCTGTCTGTCCGTGCATTTTTCCATCTCGGCGAATCATAAACAACCTGAAGAAACAGGTAAAACTACTCTAATTGCAAGCAATTAAAAATGAAATACACTGAGTCCCCCGTATTCATGGGGGTCAGGGACCAGAACCGGCCGCGTATAGTTAGAATCCCCGAGTACTTGTACCCCTCTAGAAATGGTTATAAGTACCTATTTTGAGTGTTAAACCCCCATATGCCTTAAACTTTCATCCGAAACACTTTAGAAACATTTCAGACCCTTTTAAAACTTTTTTGAAAAACAGTATTGCTGACCATACACATGGCGTAAATTTTCTTTCATACCTACAATAAACGTTTTTAATTACGCATAGATGGTATTTATCAAACCACCCACAGGGATCTAATGTGGCACAAGGCCTTTTTAATGTGGGTATCTCTGAGCCCGTAGACCCAGCCAAAAATAAATAACCATCCAAACCCGCCGAGGCGGGCCAGTTCCGTCAACCTCCCCCAACGAAACCCTACCCTTCGGCAGAGCTTCGTCCGGGTTCCTCTCTGCACGCAGAGAGTTCGACAGACACCCGACCCGGCAGCTCACAAAGCGCAGATACTACACTTTGATCCTAGCCACCGCATAGATCAATACAGCCATTGAAAATACTGTATAAAATATGTCTAACAAGACATAAAATATAAAGTTTAAAACATTTTCTAGAAACAGAACTGTGATGATTCCCCCAAGACTTAGCATAAGCCGCTTTTAAAACCCCAGCTGCGGCCCCTAATAATGAAGAAAGCCCAAGCACTACGCATGTTTTTTCATTTGTTTTTTATACTGAAGATGTACAATTCTGCCAATTATTGCCATAAAAATCGAGGGTTGTATGTTTTAAGTCACTTAAATAACAGCAAAATAATACAAGAATATTTAAAATATGTCCTATCGCAAAAATACGCGAACCGAGGGAGTTCTCAGCGAATAATTTGTACATATGTTCTAAAGAAAAGCATGCGAATATTCTAGGTTTCCGCGAATAACAAGTACATATGTTCTAAAAACCCCGCGAACTCGTGAGGCCGCAAATATTGAATTGCGAAAAGGCGGCGGATCACTGTAAATAATTCAATAAAAATCAAATTTAAATATCGAACAGAGTGAAAGGCTTAAGATACAATTTATTTATTAAAAGTTTAACTTTTATTTCGCTTTTCGTCGCAGTTGCAATTGACATCGCCTAAATTAAACCGTAAATAAAACTTAAGTGGGGCACGGTACGTTGCTCATCTGTTGTTGTTTTCCTAGCAAGCGTACTGTAACTTATTTGAAATATTACATAGTTCAGATTCCTTAATGTCTTTTAAGAATATCGGGGCGTATACGAAGAAAGATTATGCCGAATTAAGGTGTTGAATAAAGATAACATACTTTTTTTTTATTTCTAAATTCTTATAACTTTTACATAAATAGGATGCTGACGGTCAAGGGCCGAAGGTTCAAGTGCCCTCCTCAGTAGTTAGCCTAAAGTCCGCCCGATGAGCGTCTTCTAGGCTAAGTGTAAATAAAATGTATTTACACGTAAGACGGACTTGCGAGAATCGATGTGTCATACGTTGTTTTATTATCTCTCGCTTGTGTCTCTGTTTTCGCAACCACGACAAATGAGACGTGCCCGGTCCCGGGGGATAGTGGTTCGCGGCAATACCTCCCTCATTGCACTAGAGAAGTGGGGATCGGTAGCACTAACGGTGCCAGCGCAACCGACGGTTGTAGGGACTGGGGGCTTCGACCTGGACCGGATGCTCGTGCTCGAACTCCTCACATTAAACTGACGTCGTGTCGCATCTAGCCTATAGCGTTTAACAAGTAGAATGTATTTCCTGTTACATGGAATTTCTATTTGTGATTATGTGGACATAAACTCTTTTTGACACCAAAATTTGGCCACAAAGGAGAAACACTTATCTAGTCTCTGAATTCCACAAAAAAAAAAATCCTTATAAAAGTACAATGGGCTATGATAAGTTTTAGGTTAGGTTTGGTTTGTTTTGTTTTACGGCATATCAACCTCAATGGGTTATTTAATGCCGACAAGATTTTTAGGATAGGTTCGTATGAATAGAATATGTATTCTTTGCTTTGATTCATTTTCTTTTACGGCATATCAACCTCAATGGGTTATTTAATGTCGACAAGATTTTTAGAATAGTTTTGTATGAATAGAATATGTATTCTTTGATTTGATTCATTTTCTTTTACGGCATATCAACCTCAATGAGTTATTTAATGCCGACAATATTTTTAGAATAGATTCGTATGAATAGAATATATATTCTTTGGTTTGATTCATTTTTTTACGACATATCAACATCAATGGGTCATTTAATGCCGACAAGATTTTTAGGATAGGTTCGTATAAATAGAATATGTATTCTTTGGTTTGGATTTATTTTTTACGATTTGATTCATTTTAAGATATTTTGTGCTCTTTGGAAATGGCTTATTTTTTCTTTAATGCAACTTAATGGGTGATTGAATGTCGAAAGATTTTAGAATAGGTTCGTAGGAATATGACAAAAGAGTCCCGATGAATTCGTCAGAATATGTATTCTTTAATCAATATCGTCCCTCTACGATTTAATGCCGATTTTTTAGAATAGGTTCAGAATAGAATAGTAATATGGCAGGGTTATTTAATGATGGTTTGATTGTTTTTTGTTTTACGGCATATCAACCTCAATGAGTTATTTAATGCCGACAAATTTTTATTGTTGGTTATATTTTTTGGTTTGATTCTTTTTTACAAAAACCTCAATGGTATTTCCGACAAGATGGGAAAATAGAATTTTTCCTTGATTTTCTTTACGACATATCAATTTTTTTCAAAGAATTATTTAATGTTATTTAATGCAAGTATTTTAGAAAAGGTATTGTATGAATAAATATTTCTTCAAAAATTTGTATTCTTTTGATTTTTAAAAAACCAATTTTTTTTTTAAAAATAATCGGGTTTGATATCAAAGTCAATGGGTTATTTAATTTACACAAGTTTTTAGAATAACTATTTGTCCATAGAATATGACCCTAATGGGTTGATTCGTTTTCTTAGTATTTTGGCATCAGCAATTAAGAGCTTGTTCCACGCTCCTTTAAAACTTTTTGATAATAGGTTCGTGTTGAATAGAATATCGTTGGAGCATCTTTGTGGCAAGTTGAGAAATTTTAGGTTTTTCCAGGTTAATCATCAAACGGTTAATTAATGCCGTTAAGAAATTTAATGAAGGAGGTTGTCGTGGAACAACGTTCATGTAGACCAAGCATGGTCTGATTCAAAAGGGCGCTGAAGACGGAAATCATCAGAAACCGTTGTCAGTTATTTAAGATGTTGCCAACAGCATGGAATAGGTTCGTATGAATGAGAAAAAGTCTTTTTTGCTTTGCTATCAAAGAAGAGTTCAAGAAAGGCATATTTCAGAGGATAACGGGAAATTTAATGGACTTGGAAGAGAATTTGAGAATAAGATCATGAATTTTGGCAGTCTTTAATTTGATCAGATGAAAGTAAATTCTGCCAATATTCGAATTCGAGATAGATTTATGTTTGGAGAAATCAGAATGAGACTTGGAACATTGAATGTCTTCAGGCGACCGTGAAACACGGAGGGATTGGAATAATGGTGTGAGGTTCTGAATGGAATGGATGAAATCTTTGCTGATTCTTGTTGACGAGTGGTTGAATGGTCCAAAATACTGTCAAATATTATTTAATGACGACAAGACTTTTTGAAACCAATCAGATTGACAAGAATGTCTACTGTTTTCAAGAAGATGGAGCGCCATATCATACGAGCAAAGTAGCAAATGCCTGGAAGGAATCGCATTTAATCAAGTCAAGCCATTTTAGCCCAATGTCCTGACATGAATCCAATAGAACACGTTTGGGAGCACTTTGACCGAAGACTTCGAGAGCATGCAACCAAAATCACCTCAGTGGTAACCCTTAAAGAAACATTACTAAAGGAGTGGCAAAATATGGATCAGACGATTGTTGATAACTTGATAAAATCCATGAAAAATCAAATACAAGCACTGAAAATAGCAAATGGAAGACCTACTCTATACTAGTTGTAAATACTGTTTGTTTATGTTGAATAGAGATTACATAATTACATTTTGAAATTGGATGTAATTTGTTTTCCCTGACTAAAAACTTTTCTTAGGTCACTATAAAAAAAAGTACATCACAATCTATAGAATCAAATTCAAGATTACATACTGTGAGCAGTAATCAATTTAAAACTGAATTTGACCTTGTTTCCTGTTTCGTTGCACCTTAGCCAAATGGGGGCCTACGGCCATATCACGTCGAAAAACCGGTACTCGTACGACCATGAAAGTTAAGCATTTAACGTAGAGCATTTTTAGTATGAAGGGCGTCTCTCTACGCCTGCTTGGTCCCACGCTTTCTACTGACCAATAGCTTCATCTAACGCAAGGAAAGTTGATTTTTCTGTGTGGCGCCAGCAGGTTTTTCTCGCTTGAGTGCATCCTTCAAATCTACAAATCAACCATTCGTCCTTGCGTTGAATACTGTTGCCATATATGGCGTGGTGCCCCCGCTGTTCAGCTTGAAGTCCTCGACAAAAATCCAAAGACAGGTATTCAATTTTATAGATCCTGATCTGGCATTCTTTGTCTTGAATCACTTTCTACAGACGTGATATGGCCTCCTCAATGAGTTTATTTTTTTTTTTCATGGCAACTGATTTTACGAATAGGTTCACTGAGCAAACAATATGAATTTAAGATTGATTTATCAAACTTAAATTCATGCAGTTACGGCATTCAATGCATTTAAATGGGTTATTTAATCCACGACAACAGCTTTTTCTCTTTGGTTCTTCCCAACAGAATAACCCCTTCCTTTTACATTTTTTTTTGATAGCTATAATCTTCAAATATTCAAATAATGTCAATCAACATCTTCTGATGCCTTGGTCCTGATCCCGTAATATGTATATCCTTTCCTCAAACACCCCTCTTTAATCTTGCTCTCTTACTGTAACACCTTATTGCTAGTGGCAATTAAATCTTGCTTGGTGGGGGAATGCTACAAGGTTGGCATCTCGTTCCGACCCTTTACTGTCGAAACAGTTAAACCGACTATTCTACTCCAACAGCTTCTTATCTCGTCCTTCCAGACAGTGGAACTCCCTTCCTCTTACTTGCTTTCCTGATAGCTATAATCTTCAAATATTCAAATGTAATGTCAATTGACATCTTCTGATGCTTTGAACTCGATCCCCGTCCTTCTTATTTTCTGTCGACACCCCACTTTTACATTTTTCTATGAATTGAATATGGCACTTCCGCCTTTCCTGGGGTGAGATGCTAAAAAAAAAAAGATGAGTGACCACTTAGGAATACCTTTTGCTGTAAATTTAGATGCGCAGCTGGTTTAATGGATAACGGCTCGGAAATGGAAGTCGATAAGCTGATTTCCAATTTCGATTCCTGTATAGTTCATTTTATTCACTTACAATCTGAAAAAGTATGAATCCACCTCTTCTCCCCCAACTATGGGTTAATTAGTAGGCCGTCTATCAGTAAATCATTATAATCTAAAAAAAAAAAACTCTTTGAATCTGAAAATATTTTCTGACTTTACAGAACCTGCCTAATGGTTGATAAGTCGTAAAAATCAAATCAATTTTTGTTTCTATATTTTCCTTAGCCTTTTCACCCTAATCACTGCAATAAAGGCACTAAGAAGAAAGCGTGGAAGAATATGTGAAAAAGAAAAAAACATTATTAAAGAAAGAGAGAAGAATAAAACAAAGAATTCCTGAGAAACAAAATAACAATAGACGTTTGATTATTTTTAAAGCAAGTGGATGGGAAAAGAAGAGAGAAGCGAGAGAAAAGAAACTCCTAACAAAGAACTTACGGTTGCATCTAGCCATTTCAATTGTAAAATGTTGTGCCCTATCTACCAGTCATGCATTGCATTCAAATTTGTAAAATATACGCACCAAACAGGACCACTTATCAGAACAATTACCATGAAAATATTCATAGAAAAGGCACAGAGAATCTACGTTATGACGTTGGGAAAGTGAGTGAAACCAAGATGCCAGATCAGGGACGATAATTTTGCAGATTTATCTTTGGATTTTTTCAAGAAACTTTAAATATATAGAAGCACAACACAAGGTGTGACAGACACATTTCAACCTCAATGAGTTTCCCGTTAATTTCTCTCTGGTTTTTTTTAATTAGGTTTTTTCTGAATTTAATATTCTTTTCTTTGGTTTTATTTCTTTGTTTTTCACGTTCCTTTCTCTCTGGTTTTTGTTTAATTGTCTTTCAAGATTTTTCTTTAGGTTCTATTTCTTTGTCTTTCTCAATTCTTTTTTCTGCTTTGATTCTTTTCTTTTACGGCATATCAACCTTTCAATGTGTTTTTAATGCCGACAAGATTTTTTTTCTAGGTTTTATTTTTTGAATATGTATTTTCCTTTCTCTTTGATTTTATTTTACGGCATTTCAACCCTTTCTGGTTTTATTTAATGTCCTTTTTTTTTTAGAATCGGTTTTTTTTGTAGAATTTGTCTGTCTTTTCCTTTGATTTGGTTTTTTTTTTACGGCATATTTCTTCAATGGGTTATTTAATGCCGACAAGTTTTTTAGAATAGGTTTTATTTCTAGAATATGTGATTCTTTCTTTTGATTTTATTTCTTTACGTCTATCAACCCCAATGGGTTATTTAATGCCGGTTTTATTTTAGAATAGGTTCGTATGAATAGAATATGTATTCTTTGATTTGATTCATTTTATTTCTTTATCAACCTCAATGATTTATTTAATGCCGACAAGATTTTTAGAATAGGTTTTTTTTTTTCTCTGGTTTTATTTTTGTCTTTGATTCATTTTTTTTTACGGTTTATTTCAACCTCTGTCTGGGTTATTTAATGCCGACAAGATTTTTAGAATGGTTCCATGAATAGAATCTGGTTTTATTTGCTTTTCATTTCTCGGATCGGCTTATCAACTCTGGTTTTATTTAATCCCGACAAGATTTTTTAGAATAGGTCTGTCTCGAATAGAATATGTTTTATTTCTTGGTTTGATTCGATTTTTTTTTACGTTTTATTTCCTCAATGTCTTATTTAATTTTCTCTCTGATTTTAGAATAGGTTCGTATGAATAGAATATGTATTCTTTGGTTTGATTTCATTTTCTGTACGGCATATCAACTCTCTCTGAGTTATTTAATGCCTGTCTCCATTTTTTCTCTCTGGTTTTATTTCTAGAATATGTATTCTTTGATTTGATTTTATTTTCTTTTCTGTCATTATCAACCTCTCTGGTTTATTTAATGCCGATCTCCATTTTTTCTCTAGGTTTTATGAATAGAATATGTATTCTTTGGTTTGATTCATTTTATTTTTACGGCATATCAACCTTTCTGGGTTATTTAATGGTCGACATCCTTTAGAATAGGTTTTATTTCTTGGTCTGTCTCCATCCGTTCTCTGTTTATTTAATGGTCAAGGTTTGATTTCATGGTTCTGTCTACGGCATATTCCTGGTTTTATTATTTAATGTCGACAAGATATTTAGAATAGGTTCGTATGAATCCATCCGTTCTCTTTGGTTTGATTTCTTTTCTTTTACGGCATATCAACCTCAATGGTTTTATTAATGGTCGACTCCATTTTTCTCTCTAGGTTTTATGAATAGAATCTGTCTCCATTGGTTTGATTCTGGTTTTACGGCATTGGTCTGTCTCATATTTAATTTCTGGTTTTTATTTTTAGAATTGGTCTGTCTCGAATAGAATTTTCTTCTTGGTTTTGATTCATTTTCTTTTACGACATTTCAACCTGGTTTTATTTATTTAATGCTGTCAAGATTTTAGAATAGGTTCGTATGAATAGAATATGTATTCTTGGCTTTGATTCATTTTTTCTTTTTACGACATCTCGAACCTTTCAATGGTTTTATTTAATGGTCTGATTTTTAGAAAAGGTTCGTATGAATAGAATATGTTTTCTTTTTGATTTGTCATTTTCTTTGGTTTTACGGTCTGTCAATCCCTCAATGGTTTATTTAATGGTCGACAAGATTTTTTCTCTAGGTTTATGAATAGAATGTCTCCATTCTTTGATTTGATTTTATTTCTTTTACTGTCTCCATCAACCTCTCTGGTTTATTTAATGCCTGACAAGATTTTTTCTCTAGGTTTTATTTCTTGGTAGAATATCCATTCTTTGCTCTTTGATTTTTTTCTTTAAGGCTGTCTCAACCGTTCTGGGTTATTTAATGCCGACAAGATTTTTTAGAATTTCTTGGTATGAATAGAATATGTTCTCTTTGATTTTATTCATTTTCTTTACGACATATCTGGTCTCTCAATGTGTTATTTAATGCCGACAAGATTTTTAGAATAGGTTCGTATGAATAGAATATGTATTCTTTGGTTTTATTTTTTTTTTACGGTCTCCATCAACCTCTGGTTTTATTTAATGGTCTGTCAAGATTTTCTAGAATTATTTCTTGTCTGAATCCAATATGTATTCTTTGGTTTTATTTCTTTTTCTTTACGTCTCGATCAACCTCAATGGTTTTATTTAATGCCGACAAGATTTTTAGAATAGGTTTTATGAATAGGTCTGTCTCGATCCTTTCTCTTGGTTTTATTTCTTCTTTCTCCATCCAACCTCTCTGGTTTATTTAATGCCGACAAGATTTTTAGAATAGGTTTATGAATAGAATCTGTCTCCATCCTTTGATCTCATTTTATTTACGGCTGTCTCCATCCTTTCTCTGGGTTATTTAATGTCCGACAATTTCTTGGGTTCGTATGAATAGAATATTTCTCTCTGGTTTGATTTCTTTTCTTTTTTACTCCATATTTTCTCTCTGGTTTTTATTTCTTGGTCTGTCTCATCCGTTTAGAATAGGTTTTATTTCTTGGTCTGTGTATTCTTTTGGTTTGATTCATTTTCTTTACGGCATTTCAACCTGGTTTGGGTTCTTGGTCTGTCGACATCCTTTTAGAATAGGTTTTATTTAGAATATGGTCTCTTTGTTTGATCCTTTTTTCTCGACATATCAACCTTGGTCTGTCTCATCCCGACAAGATTTTTTTAATAGGTTGGTATGAATCCAATATGTATCTTTGGTTTGATTTCTTTTCTGTTACGACATCCTTTCTCTCTGGTTTATTTAATGCCTGTCAAGATTTTTTTCTAGGTTTTATTTATGAATAGAATCGATCCTTTCTCTGGGTTTTTCTTGGTCTGTCTCGATCCTTTCTTTGGTTTTATTTCATTTTCGATTTTCTCTCTGGTTTTATTTCTTGGTCTGTCACCTTCTCTCTGGTTATTTATTTGACAAGATTTTAGAATAGGTTCTATGAATAGAATATGTATTCTTTGGTTTGATTCATTTTCTTTTACCATCAACTCTCTCTGGTTTTATTTAATGCCGACAAGATTTTAGAATAGGTTCGTCTGTCTAGAATATGTATTCTTTGATTTGATTCATTTCTTGGTACGTCTCCATCAACCTCTCTGGTTTTTGTTAACGTCTGTCTTGATTTTTTCTCTCTGGTTTTATTTCTTGGAATATGTATTCCTTTGTTTTGGTTTTATTTCTTTTCTGTCTCATATCCTTTCTCAATGGTTTTATTTAATGCCTGTCAAGATTTTTCTCTCTGGTTTTATTTCTTGAATGTCTCCATCCTTTTCTCTGGTTTTATTTCTTGGTCTGTCTCATATCCTTTCTCTCTCTGTTTTATTTAATGCCGACAAGATTTTTCTCTCTGGTTTTATTTCTTGGTCTGTCTCCATCCTTTGCTTTGATTTTATTTTTGGTCTGTCTCGATATCAACCTCTCTCTGGTTTTTTTCTTGGTCTGTCAATCCTTTTTAGAATTTATTCTTGGTATGAATAGAATCCTTTCTCTTTGGTTTGATTCATGGTCTGTCGACATCCTACCTTCTCTCTGGGTTATTTAATGGTCTGTCTCCATTTTTCTCTCTAGTTTTGTATTTCTAGAATATGTATCCTTTCTTTGATTTTTTCTTCTTGGTCTGTCTCCATCCTTTTCAATGATTATTTAATGCCGATCTTGGTTAGAATAGATTTGTCTGAATAGAATATTTCTCTCTGGTTTGATTTCTTGGTCTGTCTCCATCAACATCTCTGGTTTTACGGTCTGTCTCCATCCTTTCTCTCTGGTTTTATTTCTTGGTCTGTCTCGATCCTTTCTCTCTGGTTTTATTTCTTGGTCTGTCTCCATCCTTTCTCTCTGGTTTTATTTCTTGGTCTGTCTCCATCCTTTCTCTCTGGTTTTATTTCTTGGTCTGTCTCGATTCCTTTCTCTCTGGGTTTTATTTCTTGGTCTATCGAGGGATCTCTTGGTTTGTTTTCTTTTACTGTATCCAACCTCAATGAGTTATTCTGGACAAAATTCTTGGTCTTGTTGGTAATCATCCGTTCTCTCTGGTTTCTATTTCTTGGTCTGTTTCCATCCTTTCTCTCTCTGGTTTTTATCAGTCTTGGTTTGTCTCCAAAGAATGGTTTTATTTCTGGTCTGTCTCCATCCTTTTCTCTGGTTTTTTTAATGGTCTGTCTCCATCCTTTCTCTTGGTTTTATTTTTTGGTCTGTCAAAATTTCTCTCTGGTTTTATTTCTTTTATTTTGTCTGTCTCGATTTTTTCTCTCTGGTTTTATTTTTACTTGGTCTGTGCTAACGGGGTCTCTGGTTTTTTAAAAGTCTGTCTCCATCCGTTCTCTCTGGTTTTATTTCCACGCTGTCTCAAAAACTTCTCTCTGGTTTTATTTTTTTGGTCTGTCTCAAAGTTCTCTCTGGTTTTATTTCTTGGTCTGTCTCCATCCTTTCTCTCTGGTTTTATTTCAGGTTAATCCTAACGGTTAATAACTTAGTTTCTTTAATGAAGGTTTTTATTTCTTGGAACAACTTTCTCTCCTTTCTCTCTGGTGGTCTGATTTCTTGGTCGCTGAAGACGGAAATCATTCTTGAAACCTTTGTCTCTGGTTTTAAAGATTGGTTGTCTCAATCCTTTCTCTCCATTGGGAAAAACGTTCTTGGTCTGTCTCCATCCTTTCTCTCTGGTTTTTTTCTTTCCTTTCAGGAAGAACTAGGTCTTGTCAGGATCCTTTCTCTCTGGTTTTGAGATTTGAGAAATGTCGCCATCTTTTTGCAGTCTTTAATTTTGATCTCCTGAAAGTTTCTTCTGCCAATATTTCGAATTCTCCATCCTTTATCTCTCTGGTTTTATTTCTTGGTCTGTCTCATTCCTTGTCTCTCTGGTTTTTGTGTGAAACTTGGTCTGATTCGATCCTTTCTCTGGTTTTATTTGATGGTCTGAAATCCTTTCTCTCTGGTTTTTTTGAGATTGGTTGAATGTCTCCATCCTTTCTCAGAATGAGACTTGGAAAATTGGAATGTCTCCACCTATTTGAAACGGATCAGATTGACAAGAATGTCTACTGTTTTTTTATCTTGGAGCGCCATATCATCCTTTCTCTCTAGCAAAGGCCTCTTGGTTGTCTCCATCAAAATCTCTGGTTTAGCCCTTGGTCTGTCTCCATCCGTTCTCTCTGGTTTTACGTTTGGAGTCACCTTTTGACCGAAGACTTCTGGAGCATGGTCTGTCAAAATCACCTCAGTGGTTTAATTTCTTGGTCTGTAAAGAAACATTACTCTCTGAGTTTAAAATATGGATCAGACGATTGTTGATAACTTGATTTTAAATCCATGAAAAATCAAATACAAGTCTCTGAAAATTTTCTTGGTCTGAAGACCTTTCTCTATACTAGTTGTAAATACTGTTTGTTTATGGTCTGTAGAGATTACATTCTCTCTGGTTTTGAAATTGATGTAATTTGTTTTCTGTGACTAAAAACTTTCTCTTAGGTCACTATAAAAAAAGTACATATCACAATCTATAGAATCAAATTTTTATTACATACTGTGAGCAGTAATCAATTTAAAAACTGAATTTTTACCTTGTTTCCTGTTTCCATCCTTTCACCTGGTTTTATTTCTTGGTCTGTCTCGATCCTTTCACGTCGAAAACCGGTTTTACCATTTCTTGGGTCGTAGATCCTTTTTGAGTATGAAGGGCGTCTGTACGCCTTTCTTGGTCCCACGCTTTCTTGGTCTGTCTCCATCATCTAACGGTTTTTCTTGGTCTTCTTGATTTTCTCTGGTTTTAGCTTGGTTTTTCTCGATCTTGAGTGCATCCTTTTATTTCTTGGTCCATTCGTCCTTTTCTCTGAATTTTGTTTCTTGGTCTGTCTCATCCCCTCTCTCTGGTTTTAAGTCCTGGTCAAAAAATCCAAAGACAGGTATCTCAATTTTATAGATCCTGGTCTGTCTCCATCCTTCTCTCTGGTTTTATTTCTTGGTCTGTCTCCATCTTTTTTATTTTTTTTTTCTTGGTCTGTCTTTCTTTTCTCTCTGGTTTTATTTCTTGGTCTGTCTCAGTCCTTTTCGAATTTATTTCTTGGTCTGTCTCCATCCGTTTCTCTCTGGTTTTATTTCTTGGTCTGTCTCCATCCGTTCTCTCTGGTTTTATTTCTTGGTCCACCTCTTCCACCTCAACAGTTTTGTTTCTTGCACTTCCCAACAGTGGAACTCTTCCTTTTATACTTCCCTTGATAGCTATAATCCTTCAAATATTCAAATTTAATGTCAATCGACATCTTCTGATGCCTTGATCCTGATCCCATCCCTTTCTCTCTATATCCTTTCTGTCTCAAACACCCCTGGTTTTAATTCTTGTTTCTGTCTCCAACACTTTCTCTAGTGGCACTCCTGTCTTGCTTGGTCTGGAATCCTTTCTCTCTGGTTTTTATCTCTTGGTCTGACTCCCTTTACTGTCTGGTTTTTCTTTAAACCGACTATTCTTGGTCCAACAGCCTTTCTCTCGCCCTTCCAGACAGTGGTCCTGTCTTGCTTTCCTGATAGCTTTCAAATATTCAAATTTAATGTCAATTGACATCTTCTCTCTGCTTTTTAACTCGATCCCTCGTCCTTTCTTTATATCTTTTCTTCAAACACCCCATCCTTTTCTCTGGTTTTCTTTCTGTAACTCCATCCGTTTCTGGCACCCCCCCCTTTCCTGGGTGAGATCCTTTCTCTGAGTGATCACTTGGTCTGTCTCTCATCCTTTTGCTGGTTTTTTATTTAGATGTGCTCCTCCTTTAATCTGGATTTACGGCTTGAAGTGTCTCGTCCTTTCTCTGATTTCTTGGTTTCGATCCATCCTGTATAGTTTTATTTTTGGGTCTTCTCGCTTACTCTCTGAAAAAAAGGTATGAATCCACCTTTCTCTCTGGGTTTATTTCTAGGTCTGTCTCCATCCGTTCTCTCTTTTAATCTAAAAAAAACTCCTCATTTCTCTCTGAAAAATATTTTCTGGTCTTTTGCATCCTTTCTCTCTGGTTTTATTTCTTGGTTGTCTGTCAAATCAATTTTTGTTTCTATATTTTCCTTAGCCTTTTCTGGTTTTAATCTTGGTCTGTCTCGATAAAGGCTCTCTGAAGAAATTTCTTGAATATGTCTCAAAAAAACATTATTTTAGAAAGAGAGAAGAATCTCCAAAGAATTCTCTGAGAAACAAAAATAACAATCTCAGTCGTTTGATTATTTTTTCTTGGTCTGTGGATCCTTTCTCTCTTGAAGCGAGAGAAAAGAAACTCCTTTCTCTCTGAACTTACGGTTGTCTCTAGCCTTTCTCTCTGGTTTTTATAAAATGTTGTGTCTCTATCTACCAGTCATGCATTGCATTCAAATTTGTAAATATCCTTTCTCTCAAACAGGACCACTTATCAGAACAATTACTCTGAAAATATTCATAGAAAAGTCTCAGAGAATCTCTCTATGAAAAGGGAAAGAATGTCTCCAAGATGCCTCTCAGGGACGATAATTTCTGTCTCCATTTATCTTGGATTTTTTTCAAGAAACTTTAAATATATGGAAGGTTTTTATTTCAAGGTGTGACAGACCATCGTTCTCTCTGGTTTTATTTTTTTTGTCTCTCTGTCCGTTCTCTCTGGTTTTATTTCTTTGTTTTTTTCGTTCCTTTCTCACTGGTTTTATTTATTTGTCTCGATCCTTTCTCTCTGATTAATTTCTTTTCTCGTTTTATTTCTTTGTCTTTCTCGTTCCTTTCTCTCTGGTTTTATTTATTTTTCGTTCTCGTTCCCTTTCTCTCTGGTTTTATTTCTTGGTCTGTCTCGATCCTTTCTCTCTGGTTTTATTTCTTGGTCTGTCTCGATCCTTTCTCTCTGGTTTTATTTCTTGGTCTGTCTCGATCCTTTCTCTCTGGTTTTATTTCTTGGTCTGTCTCCATCCTTTCTCTCTGGTTTTCCTTCTTGATTTTTCTCCGTTTTTTCTTTTTTCTCTTAATTTTTTTTTTCCTTTTTCTTTCCCCCTCAACTTTATATAATAGTGTTTCTTCTTTTTCGTATGCCTTTCTTTTTTTTCTTTTCGTCTGCTTTTTGTCTTTCCCTTTTTTCTCTCTTTTCGTTTTTTTTTTTTTCATACTTTTCTTCTGTCTTCAGTTCTTTCAAATTTTTCTGCTATTCATTCTTAGTAAAGAATTATTTTTTCTTTATGACCTATTTTTGATTTTTCCCTCTCCTTCGACAAACTTCATTTATTTATTTTTTTCTTTCTTTTGTGTCAGGTCGAAATGGTCCCCTTCCAAATCAGTCAACCTTCCTTTCGTTTCTCTTCGTTATTCTTTGTTTCGTTTTATTTTTTATTATCCGCATCCATCTTTCCCGCGGCACTTAGATACGCCGAGGTTGTTTGTTTTTTTTCTGCCTTCAATTCTTTTTTTCATTCTTTCTTTCTTTCTTTTTTCTTTCTTTTCGTTTGTTTTCTTTTCGTTTTCAATTCTTTCTTTCTTTCTTTCTTTCTTTCTTTCTTTTGTTCTCTTTCTCTCACCCACTCTTTCTTTCTTTCTTTCTTTTCTTTTGTTCTCTTTCTCTCTCCCATCCTTTCTTTCTTTTTTCAATTCTTTTTTCTTTCTTTTTCTTTTTTTTTTTGTTTCTCTTTCTCTCCCCATCCTTTTTTTTTTTTCTTTTTTTTGCCTTTTCGTTTGCTTTCTTTCTGTTTTCAATTCTTTCTTTCTTTTTTCTTTTCTTTTCTTTTCTTTTTGTTCTTTCTTTTCTTTTGTTCTCTCTCCCATCCTTTTCTTTCTTTTTTTTCCTTTTCGTTTGCTTTCCTTCTGTTTTCAATTCTTTTTTCTTTCTTTTCTTTCTTTTCTTTTCTTTTCTTTCCATTTTCTTTTTTTCTTTCTTTCTTTCTTTTTTCTTTCTTTCTTTCTTTTTCTTTTTGCTTCTTTTTCTCTCTCCCATCCTTTCTTTCTTTCTTTTCTTTTGTTCTGTTTCTGTCTCCCATCCTTTCTTTCTTTTTCCTTTTCGTTTGCTTTCCTTCCGTTTTCAATTCTTTCTTTCTTTCTTTCTTTCTTTCTTTCTTTCTTTTCTTTTCTTTTCTTTTGTTCTCTTTCTCTCTCCCATCCTTTCTTTCTTTCTTTCTTTCTTTTTTTTTTTGTTTCTTTTGTCTTCTTTTCTTTTCTTTCTTCTTTTTTCTTTCTTTTTCTCTTTCTCTATCTTCAGTTCTTTCTTTCTTACTCATTTTTGGCCTCATCTTTAACAATTTTTATTCATTTGATTATTTCCTTTAGTGTCATCCTTAACTCGAAATGTTCTTCTGTCTTTGACTGCTTCCGAACCAGTCTACTTTCCCTTCCTTCTGTTTCTCTTCCTTCTTCGTTCAATTTCGTTCATGTATCTGAATCCATCTTTTTCGTGTTACCAAGATCCACCGACATTGATTTCTTTCTTTCTTTCTTTTTTATTTCTTCTTTCTTTCTTTCTTTCTTTCTTTCTTTTCGTTTGTTTCTTCCTGCCTTTAATTATTTCTTTCTTTCATTACATTTGTTTTTTTTCTGTCATCAATTCTTTCTTCTTTTCTTTCTTTTTTCATTTGTCTTCTTTCTGTCTTCATTTCTTTCTTTCTTTCTCTCTCTTTCTTTCTTTCTTTATTTCTCTCTCTCTCTCTCTCACCTTCATTTGTTTTCTATCTTTCTTCATTTCTTTCTTTCTTTTTGACTGTTTTCTTTCTGTCTTCAGTTCTTTCTTTTTTTTCTTTTCGATTGTTTTCTTCCTGACTTCAAGATTTTTTTTTCTTTTCTTTCCTTCTTTCTCTTCGATTGATTTCTTTTTGTCTTCAATTCCTTCTTTGTTTCTTTGTTCCTTCCTTCCTTCCTTCCTTCCTTCCTTCCTTCCTTCCTTCCTTTCTTTATCTTTTTCATTTTCTATGTATTTCGTTTTCAATCTTTCTTCCAAACTTTCTTTTCGGTTGTTTTCTTTTTCTCTTCAATTCTTTCTTTTTTTTCTTTTCGTTTGTTTTTTCTTTCCTTCAACTGTTTTTTTTTTCCTTTCTTTCTTTTCAATTGTTTTCTTTGTCTGTAATTTTATCTTTCTTTCTTTCTCTTTTTCATTTGTTTTCTATTTTTCACTAATTCTTTCTTTTCTTCGACTGTTTTCTTTCTGTTTTCAATTCTTTCTTTCTGTTTTTTTTCTTTGGTCTCATCTTTAACAATATTCATTCATTTGTTTTTCTTTCTCGAAATGATCTTCTCTGCTTCCTAATCAATCTAGATTCCTTTCATTTCTCTTCCTTCTTCTTTCTGTTTTGTTTCTTTTTCTTTCTGCATCCATCTTCTGTTTCGGGGAACCGAGATATTATTCATTGAAGCATTACTCTCCCTTTTGCCCTTGCACTTCTTTTGTCTCTCCTTACTCTCCCAATCGCTTTTTCTTGACACTTAAGCATGATTGTTCAGATAAATCTTCACTTACGGCGAACCAGCATCTTTACAGTATTAAATCTGTGAAATAACGGATTTGATTAGTGATATTTACTGCAGGTTCCCATTTTAAAAATGTCGTTAGGTTGCTTTTTGTGTGTAATCTTCTCACCTATCAGCCTCTTCTTCTTTTCTATCTCCTCTCTCTATTGTCTCAATCTCTCCCTCTTCCTATTCAGAATATGGTGCACATTTTTCATTTACCCTCTCTCTTGTTTCTTCTTTTCATATTTTCCATTGCTCCGAATATCGTCATCTTCTTCCTCTTCTTCTTCTTTGCCCTCCATATTTTCTTCCCGTTTCTCCTCCTTATTTCTCTTATTCTTTGTCTTCTTCTACTACCACTACTTCTTTCTTTCTTTGTCCACGATATCTTTTTCCAATTCCTCCTCCTCATTCTTCTTCTTCTTCTTCTTCTTCTTCTTCTTCTTCTTCTTCTTCTTCTTCCTATTTCTCCTCCTCATTCTTTTTCTTTTATTACTTCTTATTCTTCCATTCTTTGCCCTTCATACCTTTTTGCTATTCTTCTTCTTCTTCTTCTTCTTCTTCTACTACTACTACTACTACTACTACTACTACTACTACTACAGCTTCTGCTGCTGCTACTAATACTACTAGTAGTGCTACTTCTGCTTCTCCTCTACTTTGTGCTCCATATCTTTTTCCTATCCCTCCTCTTTGTTCGTTCGTTCGTCCGTTCTTCTTCTTCTTCTTCTTCTTCTTCTTATTATTATTATTATTATTATTATTATTATTATTATTATTATCCTCCCCCTTATTCTTCCTTTTCTTTTTCTTCTTCTTTGTCCTCCATTTTTCCTTCCTCATTCTCCTTTTTCTTCTTCTAGTTTTACTACTATTTAATCTTCCATTCCTTGCACTCCATCTGTTTTTACTATTCCTCCTCTTCGTTCTTCTTCTTCCTCCTCCTCCTCTTCTTTGTCCTCCATGTCTTCTTCCTATTTTCTCCTTCATATTTTCTTCTACTATATCTTCTTCTTCCCTTCTTTGTCCTTTATATCTTTTTTCTATTCCTCCTCTTCGTTTTTCGTTTCGTGGCCTCTCGTTTAAGTCATGACATGAGACATCGTGAAATAACGCTCAGCTTGCCTTTATCTGCCCTTTTGCGCACTTGTGTAGGGTCAGCGTTGAACTTTTTCATTGTTTGATAACACCTCCCTATCATTTTAGAAATTTCTGGGGTAGTTTTACCTTTTGTGAGTTCTGAGGTGATAGTTTTCTTTTCAGCATCACTTAAACTGCATTTACGGCTCATCTTTTCACTAAATTCGTACATTTTTCTAATAATTTGGCACACTCAAATCACCGTGCTGATAACAAATATAGCTCCATATTGTTTACATTGCGCAGATCAGTACGAAATTTTCAGTGATTGCCCAAGTCAGTGGTGCCAACATTGTGTAAATTGATTGGAGGGTTTTTGAAATATTAGAAAAAAAGTTATCTCGATAATAATATGACACGCAGTGTATTTTGGCGATAAGAATGGTCTACAAGTCTTACTAATTTCTTCTTTTAATTTCTTCTGCTTAATCAATAGATTGATTCGTTTTCTACGGATTATCAACCCCTAGCATGTTATTTAAAGCCAGAAATTATTTTTAGATTTTAATAATATATTCAGGCGATAATAATAGTTTACTAGTCTTACTAATTTCTTCTTTTAATTTCTTCTGTTCAATCAGTAGATCGATTTATTTTCTACGAATTATCAACCATTTGCAGGTTATTTAAAGCCAGAAAATATTTTTAGACGGTAAAATTTTTTTAGATAATAATAGTTGTGTAATACAATTCTTTCTAATTAACCAATAGCTAAAGAGAGATATGGATTCATAGCTTCCCCAAGGGTTTTCGCGCATAAGTGAATCTAACGAGCCAAACTGAAATTGGAACTCGCCTCTGCAATTGACAATTCCGAGCCGTTATTCATTACACCACCCTCACATCCAAGCTTACAGCACCTTTTATTATTTTATTTACTGAAAAAAAAATCTAAGTTAATATTACTAGACTAAGTCCATAGTTTTTGCTAGGGGTTGCAGTTTGAATGATTTGAACTTTTACGGTTTATCTACCTTTTGCAGATTATTTAAAGCCAAAAAATATTTTCCGATCGTATGAATTTTTAGAGATGATACTCATTTACTGATACACGTCCTATTAATTAACCCATATCTGGAGGGGAGATGAGATAGTTTCATACCTTTCCTAAGGGTATTTGAGCGTAGATGAATATAATGAACTCGACTGGAATTAGAACACGGCTCCCCGAGCTGTTATCTATTATACCACTCGCACCTCCAAGCTTACAAGACCTGGTATTCCTAAACGGTCACCCTTTGAAGTACTAGCCAGCTTCGACGGTTGCTTAACTTCAGTGATTGTACGGAACCGTTCTTGCAACCTGATCTGGCCGAAAGCCTTAAAGATAAACAAAAGAAGGCTTTAGAATTAATATATTTTTTTGTTGTTATTCAATGAGATTTCCAGTTTTCATGATGTTAAAAAAACATGATGAAAACTTGAAATATCACAATAGAGAAAGTAGCGGGAAAACATTGAGAATTATTCAAAGTAGCAGACGACAAAATGTCTCCAAATGCGTTCAACTGTCAAAAAAGAAAAAAAAAAAAAAGTTTAGAAAATGAAGAGAAAAAAATTTGGAAAATGAAGAAGAAAAAGATCAAAGAAAAAATACGACAGAATCGAAGAAAAGAAAAAAATGTCGAGAAAATTGAAGATAATAACGTAGAAATAAGAATTGTTAAAATCAGTTCAAAAGACCGACACATCTCAGCAAGAAACGGAAGAAGAAAAAGGCGTTTAAAAAATTAGGTGAATCAAATATTAAGTAAACAATCAACCGAATGAGAAAACAGAATTAAAATTTAATTTTACCAAAAAAATATTCAACCCGCCTTCAAATATAATTATGCAAAATAGCATTTTTTTTAAAATTCCATGTCCCTTCAGGATGGAGGCAACCATGACTCAACACAGATTCCTTTTCTTTGATTATCTGTGAATAGCCACGTCTTTTACGGAATGATAATGAAGTGGTTTCCCACTGCGTTCTCCACTGTTTTTAATTTAGAGGGTCCCTTCTCTTAGACGGATTTAGACTCAAGGCTAGAAAGCGCAGTCTACTCTTTTACTTAATTCCCAGCTGGGACAGAAGATACGCTTTAATGGCTTTCATAAAGGCATTTTTTCTGAAAATGAATGCAACATACGGACATTTGAATTCGATTTGCTGATTCCGTTTTTCACGCTGATAATCTTTACACTGTCCGTATAAGCCATTATTGATTTACTTGGGTAAGTTAGACTCATTCGTTTAAAGAAAAAAAGAACAGACTATCGCTGCTCTATGTTGATCTCAGTGGGTTCACTTCTATAGTTACGTACGCTCTACCCCTGATATTGAGCACTTTAACTCATAAATATACCATGACATAAAATTATATTTTGATCATATATATATATGTATGAAGAAAAATTTGGAAAAAACAAACAAAAATCCTTAAATGCAAATTTGTTGTTTAAAATGAATGAAATGTCGACGTCTGACGTTTCGGTTTAATAAACCTTCTTCAGGACAATATTCATTAAAATACAATTCAGTTCAATTTGACAAAGACGATGGAAATGAAAACAAGTCTTATCCAAAACAGATAACTGAAAATTTTGTCGGATCTATATCCATTTACATTTGCTTACATATATATGTATATATGTATATATACTAGAAGCACGGCCCGGCGTTGCCCATGCTTGATTCAAAAATCGTACGACTCATACAGCAATCGCTATCAGTTGACTTAAAATATTTTTGCCCTTCCTTGCCTTTAAAGGAGTGCCCTTTGCCGTGCTGATGTTGCTACATGCCTTACTTCTTGCCTATCTCACACTGCGAATTTTTTCTAAGCTCTATACTAAACATTAAATCTGTTACGAAAAAAGAACTAAACAAAATGAAAACAAAACGATCAGCTTTAAAAAAAGGACTCGTAACTGGAAAAACCGAATGAAAAAAGAATGTTAACAACAAATACTTTTTCACACCCAACTCAGTTCTACGGAATCAGAATCAACGTTGAGTTTAAGCAAGCGAATGAGCCAATTGGAGTAAAGTGCCATGCAGATTTAAATTTTTCCCATTGTGACGAATGCATCTATCGATTTTTTTTTTGCATGCTAGCATGCTAGTTAACATTCGTGTCAGTCAGTTGTTGGCTCTCACGCTTGCCAATAGAATCTTCCTGCCTATTCGTGGCAGCCAGCTATAGGCTCTCACTCTGGCCAGTAAAAAATGGCCGCAAACTACATGAAAACTGCTGAAGAAGCATGAAAAAATCGATTATTTCTACTATCGATGGGAGTTGGTAAATGCAAAGTCGATCTTGGCCTTTCCACTAACTTGGAGCATGTGCATGTAAATTTTGGTGCAAATCCGTCGAAAATTGCGGCCGTGCATTCGTTACACACACACACATATCCTGCCTTATATATATATATATATATATATATATACGTTTCTGAAATGACTAAAGGAAGAGTTTTTTCATGCTTTAACATTGTCAACCGTTTTGTAATCTTAAAGCATGAAAAAACTCTTCCTTCACAGTCATTTCCAAATATTTAATGCGCGTGACCATGACATTATAACATAAAGAGAAAAAAAAATCTATAATGTGTAATTTTTTCATGTTCTAATGAACGCTCGGCACATTGTCAACCGTTTTGCATTTAAAAGCACAATGAAAAATTACGGTAATGGATAACAAACGCACATCTTTATATAAATACTTATACTAATGAACAACATATAGTATTGTACTACTTGCACCCCTGAAGATCATCTTGGAAGAAGATTGAAAGTACTTGGGAAATGAAAATAAAAGAAATTTCGCTACACATAAAATTACTAGACTCCATCCGAAACATACTAGTAGAAAATACATACAATAACCTCAACCCCATGTAAAAAAGATTAAAAATAATGGAAGCCTTCATAATAAAAAGAAACATCCAACATTTAATAATATTAACTACGAACACGGCCACATTGTGCTAACTGTGTTCGGAAAATAAAACATCTCTATAACTCTAGAAACATACACACAACCCGTGAACCCAATTAAAAAGCAAAAATAAAATCATCCTTGATAATGGCTAAAAGTGTAGACGAAATCGCTCGGAAGCATAGAACAAAAAAAAAAAAAGAAAGAAAACACTTGTTTAGGCACAAGGAAAATTAAATGAACAACAATCATAGTCCTCTTCAATGAAACACACACACACATACATACACACACACACACACACACACACACACACACACACATATATATATATATATATATATATATATATATATATATATACAAGTATATAATTGGTGTATACGGAATGAATTGCACTAACCAACAATTACTATTCTTAAAAAGTGCTCAATACAAAGTAGAGCATATATAATTTTTTTTATAAAAAAAATTTATAACATAAATATGTTATAAAATCACTACTTTTTTTTTAAAAAAATAATTATATATATATATATATATATATATATATATATATATATATATATATATATATATATATATAAACAGGTTTGTTTAAATAATTTAGACATATCAAGTCGAATAGTTTTTCAATTTCATGGATTAATTTTTTTGGTAGATCATGCATCAATATATATATATATATATATATATATATATATATATATATATATATATAAAATGACAATGGAAAAAATCTAAGATTTTTTTCAATTGTCATTTTATACCAATCTGTCTTGCCCACAGAATTGATCTGGGAATTTAACTATATATATATATATATATATATATATATATATATATATATATATATATATATATATGCGTATTTCGTTAAATAATATAGACAAGTTTTGTTTATTTATTTTAAGTAAGTTCCTTTTATATTGGTTGATAAGCTTAATCACATTATCATTGAAAGACGAAAGGAAATCACCATATTGATACATGTTTTAATACTATCTAAGCTTTCGGCTTGCATAAGCCATTATCAAAGATGACAATTACATTTCAATATATCAAACAATATGCGGACAAAACAATAATGATAGTCTGTTTTTGTTGCATGAAAAAGTTTAGAGCAACGACAAACTCGTGTAT
Organism: Acanthosepion pharaonis; assembly: GCA_903632075.3. NCBI lineage: Eukaryota > Metazoa > Mollusca > Cephalopoda > Sepiida > Sepiidae > Acanthosepion > Acanthosepion pharaonis. Next base: position 786,536 of record CAHIKZ030000749.1, on the reverse strand, counting down.
ACGAGACGCGGAATCGAAAATACCATCGCAGCTCGTGACGTTACACATGATCACGGGAGATATAAAACGTATTAAGTATAGGAAACCGTTCGTATAAGCCAATAGCTTCTGTTATCAATTATAGGCATTTAAGAATATTTGTGGAGATTTCATAGTTTATTTTGTTCAGGTTAGGTTTCAACTGTTTTATGTATACAGCTTCAAGAATTTTTAGTTTTCGTTTATAGTTGTCATGTGTATATATATATATATATATATATATATATATATATATATATAGGAGATTATGATAAAATATATTGATGAAAAAATGTATTGCTGGTAATTTTACTATAAAAATGTATTTTTATACTTTTTAGTGACGTATTGATTATCAATTTTCTATACAATTTATTGATCATTTTACTATAAAATATATTGTTAGTCATTTAAAAATGTATTGTTGGTCATTTTATTATAAAATGTGATATAATGGAATATGCATACACCTATGTTCCCTCTCACTGGAATACGATTGGCTGGTATCCGTCATAAATACCGACGGACGTGTAGGAGAGTCAAGAGCCGTAGTCTCCGAGCTAAGTCTGTAACGACGCGCATTGGACTACGCTATTGATCTACACTTCTTACCTGCGACTACGACGCGTACCAGTCGATTACTGCTACCGTATTCTACTTGGTTATAGTAACCAAAACAACTTAGCTACTTCGTTCAAATGTATCCCTTTCCGGGACATATCAAAATGTATTCTTGGTCATTTCATTATAAAAATGTCTTGTAAAGTTTACCATAAAAAGTATTGATGGATTTTTACTATAAAAATGGATTGCTTGTATTTTTACAATAAAATATATCGCTAGTCAGTTTATTATAAAGGATACGAGGGTCAGAGGATACCTGGGGACAACAGCATTTAAGAGTTGATTCTTTATTGTAATAATGATCGGATAAATAAGTTTTGTATTTGTTTACCTTAGTAATGAACAAATCTATTCATATGCGTTGCTCAGATCAGATATACTTTCATTCACAAATTGGATAAACGGGGTTTAGCCTGAATTTATAAGTTCAGGAGCTGTCATCCCGCTTGAGCAATTTCTTAACCACTTTAATCTCAGAAGAGCCTAAAACTCACTAATCCGACTTAATGGTCTTCTGGACGGCCTCGTTATGGATTAAGCAACGCCATATTGACCCAGTAAAAAAACCGGATATGGGGTTAGAACGCTATTTACAACCGTATAAAATTATCTAAAAGTAAAATATATCCAAGAATCAGAAGGAGGAAATATATTTTCTTTAAAAGGGCAAATAGAATTTTGCTAGGATTCTTGCTCTCTGTGGCTGAGAGGTCTGTTGCACACCGGATCAAAATCAAAATTTCTCTATAGCACAGGCTATAAAAAAAAAGTTTCTCCCAGAAAGTGGTAGGTAGATTCGAACACTGCTGAACAGCACATTTTATTTATTAAGATTTCTCGTGTGCGCAGGCCGGAAGATGTAACATACAATGTTTTAAATAAAAATGGGATCGTCTATTTCAAATATGGTTAGGCACTAAGAAAAAAAAAAACGTTATTGCTAATAAAAAATAACGTTATTACTAATAGAAAATAACGTTATCACTAATAAAAATAACGTTTGTTACTAATAAAAATATAACATTATTGCTAATAAAAAATAACGTTATAAATAATAAAAAAATAACGTTATTACTAAGAAAAATAACGTTATGACTAATAAAACGGCTTCCCATACTTAATACTTCTCGTTTTTGACTTTCGCGTAGACATGTGCGACTTCACGAGCTGCGACGTGATTTCCGCTTCCGCGTCTCGTATATACGAGTTTGTCGTTACTAGAAATTTTCATAGAGCAAGGGCGGACTATCATTATTGTTTCGTCCGTATGTTGTTTGATTTATTGAAATTGTCATCTTTGATAATGGCTTGTGTAAGCCGAAAGCTTAGATTGGATTTAAACATGTATCAATATGGTGTTTTCCTTTCGTCTTTCAACAATAATGTGATTAAGCTTATCATACAATATGAAAGGACTTAAAATAAGTAGCCAAAATTTGTCTATATTATTTAATGAAACATGCATTAATGAAAAATTGCATATATATATATATATATATATATATATATATATATATATATATATATATATATATATATATATATATATATATATATATATGAAAGAAGCACGGTGTAGTGGATAGCAGCACGGAGATTGAGGAATCAGAGCCGAGTTCAATTCAGACAATCCATTACATTCAATTACTTTGTAAAATGTATTAATCCTCTTCTCCCTCTAGCTTTGGACAAATAGCAGGACAGACTGGGTTCTATAGCTTTGGATGGCAACTGGTCTATCAGTTATAAGCCTCCTTCTTTCAACCTCGTGGAATGATAACCAAAATACCGTACCAGGTAACAAGAATCCGCCATAAATGTATGAAAGAGTGATAACAGTTACTGAAAAGTTGTTGAAGAGAAATTTTTTGATAAACTTAAACTGGCTGCCGCAATGGCTGCTCGGTCAATAATGCGGAATATTTCCTTATAAGGAAAGGGCAAAATTTTACTATTACTTTTTATATTACTTTTATTACTTTATATTAGTATATTATATTAGTATATTATGTTAGTATATTATATTAGTACATTAGTATATTAGTATATTATATTATATTAGTATTTTATATTAGTATATTATGTTAATATATTATATTAGTACATAAGTATATTATATTAGTATATTTTATTAGTGTATTATATTAGTATATTATATTATATTAGTATATTATATTAGTACATTAAGTTAATACATTAGTATATTAGTAAATTATTTTATATTCTGTATATTCTATTAGTATATTATATTACTATATTATGTTTAGTATATTATATTAGTACATTAGTATATTAGTATATTATATTAGAATATCATATTAGTAAAATTATATTAGTATATCATATTAGTATATTATATTATACATTAGTATATTAGTATATTATTTTAGTACATTAATATATTAGTATATTATATTATATTAGTATCTCATATTAGAGTATTATGTTAGTATATGATATTAGTACATTAGTATATTAGTATATCATATTATGTTAAGTATATTATATTAGTATATTATATTATTATATATATTATACATATATATATTATACATATATGATATATATTATACATATATATATTATATTATACATATATATTATATATTATATTTATATATTAGTATATTTATATTACTTTATATTACTTTTGTCTCTTGTGCTTTTTTATGCACATTTAGTTGCATTACTTTAATTTACAGCATTTCAATAATCTGAGACTTAAAAAAAAAGCTTTCAGTTTTATTTTTTCTCTCCAATTTAAATTTATAATATGGGCTTTTGTTTCTCTTTTCCTTGCTGAGGCCTCCGTCATAATCGACCGGAAGCGGAAGTATAGACCCCCTCCCCCAAGTTCACAATCTCAGCAGAGCATTTAAAGGATATCTTTTTTTTCTTTTTTTTTTTTTTTTTTAAAAAAAAAAGCTTTAGGGAGACGCGTTATCAAAAAAAGAGAGACTAAGCCCCCTACTGCCAAGAAAAACAAATTTAACGATTGTTATCTTTTATTGCCTGCTTCATTTCTTTTGTTTTTCTTTTCCTTTTCATATGAAATGGCACCCTCTTGTTTCAACTTTCTTCTAGTTCATTTATTTATAATTCTTTCACCTTTTTCAGTCAATATCTTTCCATTGCCCCCCCCCCTGGCTTGGTGTCGTTGTTGTTAAACCTGTATTGTTAGATCAGTTATAATTGAGTAGCAGGTTCGATCCTTACCATGTGCGCTTAGTAAATCACAACTCCTTTTGTACTTTCTTTTCTTCATCTTCTTCATAGTTTTTTTTTTCTTTTTCTAAGCATTTTTGTATCAGTCTTTTTCTTCATCTTTCTTTCTCCTCTTTTTTCTTTTCTTTTTATTCTCTCCTCTCTAACTCGACACTATACTTTTCGTTGTAATCACCACAGGATTCTTTGTCCCTTGTTTTTCAGGATTTCGAATGCACATTTTCATTCAGTCAGATGGCTAGTGACACACAAACTTTCATCACCATTACCATGAACCTTGTGTCTAACAATACTACTTATTAATCCCAGGACAAGTCAATGGGAAACTACTGCACTATATGGGAAACTGCTGCGCTATATGTCATAGCAAGTCATGGCTTCGTATTATGCAGGAATAGAAATTGCACTCAGATTACACACCAGATCATCGAAGGAAGCCAAAGTTAAACTGGGGTTACTCCAAATACTGATGTGACTTCACACCCGCATCAGTTATTGCAAGCGCGAGAACGAATATATTAAAAAAAAACATAGATGCATAAACAACCACCTCGAAATAATATAGGCCGTCTCTCACACATCCCAGAAAAATGTAAGGTCCACGTCTAGAACTAGCACTCTACGGGTAACACTGCATAATTAAACTAGGAGTAACTGACTATTGGAGGTTATTAAATGTTAAATAATGCCTATGTTCATTTATCTATCTATCTATCTATCTATCTATCTATCTATCTATCTATCTATCTATCTATCAGTCTCTTCATGTATGTATCTATCTATCTATCTATCTCTCTATCTATCTATCAGTTTCAGTTTAGCTATCGATGTATTTATCCATCTATCGATCTATTTCAGTCTCTTCATCTATCTCTAAGTTTTCGGACAATAAGCACACCTATCTATTCAGACTAAGGAAGAAAAAGAATTATAAATAAAATGTCAAATTTCAGTCGGATACTCTATAGTTGAAGTAGACATTAGAAGGTATCAGAAGTAAACCTTTACTCTTGTCCAAACAACGGGAAAGGGTATGAACCGGACGATAGGCAAGCCTATCTATTCAGACTAAGGAAGAAAAAGAACTATAAATAAAATGGCAGATTTCTGTCGGATACTCTGCACTTCAAGTAAACATTCGAATGAACCAAGAGTAAACCTTTACTCCTGTTCATTAAGCGGGGGAAGAGTGTGAACCAGACACTATGCAAACTTATCTATTCCGATTGAGGAAGTATATAACTAGTAAATAAAATTTCTGATTTCAGTCGGACAATCGATAGTTGAAGTAGTCTTTTGAAGGAACCAGGAGTAAATCTCTACTCCTCTTCAAAAAAAAAAAAAGAGGAAGAGTATGAACCGAAAGATAGAGGCAAATCTATCTATTCAGATCTAGGAAGAATATAAATAGTCAATAAAATGTCAGATTTTAAGTGGAAAGTCTACAGTTGAAGTCGTCTTTCCAAGGAAACAGGAGTAAATCTCTACGCCTGTTCAAAAAGCAAGGGAATTATATGAACTGGACGATATGTGAACGAATCTTTTTCTTATTGAAGAACAATATAAATAGTATATAAACTTTCAGAGATTTTGACGGAAATGTTAGAAATATAGGTCTGAAGTAGACTTTAGAAGAATCCGGAAAACCAATCCTGAACAGGAAACGAGGAATAAAACTCTACACCTTTTAAAAAAAACCGGTATGTTGTGCGACCCGGATGAAAAACAATGCTATGTACACCTATTGTATGGAAAATATAATAAATGACATTTCAGAGTCTAGGTGGAGACGTTAGAAGTATAGAATTGAGGTAAACCCGAAAAGGAATATGGTGGAAATGCTTCGATTTTGGTCTGATCTAACTCTTGTATGTCAGGTACTTTCTGGTGGGATACTCGGAATCGATCATTCTTCAAACATCATTAGCGATGGTTCAAATATGCCAGTTGAGGGCTGCAGTGGATTCTGTTACTAACAGACATTCGAGACAAGGAGGGCCATTAAAATGCGTCAGCTATTGAGAGTACAACCGCAGATACGTATTTTTAATATTAATAAAAAAACATACATGAGCTAACGCCCATATCAAGGTAAAACGCTAGTTCCCGTACGATCATCGAAGTTAAGCAACGTCGGGCTGGGTGAGTAACTAGATGGCTAACCGTTTGGTTATGTCTGATGCTGTATGTTTGAATGTCTGGAAAGTGTAATGGGGTAACGGCAATATAATTTTGAAAACGGGTTCTTTCTTTCTTTTTTTTCTTTTTTTCTTTCTTTCTTTCGTTTGTTGTCTTCCTGTCTTTAATTCTTTCTTTCTTTCTTTCTTTCGTTTGTTTCTTCCTGTCTTTCTTTCTTTCTTTCTTTCTTTCTTTCTTTCTTTCTTTCTTTTGTTTGTTGTCTTCCTGCTTTTAATTCTTTCTTTTTTCTTTCTTTCTTCCTTTTTCTTTCTTTCTTTCTTTCTTTCTTTCTTTCTTTCGTTTGTTGACTTTCTTTCTTTTTTTGTTTGTTGTCTTCCTGCTTTTAATTCTTTCTTTTCTTTCTTTCTTTCTTTCTTTTTTTTTTCTTTCTTTTTTTCTTTTCTTTTGTTTGTTATCTTCCTGCTTTTTAATTCGTTTGTCTTTTCTTTTCTTTTTTTCGTTTGTTGTCTTCCTGCCTTCAATTCTTTTCTTTTCATTCTTTTTGTCATTTCTTTCTTTTTTCTTTTCTTTATTTCTTTCTTTACGTTTGTTGTCTTTCTTTCTTTTTCTTTTTCTTTGTTGTCTTCCTGTTTTTAATTCTTTTCTTTCTTTCTTTCTTTCTTTCTTTCTTTCTTTCTTTTCTTTCTTTTTTCGTTTGTTGTCTTCCTGTCTTCAATTCTTTTTTTTCTTTTCTTTCTTTCTTTCTTTCTTTCTTTTTTTTCTTTCTTTCTTTCTTTCGTTTGTTATCTTCCGGTCTTTAATTCTTTTTTCTTTCTTTTTTTTTTTTGTTGTCTTCCTGTGTTTAATTTTTTCTTTCTTTTCTTTTTTCTTTCTTTTTTTTTTCTTTTTTTCTTCCTCCTTTCAATTATTTCATTCTTTCTTTTCTTCTTTCGTTTGGTGTCTTCCTGTCTTCAATTCTTGCAATCATTCTTTCTTTCTTTTGTTTGTGGTCTTCCTGTCTCTAATTATTTCTCTCTTTCTTTCTTTCTTTCTTTCTTTTTCTTTCTTTCTTTCTTTTCTTTCTTTCTTTCTTTCTTTCTTTCGTTTTATCTTCCTGCCTTTAATTATTTCTTTTGTTTGTTACCTTCCTGTTTTTAATTCTTTCTTTCTTTCTTTCTTTCTTTATTTCTTTCTTACGTTTGTTGTCTTTCTTTCTTTCTTTTGTTTGTTGTCTTCCTGCTTTTAATTCTTTCTTTCTTTCTTTCTTTCTTTCTTTCTTTCTTTCTTTTGTTATCTTCCTGTCTTTAATTCTTTCTTTTGTTTGTTACCTTCCTGTTTTTAATTCTTTCTTTCTTTCTTTCTTTCTTTCTTTCTTTCTTTCTTTTTTTTTTTCTTTCTTACGTTTGTTGTCTTTCTTTCTTTCTTTTGTTTGTTGTCTTCCTGCTTTTAATTCTTTCTTTCTTTCTTTTCTTTCTTTCTTTTCTTTCTTTCTTTTTCTTTCTTTCTTTCTTTCTTTCGTTTGTTGTCTTCCTGTCTTCAATTCTTTCTTCTTCTTTTCTTTCTTTCTTTTTTTTTTCTTTCTTTCTTTTCTTTTCTTTCGTTTGTTATCTTCCGGTCTTTAATTCTTTCTTTCTTTCTTCTTTTTTGTTTGTTGTCTTCCTGTGTTTCTTTTTCTTTCTTTCTTTCTTTTCTTTCTTTCGTTTGTTTTCTTCCTTTCTTTTTTCTTTCTTTTCTTTCTTTTCTTTCTTTTTTCTTTCTTTCTTTTCGTTTGTTATCTTCCGGTCTTTAATTCTTTTCTTTCTTTCTTTCTTTTGTTTGTTGTCTTCCTGTGTTTAATTCTTTCTTTCTTTCTTTTCTTTCTTTTTTTCTTTCTTTTTCTTTTTTTCTTTCTTTCTTTGTTGTCTTTCGTTTCAATTTTTCTTTTCTTTCTTTCTTTCTTTTCTTTTTCTTTTCTTTTTTCTTTCTTTTTTCGTTTGTTATCTTCCTGGTCTTTAATTCTTTCTTTCTTCCTTTTGTTTGTTGTCTTCCTGTGTTTAATTCTTTCTTTCTTTCTTTCTTTCTTTCTTTCTTTCTTTCTTTCTTTCGTTTGTTGTCTTCCTGTCTTCAATTCTTTCTTTCTTTCTTTCTTTCTTTCTTTCTTTCTTTCTTTCTTTCTTTCTTTCTTTCGTTTTGTTATCTTCCGGTCTTTAATTCTTTCTTTCTTTCTTTTGTTTGTTGTCTTCCTGTCTTTAATTCTTTCTTTCTTTCTTTCTTTCTTTCTTTCTTTCTTTCTTTCTTTCTTTCTTTCTTTCTTTCGTTTATTGTCTTCCTGTTTTTAATTTTTTTCTTTCTTCTTTTCTTTTTCTTTCTTTCTTTTTTTTGTTGGTTTGTTGTCTTTTTGCTTTTTTTTCTTTTTTTCTTTCTTTTTGTTTGTGATCTTCCTGTCTTTAATTCTTTCTTTCTTTCTTTTGTTTGTTATCTTCCTGCTTTTAATTCTTTCTTTCTTTCGTTTGTTATCTTTCTGTCTTTTAATTCTTTCTTTCTTTTATTCGTTTCCTGTCTTCCTGTCTTTAATTCTTTCTTTCTTTCTTTTTTCTTTCTTTCTTTCTTTCTTTTGTTTGTTGTCTTCCTGCTTTTAATTCTTTCTTTCTTTCTTTCGTTTGTTATCTTCCTGTCTTTAATTCTTTCTTTCTTTCTTTCGTTTATTGTCTTCCTGTCTTTAATTCTTTCTTTCTTTCTTTTTTCTTTCTTTCTTTCTTTCTTTTGTTTGTTGTTTTCCTGCTTTTAATTCTTTCTTTCTTTCTTTTGTTTGTGATCTTCCTGTCTTTAATTCTTTCTTTCTTTCTTTTGTTTGTTATCTTCCTGCTTTTAATTCTTTCTTTCTTTTTGTTTGTTATCTTCCTGCTTTTAATTCTTTCTTTCTTTCTTTCGTTTGTTATCTTCCTGTCTTTAATTCTTTCTTTCTTTCGTTTATTGTCTTCCTGTCTTTAATTCTTTTCTTTCTTTCTTTTTTTTTCTTTTCTTTTTTCTTTTTGTTTGTTGTTTTCCTGCTTTTTAATTCTTTCTTTTTTCTTTTTTTGTTTGTGATCTTCCTGTTTTAATTCTTTCTTTCTTTTCTTTTTGTTATCTTCCTGCTTTTTAATTCTTTCTTTTTTTTTGTTTGTTATCTTCCTGCTTTTTAATTCTTTTCTTTTCTTTTTTCGTTTGTTATCTTCCTGTCTTTAATTCTTTCTTTCTTTCTTTCGTTTATTGTCTTCCTGTCTTTAATTTTTTTTCTTTCTTTCTTTCTTTCTTTTTTCTTTTTCTTTCTTTCTTTCTTTCTTTCTTTCGTTTGTTGTCTTCCTGTCTTTAATTCTTTCTTTCTTTCTTTCTTTCTTTCTTTTTCTTTCTTTCTTTCTTTCTTTTGTTTGTTGTCTTCCTGCTTTTAATTCTTTCTTTCTTTTCGTTTGCTTTCTTTCTGTCGTCAATTCATTCTTTCTTTTTGTTTGATTTCTTCCTGCTTTAAATTCTTTCTTTAATTCTTTCTTTCTTTCTTTCTTTCTTTCTTTCTTTCTTTCTTTCTTTCGTTTGTTATCTTCCTGTCTTTAATTCTTTCTATCTTTCTTTCGTTTATTGTCTTCCTGTCTTTAATTCTTTCTTTCTTTTTTCTTTCTTTTTTCTTTCTTTCTTTCTTTCTTTCTTTCTTTCTTTCTTTCTTTTGTTTGTTGTCTTCCTGTCTTTAATTCTTTCTTTCTTTCTTTCTTTCTTTTTTTCTTTCTTTCTTTCTTTCGTTTGTTGTCTTCCTGTCTTTAATTCTTTCTTTCTTTCTTTCTTTTTCTTTCTTTCTTTCTTTCTTTTTTTTTGTTGTCTTCCTGCTTTTTATTCTTTCTTTCTTTTCGTTTGCTTTCTTTCTGTCGTCAATTCATTCTTTCTTTTTGTTTGATTTCTTCCTGCTTTAAATTCTTTCTTTAATTCTTTCTTTCTTTCTTTCTTTCTTTCTTTCTTTCTTTCTTTCTTTGTCATTTTGCGGCCTCGCCACTTAAACACTTTCTTCACGTTCTTTTAGTTTTCTCCTCCCAGTAACCCACATCCACTTGCTACCCGTCTCTATGGCTAGCTCAGCTGGTGTCTGTCTCAAAAGTCAAGCCTCACCCATATCTACAAGTATGGCCATCTTCCTTGACATTAATAGTCCAAGTGCTTCTATTGTTTAGAGATAACGCTAATAGCCACGTTGGAGATTATCTCAAAATGAAAACTCTTCATTACTTATTGGGTAGGGGTGGGGGTTTCACTTGAACGCCGACTGACCAATTTCTGATTTGAAGACAATTGAAATGAAATAAAATAGGTAAATCATATGTAATTATTTACTAAAAAAATCGCTTACTCTTTTAGAAATTTGCGTGCGACTAAATTTTGTCTGTTTATCTCCACTTTATATACAATTCTTATATACCTCGTGTTTCTTCAGGGCATAGACGGTCATGGCTCTCCACAATATCCAATCATTTGTAGGCCTTAGTATTTTTTTTTCTTTTTGCTCTGTCTCCTAATTTTCTTATCATTTACAGAAGATTCTTCTTTTCTTCTATGTGCCGAGTCTCTTCAGAACGTGAGCGATCATGGCACTCCACAACTTCCTGCCCTTTGTATCTCTTAATATATTTATCTTATTTTCTATAGATCCTAATCTCTATTCTGCATAGAATTTACTCAAACCTCTTCTTCTTCTTCTTCTTCTTCTTCTTCTTCTTCTATGTGCTTAGACCCTTCCGAATGTAAGCAATTATGGCTCTCCACAACTTCCTTTCATTTGTATCTTTTGTAAGTTATCGTTTACACACACGCGTTTACACACACACACACATACATATATATATATATATATATATATATATATATATATATATATATATATATATATATATGTATATATATATATATCATAATCCCCTGTACTGCTTACCATTTACATATTTCTATTTTTCTTCTATGTGCCAGGTCCTTTTTAAACGTGCGCGATCATGGCTCTCCACAACATCCTCAGCTTTTGTAGCTTTTTGTATAGATTTCTTTTTGTTATATCTCATTCCTTGTTCTACCTTTACGCAAGCGTCTTCTTCTTTATTTTCTTCTTCTATGTGCCGTGTCTCTTCAAAACGTGAGCGATCATGGCCCGCCACAACTTCCTATCCTTTGTAGCGCTTCGGAAAGTTTTATTTTAGCTATATATCCTAAACCCTGTACTGTCTACCATCCCCCCCCAAAAAAACCCCACTCTTTTCTTGTTCTCTATATTGTGTATCCCGACGGCAATGCATTCAGGTTCCTTCCGGCGCGCAAACTCCTCTACAACGACTGAATATACAGACATTATGTGTCTAAGAAGCCCAAATAAAAAAAAAATAACGGATTTATAAGTAGATGAAACGTTAAATAGACAAATAAAACCAGAGACAGCAAGACAAATATATGATGTCGAGACAGTAAAGAATAAAAAGTGCCTGAGAACAAACACTATGAATATATTTATAGAAAAGACACAAGGAACTTAGGTTATAGCTCGGTGAAACTGATTGAAGCCGAGGTGCTAGGTTTGGAGGTGGGGAATGTTACCAGTTTTGATCTAGTATAGAATATGTAAATGTATAAATATATTGTCGATGATGGAACAAATTGGGGTGCTCATGGACATACCCTTCTGTGATTCCTATGCTGGATCTAAATAAGAAAAGTCTTTGAGCATGAAAGACTTGGCTATGAATTGTTTGAAATGGTCTATAGGCTGTCGCATCATGTCGCGCACACTTCAGGTGTAACCATCAGCTGCGGCAAACCAGGGCTTGTCAGGCCGGTTTATGATGACAGCTTGCATCAGGCTGCCGACTTGTTCTGGTACGTAGAACATCACCTTGACGGCTTATCCGCCGGGAGTTGGATACTGCTTAGTCTGGTCCCTTCCTTGGATTCTTACCGCCCTGGGGAACCCTACCAGGAGACTGAGCTCCCGACGGCATTGCATTCAGGTTCCTTCAGACGCGCAAACCCCTCTGCAACGACCGACTATATACACATTACGTGTCTAAGAAATCGGGGTGCTCATGGACATGACTATATATAGATTATGTGTCTTAGAAGCCCAAATCAAAAGAATTAACTGATTTATAAGTATGTGAAACGTTAATTAAACAAATAAAACTAGAGACAACAAGGCAAATATATGATTTCGAGGCAGTAAAGAAAAAAATCTCATCAGAACAATCACTGTGACAATATTTATAGAAAAGACACAGGGAAGTTATGCTATAGCTGGGTGAAACTGATTGAAGCCAAGCTGCTAGGTTTGGAGGTGTTACCAGCTTTGATCTACTATAGAATATGTAAATATATAAATATATTGTCGATGATGGAACGAATTGGGGTGCTCATGGACATATCCTTCTATGATTCCTATGCTTTGAGCATGAAAGCCTTGGCTATGAATTGTTTGAAGTGATCCATAGGTCGTCACTCCATGTCACACACACTTCAGCTTTAACCATCCGCTGCGGCAAAGCAGGGCTTGTCAGGCTGGTGTGTTGGATCTGAAGAGGTGTCCACAGCCACCGCATGGTAGGGTAAGAAGGTTCCGAGGATAAAGTGTTTTGTTGGGCGACCTCCGTCACTTTTATTTATCCACTGGTGTTTTCGAAGGATGTTGTCTTGTCGTGGACTGCTCTTCTCCAATTGATTCTTTGAGTATGATAGCCTTGGCTTCGATTTGTTTGAAGTTGCAATTCCATGGAAGACATACTTCAGCTGACATCATCCGCTGCTACAAACCAGGACTTAACAGATTGGTTCATGATAACAGCTTGCATCGAGCTGCCGACTTGATAAATATATATATATTAAATATATATATTTAATATAAGTACTATTTCTTGAAAACGCAAGCTCGAATTCCGCTGCAGAACACATAGTTTTAATTTCGTAATTTCAACCTTAAAATGATGCGACCTAGCTGCCAATCGAGTACTACATTTAAATATATGATGTCGAAGTAGTAAAGAATAAAAGATCCCCAGAACAATCACTATGAAAATATTTATAGAAAAGAGACGGAGAAGTTAGGTTACGTCTGGGGGAAATTGAGATCTGCTAGGTTTGGAGTCGGAAAATCTGCAATGTTATCAGTCCTGTTATCACCACCACCAAATGAGGCGTCCTGGGTATAACATTAAAGGACACCTGGTATCAAGGACTCTGACTCTATGGTTTTGAGGATCGTTGAACCACCTCTTAATTTTTGGGGTTCCTAGGCCCACTTTGACCCGGAGTGTTTGCACCTGTTGGGCTCACAACTATGGGCAAATAGTCAACCCCCAAACTCAGGTGAAAATAATAGAATATATAAATATACAAATATATAAATATATCGTCGTAGATGGAACGAGTTGGTGTGCTCATGGACATTTCCTTCTGTGACTCCTATGTTGTATCTGAAGAGGCGGCCACAATCACTGCATGGTAGGGTAAGAAGATTCTGAGGATGAAGTGTCTTGGCTTTTCTTTGGGATCCTTTCGTCACTTCTATTTGTCTTCTGCTGTTTTCGAAGAAATTTATTTTTTAATGGACTGCTTTCTCCAATTGATTCTTTCTTCAGCTTCCGTTTCCCAATTGACCTGATCGATTTCTATTCTCAGCAAGGTGCTTATGAGCTGATCCTTGAATCGACGACGAGGGTACGTCGTCTCTTGAGAAGAGGATTTGTTTGGGTAGGCGGATGTCTGGCATTCGGGAAAGGTGTCCGGTACATCGAACTCTGTGGAGAGTCATAATGTTTTTTAGGCTCTCCATTTTGGCATGGAGAACTTCGATTGTACGTGATCCTGGCCTGTCAAATGTTTCATTTGATGGAATCTTTCCAGTTGGCGGATATCTCTTCGGTAGAGTACCAAGAACTCACAGGCATACAGGAGAGTCGGGGTTACAACAGCTTGGTAGACTATGACTTTGGTGGTTTGTGTTAGCCCAGGATTGCCGAAGACTCTTTTGAGTAGCTTCTCGTATGATTCATGGACGGCCTTGATTTGGTTATCGACGTCTTTTTCAACAATGCATTTGATGATAATACGCTACCAAGATATGGAAATTGTTCAATATTCTCCAGGTCTAGTCTGTGGATAATGATTTTGAATCCAGGCTTTGGCTGATATCTTGGTCATGGTTGGAGCAAGACCTAGGTCTTTGCCAAGGTGATGTTGAGTCCGTAACGCTCGTGCGTTCTGGAAAAGTTGTCTGACCCATCAAAGTCGGTGTAGAGACATGATGGCTTCTAGGTTCTTCATCTTTGCGCGGAGAACATCGTTGTTTGTGATCTGGTCCTGCCACGTGTTCCGCAGGAAGTTTCATTTGATGGAATCTATCAAGTTTATGGATCTCTATACGGTAGAGTACCCAGGTCTCACAGACGGACAGGAGAGTCGAGATTACTACAGCTTGGTAGACCATGAACTGGGCGGTTTATGTTAGCACAGGATTCCCGAAAACTCTTTTGAATAGCTTCCCGTATACTGATTGGACGACTTTGATTCGGTTATCGGCGTCTTTTTCAGTGAAAGCATTTGATGTTAATATGCTACCAAGCTATGGAAATTGTTCAACATCCACTAGGTCAATATATATATCCTTTGTTTTTCTTTTTTCAATCATTTCACCCCTAGCAAGGGGACAATGCCACTAAGACGTAAGGGGTTACAGAGAGTGGTAGTGAAAGAGAATTAGAAGGTTGAGAATGGGGAGGATTGAGGAAAGGTTCAAGAAGACAAAAAATGGCGATTGAGGTTGCATTCAAATTTTTGAAGATTGTAGTTATATGCTAAGCCAGAAATCGGAAGGGAGTTCCACAGTTGGGAAGTGCGAGAGAGAAAATATTAGTGTAAAAGCGGCAGTTGCATTTAGCTAGTTCAACAGTAAAACGGTGGGGCCTAGTTGCCACTCTTGCATCTATGTTGCCACTCTTAAATCTATGTAGTCTCGACACCAGGTCAGGAAGCTCATCAGAAAAGACGCCATGAAAATATTTGTAGAAAAGACAGAGGGAAGCCACATTACGTCGGTTAAAAAGTACTGAGATGAGGTATTATGTACACTATTTACATTATTCGGACTATTGTCCTCATCTTTGTCGCCATATTTGTTACAACGTTACGGTCTTTTAGTATCTGTCTATATTTCTGAGATGAGGTATTATGTACATTATTTACATTATTCGGCCTATTGCCCTCATCGTTGTCGCCATATTTATTACAACGTTTCGGCCTTTCAGTATCTGTCTATATTTCTGAGATGAGGTATTATGTACAATATTTACATTATTCGGACTATTGCCCTCATCTTTGTCGCCATATTTATTACAACGTTTCGGCCTTTCAGTATCTGTCTATATTTCTGAGATGAGGTATTATGTACATTATTTACATTATTCGGACTATTGTCCTCATCATTGTCGCCATATTTATTACAACGTTTCGTCCTTTCAGTATCTGTCTATATTTCTGAGATGAGGCATTATGTAAACTATTTACATCATTCAGACTATTGTCCTCATCTTTGTCGCCATATTTATTATAACGTTTCGGCCGTTATACGCTCCAGACTTCTTCAGGTGGTTGGACTGTCGAACTGAAGCCTTTAATTCGCTCACTGGAGTAGACTGTTCTAGTTCCACGTGCCATGCATGTCTAATGAATGTCAGTTATCAATTATCTCCTATTAATTCTTCTTCTATATGTACATTGTGTACTCAGGACGTAAGAGATCGTGGCCCTCCACAGTTTCTTGTCTCTTGCAGCTCTAAATAAATTCTGACATTTCTTTGATTCTAAACCCCGTTCCCCGATGAATTTACTCATGCTCGTCAAGCACGTTATGCGTTGTTTTCCTCGAATCCTCTTACCTGCAAACTGTCCTTGTGAGTAACAGATTTTCCAAGCTTTCCTTCTTCATTATGTGCCCCAGACATTTTAGCTATCTTTTACTGATGTTAAATATGTTATCCTTTTGTTTCCATTTTCTCTAAGACCTCGACATTGCTCACATATTAGGTCAATATTATCCTCAGCATCTTTCTGTAGCACAAATACGAACAGCTTGAAAAAGGCGAAAAGGATTATTCGGTCGCAAAAATTACCCTACTTGACGCTGATTATATATATATATATATATATATATATATATATATATATATATATATATATATAAATAAAGTGAACATTGAAGTCAACACTTAGAGGCGGCAGTCTGTTTCATGCGAGACCAATTTTCATGGCCTGATGATTGCGTCTAGCATGAAACAGACTGTCCACTTTTATTCATTTACACGCTCTATCTCTGATATTGAGCACTTTATCCCATAAATATAGCACACCTTAAGACTATATTTCTTCATCTATCTATCTATCTGTGTGTGTATGTGTGTGTATATGTGTATATGTGTGTTTTGTTTATGTATCTGTCTGTATGTATGTATGTATATATTTAAAAATTGAAACCACAAACGTATTTGGTTGTAATGTTAACTTTTTTAAAAATACATATTCCGCTTT
>CAHIKZ030000749.1:720000-765000 GCA_903632075.3 Acanthosepion pharaonis | reverse complement strand
TGCCACTTGACTAAGTTCAATAGCACAAAAGAGGTGATAGTTTAAAATATGGGAGGTATTTCAGTCGCACCCTTTATAAACATAAACTGGTTCTAGCGTCATTGATATTCTCACATGTTTACTAGAATAAAATTCGGATTTTATTATTTACTTTTAAAAAGTCAATTAAAATTTCAATAAATAAATAAATATAAAGTAAAATACTTAAAGCAAAATATAAAAATAACAACAATATATATATATATATATATATATATATATATATATATATATATATATAGATAGATGAATAGATAGATAGATAGATATATATATTGTCTATATTTAGGCAGCAATTTTTCAATAATGCATGTTTCATTATATAATATAGACAAGTTTTTGTCGATTTATTTTAAGTTCCTTTCATATTGTCTGATAAGCTTAATAACATTATCATTGGATTTAAACATGTATCAATATGGTGATTTCCTTTGGTCTATCAATGTTATTAAGCTATTTAGACAATATGAAAGAAACTTACTTAAAGTAAATAGACAAAACTTCTCTATAATATTTAATGAAATGCATATATATATATATATATATATATATATATATATATATATATATATATACAATTGAAATATATATATTTACACCTTTACAATTGAAATTAAGATACCTTTAGTAATGACTATTTTCACCTACGAATTTTAATTTTAAAATTTGCAGGATTTTTCAGACTGTTTAATCCCACTACAAAGTAATACCATAAACAGTTTGAAAAATTCCGCTAATTTTAAAATCATAAAATCAAAAATAGGTATCAATTATGAAATTTCACACACACACACACAAATATATATATATATATATATATATATACACATGTGAGTGCGTGTGTGTGTGTGCAGCGTCTTCATGTGTGAACATAGGCTAACCAATTTACAGAAACTTCGGAAAGCCATGCTCATCATGGTTTCTTCAGTCTCTGACTCTGGTTTATATCCTCCCTACACACACATATATATATATATATATATATATATATATATATATATATATAGAGTGCGTGTGAGTGAGAGAGCAGTGAAAGAGAGAAAGAAATGAACAAATTTATGAAACAGAAAGGGTGAAACGTGTTATTATTATTATTATTATTATTATTATTATATATATATATATATATATATTCTTTACAATTGGAACTAAGATTTTTAGTTAATTATTTTCACCTATTTTTAATTTCAAATTCTTTTTTCAGCTCATTTATTACATCAGTTTGAAAATTCTGAAAATTTATATCCTTAATTCAATTTTCATACAGTTACAAAATTTAGCTTTTTGTGATCATATTATATATATATATATATATATATATATATATATATATATATATATATATATATATATATATATATATATATATATATATTATTAATAGAATAAGAAACTATACACGTTCGAAAAACTTCGGTGTCTTGATTTGCAAGTAATCAAAACAATACCAATAAAAAAAAAGCAAAAACATTTACGTTAATGAAAATAATCGCCTAGTATGCAAATCAAAGCCAAAGAAAAAAAAAACCAATACGAGTAAGCAAAATAACTAAATAAAGTGCTCAATACAATGAGTAGAGCAGATCTATTTAAATTTAGAGAGCCAGACATATATATATATATATATATATATATATATATATATATATAGAGAGAGAGAGAGAGAGAGAGAGATAGATAGATATAGTTATGTTATTTGTGTATATTTAGGCAGCAATTTTCATTATTGCATGTTTCATTAAATAATATAGACAAGTTTTGTCTATTTATTTTAAATAAAGTTCCTTTCATATTGTCTGATAATTGCCATTGGTTTATATGGTGATTTCCTTTCGTCTTTCAATGATAATGTTATTAAACATGAGACAATATGAAAGAACTTAAAATAAATGAACAAAACTTATCTATAATATTTAATGAAACATAAATAATATATATATATATATATATATATATATATATATATATATATATATATATATATATTTCAAACAAAATCGTCTCTTATTGGGTGAAGAATTATTTTCAACTTACACTCCTTTCCCAGAGACGAAACACCGCAAACCTCTCGCTGTCTAACGTTATATACCTCCCATATAATGCTAAGACATTAGCTAAATGAAGACAGCATTGATACCTGCCTACGTTCTCTCGGACGAAAGAGGTGACAGTTTCAATCAGTTACGGGAAACCTTTTACAACCAGTGTGCCGCATAGTGTATGATTCATCATAATGTGGGCTGCACTACTAAAAACTTCAAGGTAATTTTTCGTTTAAGGTCCCTCAGTAATTTTTATTTTCCAAACACGGTCAGCACGTTGTGGCCGTGTTCATAGTTGATATTGTCGAGTGTTGGCTTTCTCCTTTTTGTTGTTAGTGCTTCCATTACTTTGGGTCTGTTCTTACATGTGGATAAAGCTATTATCCTTGTACCTTCCAACAAGTATGTTTGCGGATGGATTTTAGTAGATTTTTTGTGTGTTTAAATGAATCTTAACAGAGCTTTGGTCAGAGAAGAGTAACGTGAGTTTTCTTGGTAGACGCGTGGTGGTACGTTAGGCAATTTTACACACTCTATCGGTAGATACATACCACATAATGGTAAGACATTAGCTAAATGAAGTCAACATATCGACTCTCTTTCGTTTTCTACGACAACACAGGTGACAGTTTAAAACGGGGACGGCCACCTTATCTGACTAGTGGGCCGCGTGAGATATGACTCATCATAAGGCGGGAGCAATAGGAAAGCATATTCAAGGTAATTTTTTTTTCTTTAAGGTGTCTCAAAATTTTAATTAGAACCTCACACGTGCTAATACCTTTGCGAAAGGTATGAATCCTCTTCTTCTCCCTCCAGCTATGGGTAAATAGTCCGAATTCTATAACCTTAGATGACAACTGGTGTACCGCAGAAAGAAATAGCAACCTACTACGAGAAAAAAAATCTGCCTCGTCAGTCATGTATCGAAAGATAAAAGATCACTTAAACTTGTATCACGCGTGGTACATAACTAACTGAATGTGGTTCTACAGAAGGATGTTGAGGATACCATAGGCGGAACATGCGAGCAACGACGAGGTTTTGGAGAGAATGGAAACAAAAAGGAGACTTATACTTAACATCAGAAAGAGCCAGTTGAAATTTCTGAGGGCATGTAATGAAGAAGGAAGGCTTGGAAAATCTGTTACTCACAGGACAGATTGAGAGGAATGAGGGATAGATGAAAGCTGCGCGTGATATACTTGATGGGTTTGAGTAATGACAGAACAGGGTTTGGGAGTAATAACAAAAAACATAAAAACCTGTTAAAAGCTATAAGAGACAGAAAATGTGGAGGGTCATGATCGACTACGTTCTGAATGAACACACACATAAAAGAAGAAAAACAATATTCTTATTTAATCTTTCAACCGGCATGGCTTAAACGTTTACTGCCAAAAGTGCTCCAGCTGTTTTTTTTTTCCTATATTGTCACAAGAAAGGCACACAGCAATTCGTCAGCTCATCCTATACGCTCAACATTTTAGTTACGCCATTAATTGGAAATAATTAAGTCCACTTGTCTACTCTCATTCAACATGGTCGACCAACTCAGTGTCGGGCATCGACTTCCGGTCTAAATCTTTCGCCTGTTTACGCGACTTCCGGGCGCTTTTTCAACCATCAAACTTGGCGTCCGGTGGAAATCTTCGTTACCTTCATGTCCGCTACAGCTTTGTTGAGTGTGATGAGGATTCGTACCTAGAATAAGATTAAAAATCTCTAGTTTTAACCGCAGATCTCGTGTAATGAAGACCTTGTACAAGAAGACTTTGTTAGTTTCGTGGTCCGGCTGTGTAGTGTCGAAGAATAGTCTTGAATTAAATAGGCCCCATAGAATAATAAATGGTTCGTTTGAAAAAGGGATCGTATTTTTGTAACTGTTTACTTCATCAAATCTATCTCGTTCTATCGAAGCTTGAAACTAACAATCTGTCCCCCATTCATGCCTATTTACGTTCATATATCTCTCAGCTTGTATTATATATATATATATATATATATATATATATATATATATATATATATATATATATATATATATATATAGAGAGAGAGAGAGAGAGAGAGAGAGAGAGAGAGAGAAGAGAGAGAGAGAGAGGTTCTTAACTAGTGAGAAACAAATGTAAATTTATTCTTACTATATATGTAGCCAAATCGGTAAAGGCACGTCAAGCTAAAGGACGGTTCCGTATAGGATGCAGGTTCAAATCCTGTCGGAAGATGAATATTTTCTGTAAAAAAAATTTCTCGGACTCTCAGGCTGGTAAATGTTGTTTATTATAAAATTTATATTACTTAAATATTTGTATCTATAAAAAGATTATATAAACATAAAAATGTCTTAAAATACATACATACATATATATATATATATATATATGGTATAGGTAACAAATCCGTTAGTATATAATCCAGATGGAGCCTAGTAATATAAAATATTATAACTCATCCACAAAAAGAGCTCGATGTATTTATTATTACAAAGTAATATAATTAATAAACAATAAAATCCCAAATCACCTCATATGGGGAATAGCCTATTTCGTCAGACAAAAATATCCGCCGTCTGTCCTATCATCCCCGGTGTGGACCGAGTTCCTGTCAGTAAAGCTAAAATCTATTTCGCAGTCGACACCGGGGTTGATAAGACAGAAGACCGTTATCTTCGTCTGCCGAAATAGGGTATATATATTTCATATTCGGATTATTATATATATATATATATATATATATATATATATATATATATATATATATATATATAGGCAGAATATAGGAATTTTTCATTGATGCATGTTTCATTAAATAATATAGACAAACTGGATTACAACAAAAAACTTGACCACATACTCATACTCCATGATCACAAAAAGTTTAAGAAACTCAACAAGAACCCGACCAACCAACTAAAATCAAAACACAATTCCGGAAAATCCTTGTTGAAAATACAACTATACTTAAACATGAAAACAATAAACAAAGACTAAAAATTCTTGAAGCTATATACATTAAACAAGTGAAACCTAACCTGAGCAAAATAAACTACAAAATCTCCACAAATATTCTTAAATGCCTATTATTGATAACAGAAGCCTTTGTTTTATACCAACAGCTTCCCATACTTAATACTTCTCGATTTCACTTTCGCGTGGTCATGTGTGACGTCACGAGCTGCGACGCAATTTTCGCTTCCGCGTCTCGTATACACAGACTATCATAATTGTTTCGTCCGTGTATTGGTTGATATATTGAAAAATAATTGTCATCTTTGATAATGGCTTATGTGAGCCGAAAACTTTAGATCGAATTTAAACATGTATCAATATGGTGATTTCCTTTCGTCTTTCAATGATAATGTTATTAAGCTTATCAGACAATCTGAAAGGAACTTACTTAAAATAAATAGACAAAACTTGTCTATATTATTTAATGAAACAGGCATCAATATATATATATATATATATATATATATATATATATATATATAATTGAGTTTGGTAGTCTGATGCATGCGATCACCGTCCATATTTTTTCCATCTTGGTCATTCTTGTGGCTATAAAAGCTCCCATTTTCGCATTATAGCAGCCGACCGCCGAACGATTCCTTAAAGGCATGAAACTTATAGAAGTGACTTGACTGTGTACAGAGGTGATTTGGTTTGGACATGCTCTAACATATTTTATGGTGTTGAGCATATATATACACACATATATATATATATATATATATATATATATATATATATATATATATATATTTTTTTTAGAAATATATATGCAAGTATATAAGTATATAAAAGCGTGCACTTCGAAGTGGCATAATGGTTAGCACACTTGTCTCGTTAGATCAATTACGATTGAATAGTGAGTTCGGTATTCCCTTGGAGCTCGACACTTTCGGCCTTGTGCCGTATCTTAGCTACTATTACAAAATCATTTTGCGGCACTTGGCCGTCGTGTAATGGTTAACAAGCGTGTCTAGAGCGATCAATTACGACTGAATAGTGAGTTCGATCCAAACTTTCGGATTTATGCCACATTTAAACAATACTTTGAAATTCACTGTATACTTCACACGTTTTAATATATATGTATATATAGATATTTCTAACGCTGGCAGCACCTCCACGTGGAGTAATGGTTAGAAGCTTGTCTTGCTAGATCAATTACGAATGAGTAGTGAGTACAATGCTCACTAGAAGCCCCATACTTTCGGCCTTGTGCCACATCTAAGTCGCGCTTAGAAAATCACTATATTACTAAAGAAGCAATTTTTATTCATTAAACTGTATATTTACTTATTTTCATCTACGGGCCTGAGTTTTGGAGAAATCTTTTTAAAGAAAATTTTGCAATCTCCGGCAGATGGAGCTAGGTTTTAGCGTTGTACGCCTTAACCAACTTGGCCACAATGAGCAGTCGGTCAAGCGAGGCCAAATTTTGTGCCTTCAAGCGTAACGTCTCTGGTCAGAGAATTTCTGAAATTTTGTCATATCTGCACAGTTTTGTGTCCAAAGGTAAAGAAAGAGAATTTTTAGAATCGATTTTTTATTAATCCGAAAGATTAATAAGAATGTCCACTTTTATTAATCCTTAATATTAATACGAGTGTCTACTTTTATTAGTCCGATAGAATAATAGGAATGTCAAATTTTATTAATCCGACAGATTAATACGGGTTTCCACCTTTATTAATCCGACAGATTAATACAATGTCCACTTTTAATAATCCGAAAGATTAATATGAGTGTTCACATTAATACAATGTCAAATTTTAATAATCCGAAAGATTAATATGAGTGTTCACATTAATACAATGTCCACTTTTAATAATCCGAAAGATTAATCTGAGTGTTCACATTAATACAATGTCTACTTTTAATAATCCGAAAGATTAATCTGAGTGTTCACATTAATACAATGTCCACTTTTAATAATCCGAAAGATTAATCTGAGTGTTCACATTAATACGATGTCCATTTTTAATAATCCGAAAGATTAATCTGAGTGTTCACATTAATACAATGTCCACTTTTAATAATCCGAAAGATTAATCTGAGTGTTCACATTAATACAATGTCCACTTTTAATAATCCGAAAGATTAATCTGAGTGTTCACATTAATACAATGTCAACTTTTAATAATCCGAAAGATTAATCTGAGTGTTCACATTAATACAATGTCCACTTTTAATAATCCGAAAGATTAATCTGAGTGTTCACTTATATTAATCCGAAATATTAATACGAATATCCACTTTATTAATCCGACAGATTAATAGGAGTGTCCACTTTTATTAATCCGAAATATTTATACGAGTGTCCACTTGTATTAATCTGACAGATTAATACGAGTGTCCACTTTAATTAATCCGACAGGTTAATACGAATGTCTGCAAGAAATAATTTTTAAAGAGAGGAAAATATGTCGCATTAAACGATGGATCGTGCTACTTTTAAATTTAAAGTTTTTAAATTTTAATTTTTAATTTTTTTTTTAATCTAGCCAATTTCATTTAATTTTTTTCTTTTTCTTTCCATTAGTTGATATCCCACACTGTAATAAGAAAAGAACTCCCAGGAATGGAGCCTTTTTGCGCTCTGTCTCCTACAATATTTCACCAGATGAAAAGGAACCTCAAAAGAAGAGAAATATGCCTTCCACCTTTGGGCTGGTCATACGAACAATAAGAAAGTTATAAGGGAAATGGAAACAATAAGGAAGCGTAGACTTAGACTAAGAAAGAGAGTGTTCAAATCTCTTGTGCACATAATGAGAAAAGAGGGCTTGGAGAATATGACACTGACAGGACATTTTGAAGCCAAGAGTAACAGCGAAGAAACTGCCTAACGAGCTTCCGTAAAGAGATGATTGATCAGGAACTGGGGAGTATGATGGAATGACAAACCTTACTCGTCACCAAAAAGGATAGGAAGTTGTGGAGAGTCATGATCGCTAACGTTCTGACGGGACGCATACAAAGAAGAAAACGGGTACATGAATGAACTGACGGATATAACGGAAGAGCAGTCAGTTTGTGTAAATATACCAAGTGGATTAGCCTTGAAAATAAGCATTTTAAATTGTGTTCCTTCACTGGATTTGAACCCTCGTCAAAGGTACTAGTAAAAAAGAAAATTTGAGGCCACTAGACTACATACATAAACTAAACTAGTTACATTCCATTATCACTGATCGGACCCCAAACTACCACAAGTCTCGATGAATGGATGTCCTCTCGGAGGCCCTGTGCCTTGAGCGCCTATTGTGCCTTAAACTCGTGGAACTCGTAGATACGATCCATCACGAAAGATGCCGGAAATATGGTCAGTTCTCTGGACCGCTCCAGTAAGAACCTGACTCTTGCTCTTCTCTGAACTTTGCAAGAGACAGATCATTCCATAAATACTACTGCTACCACATCTGGGTTAGAGCTGCACAGACTTTCATTTTTTTTTTTTTTTTTTGATAGAGTACAATATTGGTTACGTGGCCTTGTGGGGGATGAATTATTTCCCACAATACAAGCCCTTTTCTCCCAGACGAAACGTTGCAAGAGTCTCGCTGCTCAATCGCTATTTCCATGGAAAATGTTCTGACGATCTACATTCCTTAGTTCTACCAACAGTATCCCTCACAGCTAGAACCTGCCATCACCAATCATGATGAATAGATTTCCTTCGGGGGGGGGGTCCCGTGCCTTGACCGCCTGTCGGGTATAAAACTCAACCCAGGCCACATGGATTTCCTACATACGATCCATCACTAAAGTTGCTGGTAAAATGGTCGGTTCCCTGTACGACTCAAGTAATTACCTGACACCCCGTGCTATCCTCTATCGTTACAAGAGCTACACCCTATCTGAAAGTTATGTTGTTTGTCACCTTCATCTTCAAAATTGTCTATAGATTTTCGATCGGATTCAAATCAGGACCTGATGTTGGCCATTCCATTATGTTCTCTCCGATAAATCTTATATGCTCAAAGAATTCACGGGTAAGTTTCGATACACGAGAAGGAGCATTGTTGTGCATAAATACACACTTCACTTTTAAACTTCAAGACTGACTTGTACGATGCAAATAAATTCTTGGTCATAAAATCACAAAAAGATCTACACTCTGTCTGAAGTTATTAAGCAAATCATATAAACTTCAATAATTCACATTTGGTTTGAAAAAAGTCAAATTTTAAATAATTTAGATGTCAAAGCAAAGCCTGAGTTAAAATTTGAGGTATTCTCGACACATTTTATTGAAATTATGAAAGTTATTTGATGTATTCTAAAAATCAGCCGTCTGAAGTTATTAGGCAAAACCAAATAATCACATTTTACTTCAAGAAAAATGTAATAAAATCATCAAAAATTGATCAACACCTATAATAGAACAAATAGCAAACACATATGATAAGGTCTATGAATTCTTTACATTTTAATAGAGTGATCCTTCTCAATAACAGCCAATAATTGATCATCCATCGATTTTGCTATTTCTTTTATTTCAGCGGATTCAGTTACCGACAAGGTAGTTTTAATTGCCTCACCGGGGGCTGTTCTGCCGTTATATTGTTTGCCACCTTCAGATAATTTCATCTTTACAATTGTCCATAGATTTTCGATCGAATTCAGATCAGGAATTGATGGTGACCATTCCATTATCTTCTCTCCTATAAATCTTATATCCTCAATGAATTCACGGGTAAGTTTAGATACACGAGAAAGAGTATTGTCGTGCATAAGTACACACTTCATTTTGAAACTTCAAGACTGTGACATGTACGATACAAAGAAAATCTTCATAAAATTGCAGTAGTTAGCATTGTTCAGTTTAACTGATTCATCAACTTTGTATGGGTCCAATAATGGTTTTCTCTTTTCAGTCACGATAGAATCAAAAACAAATCTCCGGTATCGACTACCTTTACAAGATTCAGATCAGGCTGAAAATTGAATACTGCCGCCATATATGGATAGGGCCAGCCCAGTCTTCACTTTCCAGTCTCAATAGAGTCCAAAAGCGTTTCCACTATCCTCAGCCTTTACAATAAGCAGATCAGGCCGAAAATGGAGTACTGCTGCCATATATAGGGAGGAGCTGCCCAATCTTCTCTTCAAGCCTCAATATAGTCCAAAATCGTCTCCGCTATCCTCTTTCTTTACAATATGTAGATCAGGCTGAAAATGAAATACTGCTGTCATATAGAGTCAGGAGCTGCTCAATCTTCACACTCTAGTCTCGATAGAGTCTCTGCTTTCATCTGCATTTACAAGAGCCAGATCAGGCTGAAAATGGAATACTGCTGCCATATATAGGCAGTAGCAGCCCAATCTTCACTGTCTAGTCTCGATAGTGTCCAAAAGCGTCTCTGCTACCCTCTGCCTTTACAAGAACCAGAGCAGGACGAACATGGAAAACTTCCGCCATATATGGAGAGGGCCTGCACGGTCCTCACTTTCCAGTCCAGATAAAAAAGCGTCTCCACGTCCCTGTGGGTGACTAATTTTTTTCCACCCGCAAACTGCTTTCTCAAAGACGAAATGTCACAAGCTTCTCACTGCACTCTCGCTATTTCCATGGCAAGTGTTCAGACGAAATACATTCCTTAGTTCCACCAGTTCTAACCTTCACGGCTAAGACCCACCACGCTACGCAGACCATCCTCATTCCCTTTGTATTCCATTGGGGAAATGGAAGTTTCACTCCAGAAACTTCTTCCCACGAACCGCTCGCTGCTTTATGGAATCGACTCGCAAAAGAATGATTCCTCGATCACTACACACTTAACCTGTTCAAGTATAGGGTCAACATTTATCCTCCCCACATATCTACATAAACTCTGCGGCTTACATTGGAATCCTCTGCCTTGAGTGACTCCCGGGCTTTGGACAGGACGAACATCACTGTAAAGAAAGAAAATGTGAGCAGTTAAAATGCTTTGTTGGTTTTACGACAAGCCAATAATTTGGGGGTTATTTAATGTCGAATTTTGTACGTGGTACCCAGTGAGGATCGACATCACTACCAATTACGAACTAGACTCGTCACATAAATAGTTATCGTTACAGAAAGAAAGAAAGAAAGAAAGAAAGAAAGAAAGAAAGAAAGAAAGTTACAGGAAAGAAAGAAACAAACAAACAAACAAACAAAGGTATAAAAAAAAGGAATGAACAAACAAACAAACAAATAAAAGGCCATCAATGTGAAAGAAGAAAGCTCAAAATAATTACAAAGAGAGAGAGACAGAGAGCGGGATGGCGAGAAAGGGAAAGAGAGACATGAAAGATTGCTTGAGAGAGTGAGAGAGATTATGTTCTCTAAAGTGGGGAGTTAGGTTTTGGCAAAAGCAAGGGAGAAAAAAGAGATTGGAAGCCAAAGAGGGCAATAAATAAGAATGATAAGTAACCATCGTTCGTTTGTTATTTTACCTCCATTTTGTTTTCGCTGCTTGGCGCATTTCCTCAAGTTGGGTCAGCCTGAGTAGACATCCGGTCCTACAATTGACATACTGACAATTCATCTGCCATTGCTCCTTTTCCGTTCGGAAACTCCATGCCTTGCTCTTATCTTTCACTATTTACATTGTTATATACTCTCATTATTTTCTTCTTCGACCATTCGTTTCTCTTCTTCCTGTTTCTTCTTCTTCTTCTTCTTCTTCTTCTGTCATCCATTTCTCTTCTTCCTGTTTCCTTCTTCTTTTTTTTTACATTGTTTCTATCTTCTTCTTCTTCTCATTATTTTCTTCTTCGACCTATTCGTTTTCTCTTCTTTCTACATTTTCTTCTACGTTTTCTTCTTCTTCTTCTTCTTCTTCTTCTTCTTCTTCTTCTTCTTCTTCTTCTTCTTCTTCTTCTGTCATCCATTTCTCTTCTTCCTGTTTCCTCTTCTTCTTTTTCCTATTATTATTATTATTCGATCATTCTATTCTTCTTCTTCTTCTTCTTCTTCTTCTTCTTCTTCTTCTTCTTCTTCTTCTACTACTACTACTACTACTACTACTACGATTCTTCCCTTCTCTTATTCCTGATTCTACATTTTCTTCTACGATCCTTCGCTTCTCTTCTTCCTGTTTCTTCTTCTTCTTCTTCTTCTTATTATTATTATTATTATTCGATCATTGCATTCTTCTTCTTCTTCTTCTTCTTCTTCTTCTTTATTTTCGATTATTCCATTTTCTTTTCTTCCTTCTTCTTTTCTTCTCTTGTATACTACTACTATTCGCTTCTCTTCTTCCTGTTTCTTCTTCTTTTTCTTTTTCTTCTTCTTCTTCTTATTATTATTCTTATTATTCCATCATCCAGTTCTTTTCTCCTTCTTTCATCATTTTTCTTTTCCAGGATTCTTTCTTGTATAATTATTCCTTCTTTCTTCCTGTTTCTTCTTCCTTTTCTTTTTCTTCTTCTTATTATTATTATTCTTATTATTCCATCATCCGGTCATTTCATTTTTCATCATTTCTTCTTCCTGATTCTTCTTCTTCCTTCATCATTTCTGTTTCTTCTTCTTCTATTTCTTCTTCTTCTTCTTCTTCTTCTTCTTCTTCTTCTTCTCTCATTCCCTGTAATCTTCATTCTTTTTTCTTTCGGCGGCAGTGCCTCTTCCTCCTCCTCTTTTTTTCACCTAGTCTTCTTCTTCTCTTTCTTCTTCTTCAGCTAATCGTCTTCTTTCATTCTTTCTATTGTTAACGAATGACAACTTTATTACCACCTCCATTTTCCTTTTATTTCTTTCTGTTTGTCTTTCTTTCTTAATTTCTTCTGCAATTTTCTTTCGTTTGTTCTTTCTGCTGCCGTACTTCTTCCCCCTCTTCTTTCACACATCTTTCTTCTTTTTCTTCTTCTTTCATTTCTTCTTCTATTAAACGCTTGAGAATGCTATCTGCTCCTCATCTTCGCCTTCTTTCTTTCTATCCCTTTCTTTCTTTCTTTCTTTCTTTCTTTTTTTCTTTCTTTCTTTCTTTCTTTCTTTCTTCGGTAATCTCTTTTCTGTTCCCTTTCTTCTTTAGTGCTTCTTTTCCTCTTCTTTACCTAATTTTCTTCCTTTATGTTCTTCATACTGTTACCTTTCTATTTCTTCTTCCTTTTCTCTTTTACCTTTTCTTTCTATGCCATTTGCTCTTCCCACTCTTTCACTACATCAGCACCATTTTCCAATTCTTTCTCCTCGTCCTCAATCTTTCTTTATCTTCTTGTAACTCTCTCTTCTTCAGCCTTTCCCCTCTTCTTCATCTTTCTTCTTCCTCGTTTCCTTTAAACTCAATGTTTCTTTTACTTTTCCCTGAATGCTGTCTCGCTTCTTATTATTTTTCGCCATTATTCCTTTCTTTCATCTTTTTCCCTCCCTTCTTCTTTTCTACTTTTTTCTCTTTCTTATCTGAAGTTTTCTTCTTCCTTTTTTACGTTTAATTCTTCTGTCCTTTTATTTTTCTCTTCTTCTCACGATTCCTCCTACCCTCCCATTCCTCCCACTATTCTGTACACCATCCCCTTCATTTCATTATTCCTTGTAATCTCACCTTCCTCTCACTATAACTCACACTCTTCCGTTCCTCTCACCATACCTTATACCCTCACTTTCCTTTAACTATTCCTTCTATCCTCCCACTATCCCTTCTACCCTCTCTTTCCACTTAGTCTTCCATAATTCATTTGACCTCCTTCCGACCATCTTTTCCACTTCCAATCTCTCGTTTCCCTCTCACTTTCATCTCTTATACTTCCTCTTCTTTCTCGTCTCCTACCTGTCCATCTCTCTTCCTGATCCGCTTTTTCTTCTCAACGGACTGCTTCTCTTATCACTACTTTAAAATTTCTGTTCCTCTCACTATTCCTTTACTTCTCCCCCCTTCATGTCACTATTCGTTCTACACTCCCCTTCCTCTCACAATTCTTTCTACCCTCCCCCTCTTACTGTTCCATCATCTATCTTCCCCCCACTTCTATTTTCATTGCGATTCTTGGCTCTGTTTTCCCACTTTCTTTTTCTCGTCTCCCTCTCTTTCTTTTTCAATACTTCTTCTTCCTCCTACTCCCCTTCCTCCTTCTACTCCTCGCTTTCTTTCCCTCAACCTAATCCCTTTTTTCTTTTTTATATTATCTTATCCCTCTTCTAAATTTTTCCTTCCTCTCGCAATCCCTTCTACCCCCACTTTTATCTCACTACGCCTTCTACCCTACATTTACTCTCACTATTTCTTCTACCACTCCTTCCTCTCACTATTCTTTCTACCTACCTCCCTCTTACTAACCCTTCATCGATCTCTCCTACTTCCTGCTATTTTCATTGCGATTCTTGGCTGTGTATTTTCAATTTATTTTTGTTTTTATCGTTTCACCCCAAGCAAGGCGATAAAGCCACTAAGACACGAGAGACTAATGAGAGTGACAGGAATGAGAAAACTTTAGATGGAATCGAAAACCTAGTCCTAAACAGGAAACAAGGGATAAATTCCTCATCCTGTTCAAAAAGAGGAGAGGAGTGTGAACTGGACGATAGACGAATCTATCTACATCTATTGAGTAAAATAACTAAATAAATAGTAATTTAAACATTTTAGAGTTTAGGCGATGACGTCAGAAATACAGAGTTGAATTCGGCGTTAGAAGGAACCGGAAACACACTTCTAAACAGGAAGTAAAGGATAAAACTCTACTCCTGCTCAAAAGAAGAGGGAAGAGCTTGAACTGGACGATAGGCAAACCTATCTACTTTTGTATCTGTCTATATTTCTGACATGAGGTATTATGTACACTTTACATTATTCTGACTATTGCCCTTATCTTTGTCGCCATATTTATCACAATTTTCGGCCCTTCTTCAAGTGGTTGGAATGTCGAACTGAACCCTTTATTTCGCTCGCTGTGGTAGAACTTGGAGAGGTGAATTAACAGGAGATAACTGATAACTGACATCCATTAGACTTGGCACGTGGAACTAGAACAGCCCAAATGAAGGGTTCATTTCGACATTTTAACCACCTGAAGAAGGCCAGGACGTACAACTGCCGAAACGTTGTGATAAATATGGCAGGCAACAATAAAGATCTGGACTTCTATTCTTGTTTCTCTCTTTCTGAATAAATAGGTTTCTCCTCGTCTCCGTTACTTCTCGTTTTATTTCTCTCTCTTCTCTGCTCTCTGTCTTTTCTCTTTCTCTCTTTCTCTTTTTTCTCCTCGTCCTCCGTTTTTCTTCTCTACTGTTCGTTTTTCTCTTTAATTTTTCCTCTTTGACTTTTCTCCACTTTTCTTCTTCCTCTACGATTAGCAACAGCAAGATTCCAATTTTCTCTTTGTCTTTCTCTCTTCTTTTCTTCTCTTCTCTTTCTTTCTTTTTTCTTCTCTATTTTCTTATTCCCCCCCTTTCTGTCTTTCTCTCTCTTTTCTTCTCTTCTTCTCCCCCCCCCCTTTCTGATTTTCTTCCTCTATTTTTCTTATTCGATTAGCAACAGCAAGATTCTCAAATTTTTCCTCTTTGTCTTTCTCTTTCTTCTCTTCTCTTACAACAGATTCCTTAGCTTTAATTTTCCTCTTTTTTCTCTCTTTCTCTTTCTTTCTTCTTCTCTTTCCCCCCCTTTCTGGCTTTTTCTTCCTCTATTTTCTTATTCGATTAGCAACAGCAAGATTCCTCTTAATTTTTCCTCTTTGTCTTTCTCTCTCTCTTTTCTTCTCTTCTCCCCCCCCCTTTCTGGCTTTTTCTTCCTCTATTTTCTTATTCGATTAGCAACAGCAAGATTCCTCTTAGATTCCTTTCTCTAATTTTTTTTCTCTTCTCTTTGTGGCTTTTTCTCTCTCTCTTTTCTTCTCTTCTCTTTCCCCCCTTTCTGGCTTTTTCTTCCTCTATTTTCTTATTCGATTAGCAACAGCAAGATTCCTCTTAATTTTCCTTTTGTCTTTTCTCTCTCTTTTTTTTTCTTCTCCCCCCTTTCTGGCTTTTCTTCTCTTTTTCTTATTCGATTAGCAACCCCCTTAAATTTTTGCTCTTTGTCTTTCTCTCTCTCTTCTCTTCTCTTCTTATTTTCTGGCTTTTTCATTTTCTTATTCGATTTAGCAACAGCAAGATTCCTCTTAATTTTTCCTCTTTGTCTTTCTCTCTCTCTTTTTCTTCTCTTTCCCCCCCTTTCTGGCTTTTTTTCTTCCTCTATTTTCTTATTCGATTTTTTTCTCTTAATTTTTCCTCTTTGTCTCTCTCTTTTTTTTTTTTTTCTCCCCCCCCCTGGCTTTTTTCTTCCTCTATTTTCTTATTCGATACGATTAGCAACAAATAATTCCTCTTAATTTTTCCTCTTTGTCTTTCTCTCTCTTTTCTTCTCTTCTCCCCCCTCTTTTTTCTTATTCGGCTTTTAATTTTTTCCTCTTTGTCTTTCTCTCTCTCTTTTCTTCTCTTCTCTTTCCCCCCTTTCTGGCTTTTTCTTCCTCTATTTTCTTATTCGATTTAGCAACAGCAAGATTCCTCTTAATTTTTCCTCTTTGTCTTTCTCTCTCTCTTTTCTTCTCTTCTCTTTCCCCCCTTTCTGGCTTTTCTTCCTTTTTCTTCTCTTTTTTCTTTTTCTTCCTCCTATTTTCTTATTCGATTAGCAACAGCAAGATTCCTCTTAATTTTTCCTCTTTGTCTTTCTCTCTCTCTTTTCTTCTCTTCTCCCCCCTTTCTGGCTTTTTCTTCCTCTATTTTCTTATTCGATTAGCAACAGCAAGATTCCTCTTAATTTTTCCTCTTTGTCTTTCTCTCTCTCTTTTCTTCTCTTCTCCCCCCCCCCCTTTCTGGCTTTTTTTTCCTCTATTTTCTTATTCGATTAGCAACATAGGAGATTCCTCTTAATTTTTCCTCTTTGTCTTTCTCTCTCTCTTTTCTTCTCTTCTCTTTCCCCCCTTTCTGGCTTTTTCTTCCTCTATTTTCTTATTCGATTAGCAACAGCAAGATTCCTCTTATTTTTTCCTCTTTGTCTTTCTCTCTCTCTTTTCTTCTCTTCTCTTTCCCCCCTTTCTGGCTTTTTCTTCCTCTATTTTCTTATTCGATACGATTAGCAACAGCAAGATTCCTCTTAATTTTTCCTCTTTGTCCTTCTCTATCTCTTTTCTTCTCTTCTCCCCCCTTTCTGGCTTTTTCTTCCTCTATTTTCTTATTCGATTAGCAACAGCAAGATTCCTCTTAATTTTTCCTCTTTGTCTTTCTCTCTCTCTTTTCTTCTCTTCTCTTTCTTCTTTATTCGATGGCTTTTTCTTTTGTCCTCTCTTTTTTTCTTTTCCCCCCGTTCTGGCTTTTTTTCCTCTATTTTTCTTATTCGATACGATTAGCAACAGCAAGATTCCTCTTAATTTTTCCTCTTTGTCTTCTTTTTCATTTAAGATCTCTGTTCTCTTCTTTTTTTATTACACTCCCCACCCACTCATTTTTTCTTTTCTTTTCTTCCTCTCAGTACTTTCGTTGATGCTCTCCCTCTCGTTTATTCATTATTATTATTATTATTATTATTTCCCTCTCCTTTTCCTAATCTACCGCCCCTAAACCCATGAAAACAATCTTGGACAATGTCCAGATTCTTTCTCTGCCCCAAAACTGGACATCGGAAGAGTAATTAAGGGGCCTGAACTAGCCGCCGCTTTCTTGCTAGCCAAAACGAAGGAGACCGAAATTAATTTGTCCGTTGTAACCTTCCACGCCCCACCCACCTTGTTGCCACCCCCATCTTCGTCTTCTTCTTGAAGGATTGTTTAATAACACAAATGCTCTCTCTCCCCTGTTTCGATACTTCTTTTTCTTCGCTCTTCTCTCCTTTTCCTTCCTCCTCTCTTACTCGCTCCCTCTCTCTCCCACTCTCCCCCTCTCTCCCCCTCTCTCTCTCTTAATATTATATGACCATGTGACTCCCAGGTGTACTCAGTGCTTCTCTATTGTTCGTCTTTTCCATTTTTCTTCTCCATTAGCTTTCTTTAATATTTTTGTGCCATGTCTATAGCCCAAGTCCTTGTTATATTAAGTTCTTCTTCTTCTTCTTCTTCTTTCTTCTTCTTCTTCTTCTTCTTCATCATCATCATCATCAAAGTAAACACAGACACACACATCTATCTATGTATCTATCTATCTCTCTCTCTCTCTCTCTCTCTCTCTATATATATATATATATATATATATATATATATATATATATATCTTCCTGATTTATCCTTTCCTCTTTTTCTTCCTTTTCTCTTTTTGTTTCTTTACGATTATTTTTCGTCTTCTTTATCTTCCTCTTCTGCTTGATCTTGCATCATTTCCTTTTTTCTTCTCATTGTTTAATATTGATTTTAATATCTTCTTCTTCTTCTTCTTCTTCTTCTTCTTCTTCTTCTTCTTCTTCTTCTTCTTCTTCCCCGAAGCTTTTTCACTCTCTCTTTTTCATATTATCTTCAGCTCCTCGTAACTTAATTACTTAATTCTCGCTTCTTCTACCCAGTCTTCCTCATTCGCTCCTTTTATTTATTTATTTGTTTATTTATTTGCTTTTTTAGATCCCATTATTACAGCCCTCACTCTTTCAGAAGAACTCTCCCAACACTCTCTTCTCCTCTTGATTTCTCTCTTCTCCCGCTTTCTCCCCCTCCCTTTGTCTCTATAATTCCCTGGTTTTCTTTCTATCTTTTTCTTTCTTTCTTGTTTATTTGTTCTTTCCTTTTTCTTTCTCTCTTTTTCCTTCCTTTTTTTTATTTTTTGTTTTTTCTTTCTTTCTTTAATTATTTCTTTCTTTCTTTCTTTTTTCTTTCTTTCTTTCTTTAATTATTTCTTTCTTTCCTTCTTTCTTTCTTTCTTTCTTTAATTATTTCTTTCCTTCTTCCTTTCTTTCTTTCTTTTACCCCCCCCCCCCACATTTATCAATCTCACTCTTTCATAAACCACTCTCTCCTTCTTCTCTCCGTTTTTCTTCTTGATCTCTCATATATTTCTGTATTTCTTCCTCTTAATTCCTACACTCTTACTCTCTTTTACCTTCTCCCTCTTTCTTCGTTTTTATTCTCTTTCCCTTTTTCCAGATCCCCCACCCCACGGTGTTGTATTCGAACATGTTTAGTGTTTGGCTACTCGCTAATTCGCTTTCTGGCCGCCATTCTCTGATAAGGCATTAGTCGCGATGATTTCATCTGATAATGCGTTGATCCTCTCAAAGAAGACCGTGTGGCTTGTATCCACACAAATGGGTGGAGGTCTGAGTGTGGGGGGATTTATCGTTCCTAATCATGTGCTGTGGAAGGTCGGAGGGTGTGTTCATGGATGATACTGGGTGTAATAGAGTTACCGGCATTAGTGGCTTGTTGTATTTCCAGGGATATTGCAGTGTGGTTGGGCCGGGTGTTCGTCGAAACTTGTAGGTGGGGGTTGTTGGCTTGCGCTCGGCCGGGTCAACAGTAAAACCCCGGCTTCCATTCGTCGTAAATACTGCTGCTTTTGCTATATACTACGCTACACATACCGGTCTGTTGAAAGCAACCGCGACGTAATCAATTTAGATGCCGAGCTGAAGGTATAACGCACACGTACACTCACAATCGCAAAGACAGATATACATGCTGAGGCATGTTATCATACTTATTATAAAACCCAGGTTGTGTGTGTGTGTGTCTGTTTCCTACAATTTTCAACCGATTTCAACAAAACTTCACAGGACTACGTAAAATTACCTTGCGGTGGTTCTGACAGCGCCCAAAATTGGAAAAACACAGTTGTTTTTGCACGAAATCAATTTGAAAACACGATTAAGAGGCATCGCTTTTACGAGAATAAAAGGGGAACAACTCATATCGAGTTATACTTATTATAAAACCCAGGTTGTTTGTGTGTGTGTGTGTGTGTCTGTGTGTGTTCGTTTATATATGGGTTCGGATTTCCTACATTTTTCAACCGATTTCAACAACACTTCACTTTTTGGGGGCAGGTAGTGTTTCGTATTGTTTTGCACACTTTTTTCTTTATTTTTACATTCAGAATGCTTTAAAATTCCATTTACAAGACAATTGTTTATAATAAAATTCTATTCAATCGGTAGACTCATAACGATTGAAAACAATGTTTTTGTTTGAGTTTGGGTTTGACCAATTCATAGAAAAAAAAAATCTAATTAAGACATGCGTGTCCGTCAACCTTAAACAATAATCTTTGTCAATTTTATTTTTCAGTCTTTATGATGGTCGATACTTGATCTATCTCTTACTGTTACATCCCCGGGCAACGCCGGGCTCTACTGCTAGTATGTAATAAAATCTTTTTAACTTTTCGAATTTAATCTGTAAATTCTTCAAATAATGTCGGTCTGCACATCCGCGTGAACACATACACTGCAGTTCAAAAGTTTGAAGCCAGGCCCAGAAGAGAGAGAGAGAGAGAGAGAGAGAGAGAGAGACAGACAGACAGACAGACAGACAGACAGACAGGAGAGAGAGAGAGAGAGAGAGAGAGAGAGAGAGAGAGAGAGAGAGAAGAGAAAAACAACTCTGAGGGTTTTTGACAAAAGAATGGAACCAATTACCAAACTTATAATTTGAGAAACTTTTGCAACAAATGTCAAATTTTTTTTTGCGGCGGTAATCAAGGCTAAAGGAGGATATTTTGACGAGAGCAAAATTTAATCATAAAATGCTTTTTTTTTCTTATTGTCGTAATAAATATTCTAATAAAAATCATGTCTCACGTTTTTTTTAACCATCTATAATAATGTTCTCCTATTGAAAGTGCAAAACAACTACTTTTGGGGCCACTTAATTAACAGGGGGCACCACAAACTTTTAAGTGGTTGTGTGTATATACACATATATGTGAGGGCATTTGTTTACATTTGGATACGCATCGAGCAGATATGAAAGTACGGGAGAAAATCATGGAAAATTGTAGTTTAAAAACAGTAAAATCGATCTTATTAACCGAACGCTCCTTTGTGGCTCAATCGGTAAAAGCACATCAGGCTATATGACAGTTACGTATAGGATACAGGTTCTATTCCTGTCGGAAGGCGCATATTTTATATAACAATTTCTCGGACATTGAGGCCGGTAAATGTTGTTAATACTTTTTATTATAAAAAAGAGCATTTACTTGAATATTTGTATCTATAAAAAAAATGTATAAACATAAAAATGTCTTAAAATACACACACACACACATATATATATATATATATTTACACAGACACACTTATCTATAGATAGATCAGTCAGTCAGTTATGTGTCATGAGTGATACGCTTAGGCGATAATGAATCTTCCAATATATGACTGACGAGGTAGATTTTTTCTTTTCCCACAGTAGGTTGCCATTTCTTTCTGCAGTAGACCAGTTGCCATCCAAGACTATAGAACCCGGTCTGTCCTGCTATTTACCCATAGTTGGTGGGGGAGAAGAAGAGGTTTCATAATTTTCCCAAGTGTCAGTCAATTATGTGCCATGTGTGATACACGCTTAGGCGATCATGTATCTTTTGATACATGACTGACGAATCAGAATTTTTCCCGCAGTATGTTGCCATTTCTTTCTGCTGTAGACCAGTTGCTATCCAAGTCATAGAACCCGGTCTGTCCTGCTATTTACTCATAGTTGGGTGGGGGAGAAGAGGATTCGTACCTTTTCCAAGGGTATTAGCACGTAAGTGAATGTAATGGATTCGACTGGAATTCGAACTCGGCTCTCTGATTCCTCACTCCGAGCCGCTACCCATTACTACTCCGGATATAACAAAACCATATGTATACGCACATATACTTGCACGTACTTATATTTTTTTTTTCCTCAGGTGTCTTTCTTTTTTTTTTTTAAATGATTTTTTTTTAACTTTTCGCCTTTCAAAATTAAAATTTTATTTAATATGAAATATAAATAAATATCAATTTATATTAATAATTAATTTATTTAAGTATGTATAATAATTTTCTCTTATTTAATGTACAAATAAATTACTTTTGAGCCCATTTAAAATTTACCAGGGACTTCACGAATCTTTTGAAACTTAGTGCATATCGACTTTCTAAGCGTAGATTAGATGTAGCACAAGTATAGGACACCCAGTAAGGATCGAACTCACTACTAAGTCGAAAAGGGTCTAGGGAGACAAACTGGTTAAACTTTACACCACATAGAGGTGCGCTCCGCGTAAAAGCAGATATGTCCATATGCAAATCATGTCCACAATGTCCTTGAATTTTCCAACAAATTTAATATTAAAATTTACTTATCGAATAAATTTAATATCACATATGCAAATCGTTTACATATGTCCTCAAATTTTTCTAATTTCTTTTTTTTAAAGTAAGTTTCACCCTGTACAAGGCTCGGAGCTACTCAAGGTAGAGTAGTAGTTTATATGGATAAGAGGGGAAGATAACGGTTAACTCTAGACTTGAACTGG
Organism: Acanthosepion pharaonis; assembly: GCA_903632075.3. Taxonomy (NCBI): domain Eukaryota; kingdom Metazoa; phylum Mollusca; class Cephalopoda; order Sepiida; family Sepiidae; genus Acanthosepion; species Acanthosepion pharaonis. The sequence continues at coordinate 742,546 of CAHIKZ030000749.1, read as the reverse complement.
TTACGATTTTAGTGATTGGGGGAAATATCCTCTTGGGAGTCTGTTCCACAGGGCAGAGGTTCTCGGGAAGAAGCTGCTCCAGTGGAACATAGAATACGAAGGAAATTAGGGTGGTTATCTACAATGGGCGTGGCATGGCGGGGAGGTTAGAACTGGTGGAACTAATGAATGGAGTTTATCCGAACACATTCCATGGAATAAATTCATATTAAATTTACTAAGCGAATATACGTAAGGTTGTCTCTTTGTGTCTTTTCTATAAATACTTTCATGGTAATTGTTCAGATGAGCTCTTCGCTTTGGTACCTAGAGTTTTTGAATTTAAGCGCAGTATTATACTGGTGTCGAGATCTCATCAATTTACAGGCTACTGCTGAATATTTAGAGATTCTTGATAAAATCCAAAGAACAATCAGCAATATTATTGGTCCTGTTCTGGCATCTCGGCTTCAGTTACTTTCCCATCCAGCGCCGTAAGTCTTTTCTATAAATACTTTCATGGTAATTGTTTGGATTAGTATTCTTCTTTCGTTGTCGTTCGTTGGCAATGTTTCTGTTTCTAACTCTATCAAACTCTTGTGTCTCAGTGGCTTTATTGCCTTACACGGGGAAAATCTATTAGAAAAAGGAGATGTATACATAAATGGAACATATATTTATAAGCATGAAATAAGTACATCTACAGGGTTATTCAAAAAGAATGAACCGATTTTATGACGCATTGCTTCAGTTCTCAAGCATCGTCATGGAATGAGTCTGTGATCATTTGAAAGAGGAGTTTTCTAAGTTTTGAATGGTTGCCACAGGGGCACTGTAGTCGCGTCGTATCTCCGGCAACGTTCAGTTGTTTGTTTACTCTCCGAATGGTGAGTCCTCAGCAAAAGGCGTTCTGCGTTCTCGTGTTCGCGATCACGAGTTTCGGAGGAACAAGTGGCGAGAATCCTTGCTGCATATAAGGGAAGTCCATGGAAGTCCACAAATCGAGCTAGCCACTATCTTGCGATTAATCAATCTGGCGTGTGCTAAGAAGACGTTTCCATTTGAAACCTTACACAATACGCCTCGGTCAGGCACTTACCAAGACCTTGCTCTTTGTGCTTGGCCTGCGATATTGTGTCCGCAATATCGTGAGGCTTTTCTAATAAATTTAATATGAAAATTAACACACTGATAATATCGACAGTGGTTTAAACATTTTCAAAAGAGTGGGTGTCTGTGTAAAAGATAAAATCCAGGACGACCAAGAGTTTCGGAGGAACAAGTGGTGAGAATCCGTGCTACGTTTGAAAGGAGTTCACGAAAGTTCACAAATCGAGCTAGCAAGTGATTTTGCGATCTCTCAATCCACTATTTGGTGTGTGCTAAGAAGACGTCTCCATTTGAAATCTTACAGATTACGCCTCGTTCAGGCACTTACCAAGACCTTGCTCTTTGTGCTTGACCTGCGAAATCCCCTGACCTCACCGTGTGTGATTTTTTTTTTTCTTTTGGGGATAAGTAAAAGATCATGATATTCTGAAATAAAAGTTGATAGTGAGTAGAATATTGTGACTTGTCTGGGGTTTGTTATTGCTTTTCCATATTAAAATATGACGTGATGAAATCGGTTCATTTTTTTAATAACCATGTATGTTCTCATCTCAAGTAGTAACCACAATGTCTTTGTATCTACAAATAGATTTAATACGAAATTTACTCGGTAAATACACATCCACATTTCAAATTGTGCCCATTTTATCTTCGAATTTCCTAAGAAATTTAATATCAAATTTACTCAGTAAATATATATTTACACGTATATATACGTGCAAATCGTCTCAACAATATCTTTAGATTTTTCTGATAATTTCATATAAATTTTGCTCAGCGAATATATGTCCACATTTCAAATTGTGTCCACAATATCATGAGGCTTTTCTAATAAATTTAATATGAAAATTAACACACTGATAATATCTACGTGCAAATAGTGTTTATAATTTGTTCATTTTTACTAAATTTAGCATGAACACTACTCAGAGATCTTATGTCGCCATTCAAATCATGAGCAGAAAGTCTTTAGAATTTTCTAATAAATTTAATATTATATCCCCTCAGTGAATATAAAGGGTGTAGCAGCAAAATTGTCCAATTGTTAGATTAACCTCTGAAACATTGTGCCTTAGAAATGATTAAAAATATCTTACTGGAATTCTCCGGGGTTTTTATAACACTATTGGACACTTATTGAGCAATAAGAATGTATAATACTCTCCAAGTTTAACAGAAGAATCGTCATGAAATCAATCATAAACGAAAATGACATATTCATCATTAATTAATCATAACGAAGGATCTGCGGACCACGAATGGTTGAAATAAAGTTCATATATATATATATATATATATATATATATATAATTTTGTTGTGGATTCTGGGTTGAAATCCGGTACCAATAAATAACAAACGCCAGGAATGAATATATGAAAAATAATGTATTAACGTAATAATACAAACTGGTAATGCAGGTTAGTAGTTCCAGGAATACGAGTTAGTAGCAATATATATATATATATATATATATATATATATATATATATATATATATATACATACAGTCTTTGGTATTGAATTATCGCTGTACGACTTCTTACTGAGTCTTCGTGCTCGCTCACGGTGACTCTTGCTGGCTCCGTTCGTTCTGTCTGTCTGTTACCTTACTCTCACTCTTCCGGTTACCTACAACCTTTCACTCCTCCTCTATAGATATCGGGTCTTCCCGAAGCAGTAGTATATGTATATGCTGGGTGATTCCATTTGTGTAAAAGGGAGAACCCCTCAACAATTTTCCAACTTATTTTCCAACTTATGATCTTCGCCCTCTCTAACCCTCTAACTTTCTGTCCTGGAGTAACAAGGTGCCTCACAGGTTTCACGTACGATTTCATTTTCAAGTCTTTTTTCACTGCTCTTTGGACTGTCATAGCTGGATCTCTTCTCCCACGTGCCAAACGTTTTATGGATTTAGTTGAATCTTTTCTAATTATTTTAGCTATAATTTGAAATGATGATCCCTCTTCCTGTTATGACTTCGTCATCCAGTTTTCCTCTCTACCATTCTCTCTTTAAAGCTATTCACCGTTCTCTTGATGGCTCTTGAATGGACTTTGAAGATGGAAGCCAGTGTATGTATGTTGGTACATTTACTGAAGGCCTGAATGATCTTTTTTTCTCTCACCATTGCTCACTTGGAAAGACAGTGGTGCTGACGCAAAACAATTTTTACCTGTTCTCTTTCTAGCAGAATAACTCAAAGGGGTTTTCAATGATTCCTACTCCAAACGGTGTCAAGATGACTAAACGTCTTATCTGAAAACCTACAAAAAAGAAATTCGATTAGTTTAGGGGTTAGACTTTTGTAATGAATAGTATATAATTTAATATGTGAATACATGTCCACACGCAAGCAGTAATATTTGCACTCGTTAATCAATTTAATACGAAATATGCACTATGATCATAGTGATTTTCCAAGCGTAGCTTCGATGTGGCACAAGGCCGAAAGTATGGGGCACCCAGTGAGGATCGAACTTACTAACTATTCAGTCGTAGTTGTTCTAGTGAGACAAGCTTGCTAACCATTACATCACGTAGAGGTGCTGTCAGCGTTAAAAATATCTATATATCTATCTATAAAAGGCAGTGTGTGTGTGTGTGTGTGTGTGTGTGTGTGTGTGTGTGTGTGTGTGTGTGTGTGTGGGTGTGCAGATGCACGCAATTTTCGACGGATTTGCACCAAAATTTACATGCACGTGCTCCAAGTTAGCGGGAAGGCCAAGAATGAATTTGCATTTCCCAACTACCATCGATAGTGGAAATAATCGATTTTTTTCATGCTTCTACGGCAGTTTTCATGTAGTTTTCAGCCATTTTCTACTGGCCAGAGTGAAAGCCTAAAAAAAAAATCGATAGCTGCATTCATCACAAGTGGGAAAAATTTAAATCTGCACGGCACTTTACTCCAGTTGGCTCATTCGCTTGCTTAAACTCAACGTTGATTCTGATTCCGCAGAACTGGGTTGGGTGTGAAAAAGTATTTGTTGTTAACATTCTTTTTCATTCGGTTTTTCCAGTTACGAGTCCTTTTTTTTTTTTTAAAGCTGATTGTTTTGTGTTCATTTTGTTTAGTTCTTTTTTTGTAACAGATTTAATGTTTAGTATAGAGCTTAGAAAAAATTCGCACTGGCATGTAGCAAAGGCACTGCTTTAAAGGCAAGGAAGGGCAAAAATATTTTAAGTCAAGTGATAGCGATTGCTGTATGAGTCGTACGACTTTTGAATCAAGCACAGGCAACGCTGGGCCATGCTAGTATATATATATATATATATATATATATATATATATATATATATATATATATTACAACGCGTGAGGTATGTAGTGAATTTCTAAGTATAGTTTAGATGTGGCACAAATCTGAAAGTGTGGTTAGAACTCACTACTCAATCACAATTGATCGCACTAGACAAGCTTGTTAACCATTACACGAGGTTGAAAGGCCCTAGAATGATTATCTAAGAGCAGCTAAGATGTGGCACAAGGCCGAAAGTGTCGAGCTCCAAGTGAGTACGGAACTTACAATTCAGTCGTAATTGATCACATGAGACAAGCTTGTTAACCATTACACGACGTCGAAGTGCACCAAATTGATTTTCTAAGAGCAGTTAAGATGTGGCACAAGGCCGAAAGTGTCGAGCTCGATCGTAATTGTTCTTGCGAGATCTTGATAACCATATCACCACCTTGAGCTGCCCTATGCGCAATGACTATATGTTCTTATGCAAATCGTGTCAATAAAATCACTCAAAATTTCTACTAAATTTGGCTTCATGTTCAGCGAATTTATACCTAAACGAAATACGTCTCTAGAATATATATTTTTTGTTCCTAATTTCAATAATTTAATCGTCCAAACCTTATTTTTACTGGCAGGCGCAATGAATATGCATTTATTCTTTGAATATTTCTAATTGATTTACCCCGAATATTATTCTACCATTTTATGTCCTTTTAGTGTCCCACCTCAATTTAAGGATATTTTATTTGTGGTCTAATTCCATTGCTTAAAAAAGATTCCAATAAATTTCCTAAGCATTTGCGATCGGCAAATTCTGTGCAAAAAACGGACCACAGATCCTTGATATTTCTTTGACTCCAGATCAAAAGCTTGCGTGTTCAAATCACGTCGGGGTCACCATTCATGTAGGAGTCAGCGACCTTTCACCTGATAACAAGTTAAGAATCATGCCTCTGAATCACTTTCACCTGATAACATTTCAGGTATCACGTTTTCAACTTCCACAAGTGTCGACCATTAGACACTTCCTCTATTCCGATCACAATAACATATATTACTTATATATTGAAAGTTTTGTTCCTGCAACTTCCAATCTGGGGCAGGCGGGGTATGAGTGTTTTAGTGTTTTACTTCAATTTAATAATATTTTATTTGTGATTCTAACTAATTTTATTGGTTAAAAAAGACTCGAATACATGTCCTATGTAACAGGACTGCGATCGACAAAATCTACAAATTCTGTGCAAAAAGCAGATCATAGAGCTTTGGTATTTCCGTGACTCCACATCAGAAGCTTGCGTGTTCAAATCACGTCAGGGTCACCATTTGTGTAGGGTTTTGAACGGTCTTAATTCAACCCCTAGATCTATATCTTTCTGAGTTGTTCCTCTCGCCGTCCTAGAGCAAAGTCCCCCGAATTTTCCTATACTTTGATTAATCTTGGGCAAAACTGGGAGTTTGCAACCAGTTGGCGTTTCTTTACCTCGCTTCTTCTTTTAGTGTAGGGCTCTACGTCGTTGTAGGATGTCTTATTGGTATTTTACAATAGTAACGTATCCAATTTAGTGCTACTTTGACTAGACGACAGTAACATAGTCACAAGACGTGCCCGGAGAATTGTATTTGTTTAACCTGTCGCCAATTTAGAATTTGCACGTATCAGAACATCCTCGTTCTTGATTCGATCTCTTAAAGATATCTTTAAGAGTTTTGCAAAGATCTCTATCTTGAACACTTCTAAGAGTTGCACAACTTTTGTGATGGACTTTTTAAAATATCGCATGCAATTAAAAGGACAATACAGTTATATAATTCGAGCTTCACTCGGTAACTAATCGTTGCGTCGTGAATATGAAAGGATAACACACTTATAGAAAATAAGAAGTAGTTTATTCCAGGGAATAATATGGTACACGATGGAGAACACAGATTAATGTAATAAACCGTTAATCATTAACTTTCCGGTATTTACCTGAGACCCCACCCCACAAGGTGGGATGTGGCAAAATTAATTAATAAATAAGTATAAGTAAGACCTTTCCACAAGACGGGATGTGGATCAAAGCCAGTGTTTAACGTGGGGTTTCCAAGGATGTCTTCTAAGTACGTGTGAGTATTAAATTTTCTAAGCCTTCTTTCCTTATTATACGCCCGAGAAATTTCAACTCACTCTTTCTAATTCTAACTATAATTGTCCTTTTTGTTTCTGTTTCCTTTAAAACTTCCCAATTGCTCACTTGTTCAGTCCATGTTATTCTTCTCAACCTTATGTAGAACCCTATTTCTGTCTATTATCTATTATCTCTCCTAATCTCTTCTTGTCTTGTCACGTAGGTTATTCGTTGTTTTCCTGTCGATCTTCCTTTATTCAATAAATAATTATGAAAATTAATAATTAATTAATAAATAAGTATTTACCCGAGACCTTTCGACCAGGCGGGAATAATATGGTACACGATGGAGAATACAGACTAATGTAATAAACAGTTAATCGTAAACTCCTTGGTATTTACGCAAGACCTCCCCACAAGGTGTTACCGAGTGCTAACAAAATTGAGAATACCCTATTCGGCAGAGGGGACAATAACAGAACAGAATTCAAGGCTACAGAAGATAACGATTGACATTTCATGTAAATTCTTGTTAATTAACACTTTCACTGCTACTCATTTGCCCAGTACTGCTCCCATCCGGCCAGCCATTTTTAAAGAAAATGCCAAATTTCAACCTCCATATTTTATTACACAGAAAACTGGCACCAGTGTGTTTTACAGCCTTCCATTTTCATGAATATACCTGGGAATGACTTACCAGATAAGTAATGGGTATACACATGATATATTTTGAAGCATTGTCCTTTGTGATTTGACGATAGATGGCGCAACGGGACACTCATACCAGCGGTAGGCAAAAAAACGTAGGTTTCCGTACTTAGCTAGCTGGAGCAAGATAAGAAAAACGAAGATCTCCGTAGTTAGCAGCGGAAGTGTTAATAAATAAGTATTTACCGACACCTTTCCACAAAGAGGGATGTGGCACAAAGTCGGTGTTTAATGTGGGGCTTCCGAGCATGTCAGCTAAGTACGTGTGAGTATTAAATTTTCTAAGCATTCTTTCCTTATTATACGTCCGAGAAATTTCAATTGTCTGTTTCTAATTCTAACTATAAGTGTCTTTTTTGTTTCCATGTCCTCTAAAACTTCCCCATTGCTCACTTGTTCAGTCCATGTTATTCTTCTCAACCTTATGTAGAACCCTATTTCTGTCACCTCAAGTAACTTCTTCAGTTCTAGCGGGCAGGAAAGGTCCCAACACTAAGTCAATGGGGCCAGTTAGAAGTAGTTTATTCCAGAGAATAATATGGTAGAGAACACAGAGGAATGTAATAAACAGTTAATCGTTAACTCCTCCGTGTTTACCCACAAGGCGGGATGTGGTATAAGGTCGGTTTTTAAGGTGGGGTTTTCCGAGCGCGTACGCCCGGGCAAAAATTCCCCGTAGGCAGCTGTCTACCTCTCTAGTCGAGACTCTAGTTGTAGGCATAGTCTTGTCTGGGTTCCTCTCTGCCTTCTGACAGAGAGGTTGACTAGCAGAGCTTAAACGAAATCCAATCTTTAACTGATCTTCCTCAGTAAGAGAGAGTGTTGTTAGTATTAGACCAGTCCATCTTGTGGAGGTGTTCAGCTACTCCACAACAGAAATGAATAGGCTAAACGTCAATATTTTAGGCGGAATTTTAACCGGGTATTGAACTTACAGTCTTTGGGTCCTTTCACTGGATGTAACTAACGCCTTTATCCACTGTGTGGTTAAGGCAGTGGAGAACTTTCAGAGGGGAATTAACAGATAACTGATAACTGACACCCATTAAAACATGGCACGTGGAACTAGAACAGTCTACCCCAGTCAGCGAAATAATGGGTTCAGTTCAACATTCCAATTACCTGAAGAAGGCCGGAGCGTACAACGACCGAAACGTTGTAATAAATGTGGCGACAAAGATGAGGACAATAAGTCCGAATAATGCAAATAACGTAATTTGCACTAGTGTCTATGTAGAAAGACTGTTTTTTTCGCTAAAAACGTTCTGTTCAACGGTGTTCTTCTGCTCCCTGTACCTTATAAAGTATTAGCAGAAATAAATAATGTTATGATAATTTACTCACGCAGGCATGGACTCTCCCAGCTATAAAGAGGAGCAGGTACTGCCTTTTGAAGAGGGAAATTCTCCAAGCAGTCAGCTCTGACAGTCGGACCGAACATTCTTGCTGTAGTACTCTCGTTTGTATATGCTCGTATTATTGTTTCTGTTAATATATTTGTTTAACTCACTTCCTCTCTTTGTGTCTTTATTTCTGGCCCTAACAAGGCCACAACAAATAAAAAGCATTACTTTCAGACTATGCAACGCATATGTGTGAGTGGATTTATATGCTGAATTATCAGTTCCGACTGATGTATTATTTTCTCTTCTTTCGCTATCAGTACATTTGTGTACATTTGCGAATATATTGATAGTATTGGAAGGTTTTCTTCCTTTATTGATCTGAGAGATCGATGCGTCTTAGTGACTTTATGTCCTTGCTTGGTATGGAATGATTAATAATAAAGCATTGGAAAAATTCTGCCTGTTCCTTCGTTGGTTCGAGGGTATGTTACGCACTGTCAATGCATAATAAATGATGAGCTGATCCGTTTTTTATCGCAAGGAGAGACGAAAAGATGTACGAGAGATGCTGTTTGCTTACCAGTGAGAAAAAGGATGAAAGAAAGGTAGAAGGAAAGAAAAACCCAGCCAATACATTATATATGATGGGCTATTCCGTTTTGAAGACGAGAAAAGACCGTAAATGCATATCAGAGATACTGCTTGCTATCAGTGAAAGAAAGAAAGAAAAGAAAAGAAAAATGTAGTCAATACGTAATAAATCATGAGCTATTCCGTTTCCTGTTCAGAACTGGGTTTCCGGTTCCGGTTACTTCAACTCCTAACGTCTCCACCTGAGCTGTGAAATTTTATTCGCTAATTAAATCCTGACCTCTTCAAGTCTAGAATTAGCTGTGTCTATTTTTCCTGTTATTTTGCTCTTTCGAGTGGTTAGAACGTTCGCTTTCTGACCATGAGATACGGGTTCGAATCTCACCATGGTCGATTTGTGACTATTGGTGTTATCGGTCTGGAGGAGGCGATTCCCACTTTGGGAAAGTGCCTGAAAACCGTACCACAGGTGATATTGTGTAGACGAAACTCTAGAGGGCCGTCGATGGCTGTGCTAGCACGAAGTCACAAGTCATCGTGACCGAGAATTTGAGTGTGCTTATTCAGACTGTCGGTCTCCTAGAGAGAAGCGTGTTATCTAACGTGAGGTTTGCTCAGTATAGTTGCAGTATAAACCACAGGTGGGCTCTGATGATGATAAAAAAAACAGAAAAATGCGCCTGAGCAAGTGTCTTCAATAGGGATTGGCTGGCCGCCTTACTAGACGGGTATCGTCGAATACGAGTGACCAGCCATTAACGTATCAACAGCTGCACACAGTAACCCACTTCCTTGAGTGGCCTTTGGTGAACATTAATAAAAAATAAAGTTATTGTTTAATTAATTAATTAATACCGCATCTAAAAACTGGTGATGTCTGGAGATCAGACCAAGAAGACAGAATATATTATTGTCCGAAAAAGGAACAGGCCAGTATCCGAAAAGAAAATTAAATATCTAGGATGGAAAATATGACACCGAAATCCGAAGTACGTATTGGAATAGTGAAAGGTGCCTTCCAAAAGCTAAGCAAAGTATTAAGAAACTGGAAATTTTCGTTAGAAACTGAGAAAAGCGTACGGAATTGTTATGTAATATCGCCATCCTATATCGCTGTGGATTTGAGATTTGAGGCAATAGAAATGTTGCTCTACAGAAAGATGCTAAAGAGTAACATGTGAGTAACAAAGAAGTTTTACAGAAAATGGAATCGAAAAGGATACTTATAATTATCACCAGAATGAGACTTTTTAAATTACGCGGGCTTCCTAATGAAGAAAAAGGGCTTGGAAAATTTGACACTCTCAAAGCGTGTTACAGGCAAGAGGGTCAGAGGAGAGCAGCGTATAACGTACATTGCAAGCATGTGTAAATGGATGACATTATTTCGAAGGGATAACGAAAAGACATGTTTTAATTAGTGCTGAAAAAGGACAGGGAAAAGTGGAGAGTCATGATCGCCCACTTTTTGAAGAGCCACGGAACATAGAAGACGAAGAAGAAAAGAAGTCTGGATAAATAGTCAAATTATGTTTCATTTTAAGTAGTGAGAAAAAAAAGAAAGTGTTAAAAGTAATATATATGAACAGGATATCTGTCAATATTAACAATGAAAAGATCAGCCATTTTGTTATCAAGACCAATTATGGCAAGTAGAAAACCAACGTTCTCTATCATATGATATGTCTACAACCTTTGCGCATATATGACAAAAATTTAGCCAAGATGACTGACAATGGGACTATGCAGTGGAAGATTTAAATGCCTTCTTTTTACAAGGAGCGACACTGATTGCAACAAATCCAATTCGAAAGAGATTCAATGCTGTCACCAACTACCTTTTATTCGTCCGGGACTTCACCTACCATCAACGCCAACTATACCATCGCTGTCATGTTGTTTTCTACCATCAAGTATCACCTTCCCACAAGCCTTGATGATCAGTTTCGCGCCCCACCTCGACACATTGCTGTGCCCTTTTCACGATGTCCACCAACATACATACCCCACTCTCCGCCATCGAATACCCACACTTCTTTGATTTTTCAGCAAGTCCCTGCGGGGTCAACGATACCCCAATCGTTGCCAAAAACTTCTCTTCCCTTCCACCTAGTCGCAGTTTCTCCCGCCCCGGCCACTGTTCAACATTTCACCGCGATGGAGCTCGTGGTGGGTGTATCGGTAAAACCTAATTTCAGTCCCCGTAATTTGCCATTACAGTGATATCAAAATGCCAACATCGACAATAAAGCCGGCGTCCGGAGCGCATTAATGCCGACCGCTGCCGCTAGGGGGCGCGCTATAAACGTCGATCAATGGCCGCCGACCATCTCCGAGGACTAGACTTTTTTTTTCCCGCCATCACCCTGCCAATTCGACTCGTGTCGCCTCGGTTTCTTCCCTCACCCCTGCAGCGAAGATCGGAGCGTAAGCCATTATTTACATATACGCAGATTTGACGAGTCGCCGGGTTAATATATAGTCAACAGCTAATAGTAACGAGCGCACAATTTTACAATTACTAGACTGATCGCAGCTCTGGAGGGTTTTTTTTTCATCAACAGTACACAATGCGGTTTTTAGTTTATTCCTCTGATGTACACCAGTAAATATTCTTTCAAAGTTCTGTGCGTGCGATCCTTATAAATTAGCCTTTGCAATAATACCTCGACAAAATCCAGAGACGGATATGCAATGTTGTTGGTCCTGGTCTGGCACATCTCCTACAGTCGCTCTCTCTCACAAACGTACCGTCGCTTCCCTCTGTCTTTTCTACAAATACTTTCACGGCAATTGTTCCGACGATCTACTTTCACTGGTTTCGAAACTGCACGAATTTACGCGTGTTACTAACTTGGTATCTCAGTCCCACCCTCTCACTGTCGAAAGGAAAATGTAGCCGTCTCTTCTACTCCAACAGCCTCATGCCTTGCGCTTCCTATCTGTGGAACTCCCTTCCTCTTCCTTCCTTCCCTGACACTTACGGTCTTCAAATATTGAAATATAATGTCAATCGACATCTTCTGATGCTTTGATCTAATTCCCCGTCCGTCTCTTTATCCTTTCTTCTATCACGTTCTATAGATCTGAACAGACCGAGATAGTTCTAAACAGAGATAGATAGAAAGATAGATAGATAGATAGATAGATCAGAACAGACTGAGACAGATAGATAGACAGATAGCTAGACAGATAGATATGAAGAGACTGAGATAGATAGATAGATAGATAGATAGATAGATAGATAGATAGATAGATAGATATGGACAGCCTGAAATAGAGAGATAGATGGATATGAAAAGACTGAATTAGATATAAACAGATTGTTATAGATAGATAGATAGATAGATAGATAGATCTGAACAGACTGAGTTAGATAGATATGAATAGAGTGAGATAGATATATAGACAGATATGAACATAGATAGATAGATAGATAGATAGATAGATAGATATGAACAGACTCAGATAGATAGATAGATAGATAGATAGATAGATAGATAGATAGATAGATATTAACTGATTGAGATAGATAGATAGATAGATAGATAGATAGATAGATAGGAACAGTGATAGATCAGAACAGACTGAGACAGATAGATAGACAGATAGCTAGACAGATAGATATGAAGAGACTGAGATAGATAGATAGATAGATAGATAGATAGATAGATAGATATGGACTGTGATAAAAACAAAATCCAGAGACGGATATGCAATGTTGTTGGTCCTGGTCTGGCATATCTCCTACAGTCGCTCTCTCACAGACATGCCGTCGCTTCTCTCTGTCTTTTCTACAAATACTTTCACGGTAATTGCTCCGACGAGCTACTTTCACTGGTTTCCAAACTGCATGAATTTAAGCGTGTCAGTAGGTTGGTATCTCAGTCCCACCCTTCCACTGTCGAAAGGATTAAATGTAGCCGTCTCTTCTACTCCAACAGCCTCATGTCTCGCGCTTCCTATCTGTGGAACTCCCTTCCTCTTACTTGCCTCCCTGATAGGTATAATCTCCAACTATTCAAATGCAATGTCAATCGACATCTCCAGATGTCTTGATCTATTCCCCGTCCTCCTCTTCATCCTTTCCTTATTCATGCCTCTTTACTCTTGCTCCCACTTTCTGTAACCCCTTGAATTCTAGTGGCACTCCCGCCTTGCTTGGGGTGAAAAGTTTACAAAAAATACATTGATTCTTTTCTTTTAATTCGCCCCAAATTATGTAATGTTCAGTCAGTTATATGCCATACGTGATACACACTTAGGTGATCATGTATCTTTTGATACATGACTAACAAGACAGATTTTTCCCCGCAGTAGGTTGCCATTTCTATCTACGGTAGAACAGTTGCAATCCAAGGCTGGTGAGGGAGAAGAGGATTCATGCCTTTCCCAAAGGTATAAGTGAATGTAATGGATTCGACTGGAAGGTCAGTCAATCTGTTATGTGTCATGTGTGATACACGCTTAGCGATCATGTATCTTTCGATACATGTCTAACAAGACATATTTTTTCTGTTATTTACCCATAGATGGGAGGGGGAAAGAGGAGGAGTCATGCCTTTCCCAAGGGTATTAGAACGTCATTGTATGTAATGGATTCGACTGCAAAGTCAGTCAGTCAGTTATGTGCCACGCGTGATACACGCTTGGGCGATCATGTATCTTTTTATACATGACTAACAAGACAGATTTTTTCCTGCAGTAGGTTGCCATTTCTATCTACGGTAGAAGAGTTGCAATCCAAGGCTATTTATCCATAGCTGGCGAGAGAGAAGTAGAAGTTCATGCCTTTCCCAAGGGTATTTGTACGTAAGTGAATGTAATTACTCAACCATTATCGCAAGTATTATTTCATACCAAGAAATAATAAATTTTAATTAAAAGTTTATTTGTTTCTTTATTAAATTTTTGGCACTCTTTTGAAATCATAAATTTTAAATTAAAATTTGTTTAACTTGCCTTGCAGCAATCCCCACCCCTCATTACCAAAAGTCAGGGGGTTACTCAAATTTCGTAAGTTTGGATGATATTCGAGGATTTTTCACAATTAAAAAAAAAAAAAGAAAAATCTGTTTTTGGCTTGTTTATCGCGGTGAGTGCGAACGATAACCCCATTCTTAGAAACAGCGCACCAGAGTCGCTCACATTTTGGACGATCGCAAAGGTCAACCCAATCGGAGTGCAATGCAAGGGCGTCGCTCTGGGAAATTTTGGTGTGAATTTTAGTAAATAGAAATTCTTTTTTTTTTTCCTTTTTTTTGGTGAATTAATATTTTGGGTTCAATTAATAGAAAAGATTCGAAACGTTTTTTGTTTTTGTTTTTTTTTTTTTGCATGTGTCAATGAATGCTAGGCAAACTTCTCACAGATAAAAAAAAAGTCCCAGAACAACGGAAATATACAGAAGGATACTGAGAATGGCATTCACTCAATATGTCGGTAACGGTGAATTTTTAAAGAAAGCGACCTTTTCCGTCTCTAATTCAGATTTGTGATTCATTATACTAAATATTTCATCAATATACCTTTCAATATTCCTCCAACAACCATCATCGATTTTTTTTCAAAACAACTATCTCGCTAATAGCTGTTCAATCACATAAAATATTTCTAAAGCTGGAACTATGATCTAGCATTCAAATTTGCTTATTTTTGATGGCTTATCAACCTTTTGCAGGTTATTTAAAGCCGGAAAATATTTTTAGATTATAAGAATTTTGGGGACATAATAATGATTTACTGATACACGTCCTACTATTTAACCCATAGCAGGGGAAGAATAGGTGCATTCATAGCTTTCCCAAGGGTATTTGCTCATTAGTGAACACGTCTGGAATTGGAAATCGGACGCTCATACTCAGTGGTGGATAGGTTTTAAAATATTTGTTGCCAGGAGACAAAGGGACGCCATCCAAAAGTACATTTTCATTTTCATAACGAATAAATAAAACTTTCAAAATGTATATACATATATCTTTATAGTAATCCTCAAAGGAATGCACTGGATGTCCGTTTCGTTGTATTTGGGAGTCATCAGCCGTGCACATCCAGTACCAGGAAACGAACCCGGATCGTTACGATACAAAGAAAGCGTCATAGACTAGACCAACGGGCCTCGTTAACAAAGTGGGGGAAACTGATTCGATATAGCGTCGCTACTCACAAATTCCGTGGTGATAATCCTCCAAATATTTATAACCCAACGAGTTGAACCCCAAGAGCAACGTGTTCCTTCCCCTTAACCGCTCCATCGCAGAGTATTAGCTGGGTCAAGGAAGGATTTACAAGTGATAGAATTGGGGGGGCTAGAATAATCATTAGGGTCGAGAAGAATCCTCAAGAGAATGTAGAAAGCACTGGACGGCCGTTTCTTCGTCGCTACGGAGGCCCGTTCGCCCGATGGTACGACGCTTGCGTTGTATCGTAATGGTCCGGGTTCGATTCTCGGTGGCGGATGCACACTGCGGATGAGTCCCAAATATAGGACTAAACGGCCGTCCAGTGCTTTCTGTATTCTGCTGAGGTTTCTTCTAGATTCGATGACTTACTTAATTATGATTATCTCTAATCCCCCTAATTATTTCTCTCTCTCTCTATATATATATATATATAATATTATAGGTATTTTCATTTATTAATCCAACATATTTTCATTATTGTTTAAATGTTATTTTTAATGGATGTCATATATTTAAATAGATGTACTGTTCTTTTATTTATTTATTACACTGTATTTAAATTTACTTCCATCTGAATTTTAAAGAAATGTTATTAGAATTATTCAGGGTAACAAATGGAAATAAATAAATCTAATGTTTAATAAATAAATAAATCAACAGAGCATCTATGCGGGGACGCAATGAAATAGATAGATAGATAGATAGATAGATAGATAGATAGATAGATAGATAGATAGATAGATAGATAGATAGATAGATATGGACAGAATGAGATAGATAGATAGATAGATAGATAGATAGATAGATAGATAGATAATGAACAGGTAGTTAATGTAAACTCTAATAGATAGATAGGTAGACACACAGATAGATAGATAGATAGATAGATAGATAGATAGATAGATAGATAGATAGATAGATAATGAAAGGTGGTTAATGTAAACTGTGATAGATAGATAGATAGATAGATAGATAGATAGATAGATAGATAGATAGATAGATAATGAACAGGTAATGAGATTGAAAGTACTTGGGAAAATAAAAGAAAACTATGACGCCTTCCTTAATAAATTTAATATTAACATTAAGAAATTGACCCGAGAATTCGAGAGGATTAAAATAAAAGTAAATAGACATATGTCCAGATTATTCAACCAAACATTCATGAATAAAGATATGTGGCCTAAGTATATATATATATATATATATATATATATATATATATATATATATATATATATATATATATATATATACATAGATAGATAGATAGATACCACTTTAAAAAAAATTAATTATCCTAATTTGTTATAATAGAAAATCTGACAAAAAAGGTGACATTTTTTAATTATCTGGACGTAAAATTAGTGAGGATAGTCTAACGAAGTAATGGCCGTCCAGTTCTTTCTGTACTCTGTTGAGGTTTCTTCTAGACTCGATGAATTACTTAATTATAATTATCTCAAATCCTCCTAATTTCTATCACTTGCATATCCATACTTGAACCGGCTTCTAATGCTCTGGACTGAGCGGCTTGGGGATAGTTAGGCCATGGGCAAATGGGTAAGAGAGAAACTCGGATGATTTCCACCACGGAATATGTGATCGAACAGCGCTATATCGAGTCTGATTTGCTACCACTTCGTCACCGAGGCCCGTTGGCATGACGTTTGCCTGATAACCTAAGTGTCAGGGGTTTCAGTTCTCGGTAGTAGATGCTGAAGAGTCCCAAATATAGGATGAAACGGCCGTCCAGTGCTTTCTACATTCTGTTGAGGTTTCTTCTAGACTCGATGAATTACTTAATTATAATTATCTCAAATCCTCCTAATAGTTTCTATCACTTGTATATCGTTGCTTGAACCGACTTCTAATGGACTGAACTGAGCGGCTTGGGGATAGTAGTCGTGGCTCGTTGGGGCATAGTCCTCATGGGTAAAAGAGAAACTCGGATTAGTTCCACCACGCAATATGTGATCGACCGACGATATATCGAGTCTAATTTGCTACCTCTTCGTCACCGAGGCCTGTTGTAAGAGTTGCTATGGCGTTTGCCTTCTATCGTAACTATTCGGGTTTCAATTCGCGGTAGCGGATTCGCATTGCTGATGTAGTTCTAAATATAGGACTAAACGATCGTCCAGTGATTTCTGCATTCTATTGAGGTTTCTTCTAGAATCGATAAATTACTGTAAATCTTATTCTACTCCACCAAAATTCTATCACTTATGTATAATTAATTTTGTTTTTTGTGGAAAAAAATAGTATTTCTTAGTAATTACAGTGTACATGTACTGTGCATATTGCTAGCAGTAGATATCAAATGTAAATACACAATACTATAATTTGATTTTTTTTATTTTTTTCTTAATTTTAAGCAGTTGGTTCAGATTATAACAGTTTACTGAACAATTCCCATATTAACAGACATCCAAAAGCACACTAGAGCACTGCATGCAGTCCACTATATTAAGAGCAATCGTTTGTGTTCACTCGTTGATCGTTTGAATCTGCCAATAATTGCTTCTGCATCCAATTCATCTAACAATTCCTTTTCAATGGATACCAACATGTATGATTCCAAATTCTTCTCAGAGAGGGAATTTCTTAACATTGTCTTTATGATCTTTAGCTTTGAAAATGTCCTCTTACATTGGATTTGAGTAACTGATATTGTGCAGATGACGTCATAAAGATTTTATTCCCTTTTTTACTAAAACAGTTATCTGTTTCCTTATTGCATTTAATATCAGGTGGAAGGGGCACTCCATCAGGGGCCCACTTGCCATCAGGTAGTCAGTCCACTACTGCTTATAGGCATAGAACAATTATATGTATGACATCAAGTTTTTGAGTCTTCTCTATAATCATCCCCCCAAAAATTGATACATAAAATGTTAAAGGCAAGGGGAGATAATAATTGGAAAATGGAAATATGTTGAAAGTGGCTAACAAAAAAGACGGCACAAATAGTGAAAGGAGAAACAGAATTGCTAAACAAAGTGAACTTTTTGGATCTAGTTCAGATTGTTCAAAAGCACAGTACAGCATTAAATACAGTCCGCCATATTAAGAGCTATCATTTGTGTTCACTATTGTTCACATATGTCAATAACCACATCTGAATCCAATTCATCTAACAATTCCTTTTCATTTCGATAGTAACATGTATGATTCTAAATTCTCCTCAGACAACGCATCTTTTAACCATGTCTTTATGATCTTTAGCTTTGAAAATGTCCTCTCACATTGGACTTGAGTAATTGATAGTGTGAATATGACTTCATAAAATTCTTATTCTCTTTTTTTTACTAAAACAGTTATCTGTTTCCTCATCGCATTTAATATCAGGTGGAGGGGGGCACTCCATAAGAGGCTCACTTGCTATCAGGTAAGGTGACATCCTGGTCAGTCTAGTACTCCTTATAGGCCTAGACCAATTATATATATAACATCAAGTTTTCGAGTTTGTTCTATAATCATATCATCTCCAAAAGAATTGATACAAAAAAAAGTTAAAAGGCAAGGGTAGATAATAACTAGAAATGTAAATACATGATGTCATAATTAAATTTTTATTTTTATCTTTTTTCATTTTAAGAAATTAGCTGATATTTTTAAATAGATTTCTGCCCACTTTACATATTCACATGTAGTTCAATATATTAAGAGCAATTTCTTGTATTCACTCGATGATTGTTTGAATCTGCCAATAATTGTTTCTGCATCCAATTCATCTAACAATTCCCTTTTTCAATGGATAGCAATATGTGCGATTCCAAATTCTTCTCAGATATCGAATTTCTTAACTTCGACTTTATATTCTTTAGCTTTGAAAATGTTCCCTCACATTGAACTTCAGTGACTGATAGTGTGCAGATGTCCGTAATAAAGTTGTTATTCTTTTTTGTTACTAAAACAATTCTCTGTTTTTGTTTCTTTATTGCATTTTTATTTGATATAGAGGGCCACTATATCAGGGACCCACTTGCCATCAGACAAGCTGATACCCTGGCCGGTCTTCCACTGGCTGGAGTCAATTATATGTTTTTGAATCAAGCACGGGCAACGCCGGGCCATGCTTCTAGTACTGTATATTTTGCTGGCAGTAGATACTAAATGTAAGTACATGATGTTATAATTAAATTTTTATTTTTATCCTTTTTTCATTTTAAGAAATTAGTTGATATATTTAAATAGATTTCTGCCCACTTTACACATTAACATATAGCTTAAAAGTGCAATAGAGCATCGCATGCAGTCCACCATTATTAAGAGCAATCGTCTGTGCTGTGTTCAATCTATGATTGTGTGGATCTGCCAATAATTGTTTCTGCATCCAGTTCATTTAACAATTCCTTTTTCCATGGATACCAACATGTGCGATTCCAAATTCTTCTCAGATATCGAATTTCTTAACTTCGACTTTATATACTTTAGCTTTAAAAATGTCCTCTCACATTGAATTTAAGTAACTGACAATGTGCAGATGGCGTTATAGACTTCTTATTAACCTTTATTTTTTTTTAATTTCAAGTAATAGTCTCATATTATAATAGTTTACTGCCCTTTGTAGACATCAACAGATAGTTCAAAAGCACAGTACAGCATTGCATGAAGTCCGCCATATTAAGAGCAATCATTTGTGTTCACAAGACGATTGTTCACTTATGTCAATAATTACATCTGAATCCAATTCATTTAACAATTCCTTTTCAATGAATAGCAACATGTATGATTCCAAATTCTCCTCGGAGAGTTAATTTCTTAACCTTGTTTTTATCATCTTTAGCTTTAAAATTGTCCCCTCACAATGGACTTGAGTAACTGATAATGTGCAGATGACTTTATAAAATTATTAATTAGTCGTTTTTATTACTAAAACAATTGTCTGTGTCTATTCTATTTCCTATTCAATTGATAAGGAAGAAAATTCGAACTTCCCACGACCATATATACCTTACGAGAGAGTACAAAACATCTTTGCAATAATGTTTGGGTCATTTTTATTTTTATTTTTTAGATGATTATTCGTATCTGCCAATATCTGCTTCGACATTTAATTCATATAACAATTCCTTTTCAATGGATAGCAACATGAATGATTTCAAATTCTCCGCAGACACCGAAAGTATTTATGATCTTTAACTTTGAAAATGTACTCTCACAATGGACTTGAGTAACTGACAGCGTGCGGGTGACTTTATAAATTTCTTATTACCTTTTATTACTAAAACAATTGTCTGTGTCTATTCTATTTCCTATTCAATTGATAGGCAAGAAAACACGACATTCCCACGACCATAAATAACTGACGTGAGAGAACAGATCTTTGTAATAATATCTGGGTCATTTTTTTTTATTTTTTAAGAAATAAATTTGACAACTCATAAGTTCTTATGCCTTTATTTTTTTAAATTTTAAGTAATCGTCTCATATTAGAATAGTTTACTGCTCAATTTAGACATTAACAGATAGTTCAAAAGTATAGTACAGCATGGCATGAAGTCCGCCATATTAAGAGCAATCGTTTGTGTTCACTAGAAGATTGTTCATTTATGTCAATAACTGCATCTGAATCCAATTATTCACTTAACAATTCCTTTTCAATGGATAGCAACATGTATGTTTCCAAATTCTCCTTAGACAGCGAATCTTTTAAAAAAACCTTATCTTTCTGATCTTTAGCTTTGAAAATGTCCTCTCACAATGGACTTGAGTAACTGATAGCGTGAACATAACTTTATAAAAAGCTTTATTAGTCGTTTTTATTACTAAAACAGTTGTCTGTGTCTATTCTATTTCCTATTCAATTGATAAGCAAGAAAATTCGACCTTCCCACGATCATATATACCTTACGGGAGAGTAAAAATCATCTTTGCAATAATGTCTGGTTCATATTTTTTTATTTTTTAAGAAATAAATTTGACAACTCATAGAAAGCTGAAATAAGCATCGCATTTTCATATTATTCCAGATCTTTTCGTACTAATTCAGGTGTCCCCCAAGGCTCTATCTTTGGCCCTACTTTGTTTTGAATTTTCATTAATGACCTTTTCAATGGCCTCAGCTCTCAACCTGGTATCTATGTTGATGACACAACCATTTACTGCTGTCTCGATAGTAAGTCCTCTGGGCTAGATAAGGTCAAATTGGTGGCTGATGTCAAATACGACCTTCAGTCTGTTGTCAAATAAGGCAATGATTTGTTGATTTTAACGGCTCCTAAACTAAGCTGCAGTCTATTAATCATCTGAGAGATCCCGTTCTGCTTTCCATCAGCGTGGCTGATGCTAACCTCCCGGAATCTGACTCATTGCACCTTCTCAGGCAAAGTTCTCGGGTGACATGAAGTGGAAAAACAGTATTGAATCCATTGCTAGGTCGACTGCTAAAAAAGTTGGTTCACTATGTCGCGCTAGACAATTTTTCTATCCAGAATCTGTCTTACATATCCATAAGTCTACCATTCGTCCATGCTTAGAATATTCCTGCTATATATCTGCAGAGCATTGATGAGATCCGGAGGAGACTCAGCAATGTTATTGGTCCTGTTCTTGCGTCTCGGGTTCAGTCACTTTTCCACCGCCATAAAGTTCCCTCTCTGTGTATTTTCTACTTTCATGGCAACTGTTCGGAGGTGCTCTTCGTTAAGGTACCTAGACATTATGAATAAAAACGCAGTACTAGACTGGCAACGAATGCTCATTGATTTCGCTAGATGTAACCGCAGGTTCTATGTTGACAGTTTCTTTTCTCGCTCTTGAAATTTTCTTTCCAACCTTCTTTAATCTACTGTCATCTTTCTTACTTTTCTCCTGTATATGCTCCTTTGTGGTATTTCTGTTTTCTAATTCTTTCACGTCCAGTAACCCCGTGTATCTTAGTGGCTTTAATGCCTTGTCTGGGGTGAACTTGATTAAGAAATATTCATTTAAAAACAGTTTTGAGAAGTACATTAGAGATGATTAAGAATTTTTTAGGGACTTATTAGACGCGGGGAAGTGATTGAGAAGCGATACAACTAATTCAAACATATGAAAAGGAAGTTTTTTTCCCTATTTATTTTTCGATTAAAAGAGGATGATTCTGTTTAAAAATGACGGGTGATTTCTTTTCTTTTTTTAAGGTGAACTTCAAAACAGGAATAAACAAGCTGGAATCTTGCCTATATCTATATTTAAAAAGTGACACCAACCTTTAATGAAATTAAAAATGAATTATTAATGCTGCACAAATTTATTTAGACAATTCAATAACGTAGTT
>CAHIKZ030000749.1:710000-717500 GCA_903632075.3 Acanthosepion pharaonis | reverse complement strand
GAGATTATAATAAAAAAAAATTAAATCACTACACAAAAGCTTTTATGTTTCAATACTATGATTGTACTTCTTCAGACGATGTAAGTAACTGGAGATTAAGTGATTTTTAAAGAAATTTAAAAACAAATTGTTATCTGAATCTGTCTATATTTCTGAGATGAGGTATTATGTACAGTATTTACATTAGTCGGACTATTGTCCTCATCTTTGTCGCCATATTTGTCACAACGTTTCGGCCGTTGTACGCTCCGGCCTTCTTCAGGTGGTTGGAATTTCGAACTGAACCCTTTATTTCGATCACTGGGGTAGACTGTTCTAGTTCCACGTGCCATGTTTGATGGATGTCAGTTATCAGTTATCTCCTGCTAATTTTCCCTCTGAAAGTTCTCCACTGCCTTAACCAGGAATTGAACTCACCTTCTTTGGGTCTGTCACTGGATCTAACCAACTGTGCCATGTGTCCTTGAGGACATCTGGGTATGAACTTCTGAGTATTATAAACCTAATATTTTTCAGCATCAATTTTACCAGTGCTCATACACGTCTCTCTCTTTTCTCTCTCTCTCTCTCTCTCTCTCTATATATATATATATATATATATATATATATGTATACATGTATGTAGATATACTCTCTGAGCATATATTTTTTTATTCAGCGTAGATCGAACAGCAAATTGTTTGATCAAGACATACCCACAATTCTAATTTTAATTCTGATCTTATGTTCCCCACGACCTATAAATTTTCGGAAAAAGAGATAACAAGTGTACGTGTGTGTGTGTGTGTGTGTGTGTGTGTGTGTGTGTGTGTGTGTGTGTGTGTGCGTGCGTGCGTGCGTGCGTGCGTGCGTGTGTGAAAAAACAGGCAGAAATAGCCAAAAGACGTCCAGTTCTATATGCCCACAAAATTCCACTATGGTGGCTGGTGTTCATTGAGCTATGACAAATATAAATGGAATATGAAACTTTCATTTGATTTCTAAATCCACTCATGCTAAAAAGATGAAATGGAGAGAAAAAAAACATCATCACCATTAAAAAAATAAATACAATTTTTATCGCTTGCTAGTTTCATAAAAACAAAATTATAACCTTTCTTATCAAACTGATAAAAATATCTTCAAGTTTCTTTTCTTCATTTTCTTCTTTATTTCCTTTAACTTCCTTTCTTTTTTTTATAAACGTTTCTTAAGATCTGCCGTTTCTGTCTATTATGAACTGATTTCGTTTCTTCTCAGGTATTTTATTTTCTTTCTTTATTTATTTATTTATTCATTTATTTATTTGTGTTATTTACATCGAGTGGCTTCTTGGCATTTTACGCTAACTTAATAATTGACGCCATCTTTATTTCTAACCAATGTAGCAAACTCGCGCATGCGTGAAGCGACAAGTGACTTAAGGTCGTTTTCTGGTTCCGGCGATGTGCCCAGAATACAAGAGTATCACTGTATATGTAAATCTCTCTCTCTCTCTATCTCCCTCTCTCTCTCTCTCTCTCTCTCTCTCTCTCTCTATATATATATATATATATATATATATATATATATATATATATATATAGGTAATTATACTCGTTTCGAAAAACCTTCGAATTTTGATTTGCCAATAATCAAATCAATCTCGAAGGAAAAACTGGTTTTAAAAAAAGAAAGAGCCAGGAACATGAAAGTCTGTCGAAAAAAATCGCGCAGATACAGGTTTAAAGCCCAAAGAAAAAACCCCGACACGAGTAAACAACTAACTAAAAAGAGTTCAATACAACCGTAGAGCAGACCTAGATACACCTAGTGCTGTTTCTCTTTTGCCTCTTTAGCCGGCTTTCCATGACGATTCATTTAGGTGAAACCTGGGTAGGTTTGTCTGGCTCACTAGGTTTATCTATCTATCTATCTATCTATCTATCTATATATATATATATATATATATATATATATATATATATTTGTGTATTAAGGCAGCAATCCTTCTTTCATGCACATTTCATTGAATACGACAGTCAAGGTGCTTTGATTTAGTTTTTTTATACAATTTCTCATGCGATCTAATTTTTTTTCTTTTCGGATGATAAATTATATAAAAACTTTTCGGATGATAAATTATATCAACTGTCCGAATGTTCTTTTTATCCGAGCGCTTTCGGCTACACATTTAGCCATTTTCAAAGATTAAATATTTTAACTGTTAAATAAGAAATAGTTTGTTTTATGTATGTTTTATAAAATGTTTTCACTTTTCAAAACACGGTCAAGATATTGTGTCCATGTTCGAAGTTAATATTATTATGTGTTTTTTTTTTTATTAATAAGGCTTCCATTATTTTTAGCCTTTTTTGCATATAGATGATGCTATTATATTAGTGTTGTCAACAAGTATGTTACGAATAGTGTCCGGTAGGTCTCCATGAATATTTAAATGAGATCTAATTGAGCTATGGTCAGAAAGGTGTAGAATGAGTCTGCGTGTCAAACATGTTGTAGTATGGCCTAAATAATTATTTACGAATTTTGATTGATCAGCAATACAATTCCTTAATGGGCATTAAAAAATAAATAATATTTGCCCTATTTAATTTTGTTCTAGGATGTGAATTATTGTTTTAACTGTAAGGTTAAAGATTTTAAAATTTTTGTAATAAACAATTAATCTAATATTTTGCTATTGTCAATTGGTGTAATGCATTTGTTTTATAATGTTCTTAATTCTGCATTCATTCTGTTTATAATTTTCGTTCATCTGATTTTTATAAAAAATATTAATGTTGTTGTTTATGTTTCTATTGAGAAATTGTATAAATAAAAGCACCTGACGTATTCAATGAAATGTGCATATATATATATATATATATATATGGTGGACTCTCCTATCGTGAACGATAAATAAGGGTCAGTATTGGATGGTGCCTTTTGTTTTACCCTTATGCATGCTAGCAGGGGTTATTGTGGAGAAAATCAGGTCTTATGTCTTAAGAAAGACATATTTCATTTGTGATTTCTTAAGCATGATCCTAGCCCAGCCTTGCTACGGGCGACAAACCCACACTGACAGATGAAAATTGTTAAAGCAGGATTTTGATGGTGTCTCTGCTTCAGAGCTTGATGAAGCTGATCACGGTGTTTCAGTCTACTGTCTTCAAAACCCTTTAACTTAATGAAACATGTCTTATGCCACTACTTTCGTTTTGATGCTTCGACTTCCCAGGTTTTCAGATCAAAGTTGAGACGTTGCAAATTGTCTTGCAATTTGTCTTTAAAAGCGTAATGTGTAGGATACCAGAAACACTTCCTTTCTTGCAATAACGGTTTTTACCATAATCACTTCCTCAGGAAAAACATTTCAGCAGAAACGTGGTTGCAAAAAGGTCAGTGTTTCTAATATTTTACATATTAATTGTGATCTACATTTTCGTTTTTAGAAATTAATCACGCTTTAATTTGTTCTTTCTTCTGACGAATATCAGTTTTTCTAAAAATTAAATTCATATTTGTATATATATATATATATATATATATATATATATGTGTGTGTAGGTGGGTGGGTTTATGTGTGTGAGCAAGAGAAAGTCATATATATATATATATATATATATATATATATATATATATATATAGAATGAAAACGAAGAGGAAAAATTTGGAAATTATGAGTAACTGTCAAATATATACTTGTAAAATAAAAAACTTTTGCGTTGAAAATGTCCGTCGAATGACGAAACGCGTTGGTTAAACTACGCATAGTTTTCCTCTTGTCTTTTATTCATTTTGTCTGTTCCACAGATATACTCTATCTGAGACATGTTTTAATATATATATATATATATATATATATATATATATATATATGTGTGTGTGTGTGTGTGTGTTGTGTCTGTGTGTGTGTGCGCGTGTGTGTGTGCATCCAATATCTATATCTATATCTATCTATATATATATAGAGATACATATATATGTGTGTGTGTGTGTGTATATGCTGGCGTGTTTAGTGTGTGTGTGTGTCCAATGCACACACACACACACATATATATATATATATATATATATATATATATATATATATATATATATATATATATAATAAAAAGTCTGTGTTGATTAATAATTTTTTTTTAAATCCCCCATTTCTTTAGAAAGAGCTTTGTTTACGTTGGGATAAGAAACGAAGCAGTTCTCCCAACGTAAGCAAAAACTATTTCGACAGTCTGGGACAAATCTATATTTAAAACCCGAGAGGTCTAACGCGCACCAGATTTAAGGATTGTTTCTCCTAGTGGAACGCATGCAGGTTCGAATCCTGCTGGAGAGCGCATATTTTTCTTTGATAAGATTTCTCGAATATTTAGACCGATAGACGAAAATAAATATATTCTATTTATTAGATAAACGGAACATCTACTCAAATACGGACATGCACTAAAATTAACGTTTAAGTAATATATATATATATATATATATATATATATATATATATATATATATATATATATATATATATATATACTCTTCCGTCGAATACGACGTATGAGGTCAAGCAAATCAGTTCCTAGGAAACCGATGGCCCGACAACAGCACATGAGATTTGATTATAGTGGTGAAGGTTTCGTGCAGGACCATCCACACTTTTTGAAGGGACGAATAGAGAGACCTGGTGCACTAAGTGCCACAAGGTCCCCAAACGACCCTCCGCGGGTTTTGAATTCAGAGTTGTCCTTCTCCTAGACCAGTTGCCATCCAAGGCTATAGAACCCAATCTGTCCTGCTATTTTACCCATAGCTGGAGGGGAGAAGAAGATGATTCACACGTTCCCCAAGGGTATTAGCACGTAAATGAATGTAATGCATTCGACTGGAATTCAATCCAAGCTATGCCTCCTTTATATATATATATATATATATATATATATATATATATATATATATATATATATATATATAATGTGTGTAGACAGGTATTTAATTGTGAGAATATATAACCACAAACTTTTACAGTGAAACAATTCTGAGAGACTTAGAAGTCATACTAAGATCCAATCGTTGCCAGATATTTAAGGACATAAGATATTCATGACAGAAAGCAGATAGAATAATAAACGTCGCACCGAGGATGCCAGTCTACTAGGGCAGCTAGCTAATCCCCATTGCAGACGCCTGCTCAGGCACATTTGTGTTTGTTCAACAGAGTCCTCCAGCAGTTAAACTGAGCGGACCTTAGTTACAGTTTCTGGGAGAGAACGCGTTATCTAGCGTGATCAGCAGTCTGAACCCGTTGAAACCCTCAGTCACGATGACTTGTGACTTCGTGCTAGGACAACCACCGACGCTCACAAAGCTTGGGTCGACCCGTGGTATGTTTTTCAGGCACTTTCCTCCAGACCGAGATCATCAATATGTGATCTTCGTACCCTGGTTTCATGGTCAGAAAGCGAACATTCTAACCACGCCTCCGTTATATGATTACGATAGCAGATACATAGAAAGGAAAATACCATAGAAGGTATTAAAAGAAAGCAAGAAGAACGGAATATCTATCAATTATAAGAAAGCAGAATTTATGATTGTCAACGAAAGGAGTAACTCGCCCAAGATGTGAACTGCAAACTGAAACCACTTCAATTACGAAAAGGATGGGCATTGCTCAACAGATTACTGAAAAAGTGACAGCGAAATCCGGCGGCGTATTGGAATAAGGAAAGATCCTTCCCAAATGCTAACCAAATTATTAAGAAACAGAAACATTTCCTTAGAAACAAAGCGAACTGAACTGTGATGTAATTATATCAGTCCTCATATATGGCAGTGAATATGTGAATATTAGCAAAAGTAACAGCCTGACATGCTAATTACAAATTAGAGATGCCTAAATCAAGAAAGTATAAGGTTGATGCAAAAGTAATATCCGATTTCAAGGTCTGTATTAAAAATGAAAAAGCCTAAGGTTATGGAAATATTTCTTCGTTAACATAACCACCATTGCTTTCTTAAACATCATTCCATCTGTCAACAAGATTATGAATGCCACGCTTGTAGAATTCCTTAGGTTTTGAATCAAAATATGAATCCAGCTCATTTTCAGTCTCTTCTCTTGATGTCAACCTAAGACCATCCAAATGATTCTGTATTCCCCGATAAGAAGCGATAATCAGAAGGGACACGGCCATAAAAATATGGTGGATTAAGCAATATTTATCAACCAATCTCTTCCAAAAGATTTTTAATCAGTCTAGCTGTGTGAGGACGAGCATTGTCGCGATGAATGTTGACACCCTTTCTGTTCACTAAGGAAGGTCGCTTTAGGTTCAAAGCTGTTTACAAACAACGAAGTTGATCACAGTAAAGATTAGCTGCAATTGTTTGATTATTGTTTATCCGTTCGTGATGGAAAATTCCTTCAATATCCTACCCTGCACTCAACATGATCTTCTTTGGATGAAGTTCTCCTCTTGGTTGTTGAACTGCTTTTCCTCTTCGACTTAACGTTATGGTAAAGTATCCACTTCTCATCCCCTGTAACATGCCTACCTAAAAATGATGCGTGAAAGTGTCGTGGAAATAATAATTAACAACAAGCAACCCGCTGTTGCCGATTCTCTAGAGACAGTACGTGTGGGACCCCTTTTCCCAAACACTGAAACCTTTCCGATACGTTTTAATTGGCGTAGCACGTTTGTATGGTTCTGTTGTTCAGCAGTTCCGTAGAAGTAATGGCGGGGTTGTCTATGACAACAGCTTTCACTTCTTCGGAATCAAGTTTTTTTTTTTTTTTTTTGATGATCCTCTTTTGCTTGTCTTTCAAACTGAAATCCTTACTTCAGAAACGGGAAAGCCACTTCCTGCAAATTATTTCATACACTGCATCATCTTCGTAAACGCTCTGAATAGATTTTACTTCTGCATTTCCATTAACGCCTTTATGAAACTCATACAGGAAGACATGTTGATATGTGATCTTTAGATGGGACGATCATGGGTGCGAATATTACGAAAGATCATGAAAAATATTTTTATAATCTGAAAGAGAAAAGTTTAAATTACTTATTGTCACATTCCTTTAATCATAATGAGAAGCACAAATTCCATAAATACTATCTAAACCTTTTTTCTAAAAAATCAGACATTACTTTTGAACCAGTTTGATAGCTATGTGTTTGACAACAAGGACTTTAAAAAATGCTTTGGACATTTCACAAGACAATTATGAAAAATTAGGATCTTGATTTGAAATGGATAAGATTAAAATGAAAGAATCAACGCGTGATTGTGTTCGACAAAGTAGCGGTCCTCTTATAAAATATCTGAGTTGAACTTTCTCCTTACAAATAGAATACGGGGGAAATATGACCGATTCGTCTTCGTGGATGTAGCTTGGAGTACGTGTAAAAGTCTTATTGTGACATTCCTTAACTATAACGAGAAGTACGAATTTTCATAAATACTATCTAAACTTTTCTAAAAAATCCGACATTTCTTTTGCACTAACCTGACACACACACACACACACACACA
>CAHIKZ030000749.1:682500-707500 GCA_903632075.3 Acanthosepion pharaonis | reverse complement strand
TGAATGGACACAACACATCGAAGATGAAGATTTTTCTTTATAACGGGTGTAGCAGCAAAATTATCCAAATCTTGTAACAGTATGGGATAATTGTCTATCCCACAAAATGTTTAATATCTAAAAACCACTAAACAAATTGAGTTTCTTTTTTTCTAGGTCTTCAGATGAAAAGGTCATCCTTATTGACATCATTTGCCGTAAGAATCACTGAAGAATCCCTTGAGATATTCAGCTAGAAAGAGAACAGGTCAAAATCGTTTTGTCCCAACACCACAATGCCTTTCCAGCTGAGCAATGGTGAGAGGAAAAAGATCATTCAAGCCTTCAGTAATGGTACCAACATACATGCTCTGGCTTCCATCTTCAAAGTCCATTCAAGAACCATTAAGAGAACGGTGAAGAAGTTTAAAATAGAGATAACAGTAGAGAGGAAAAATGGATCAAGAGGTCCCAACTGCAAGAGGGATCATCGTTTCAACTTACAGCTTAGGGAGGATTTGACACTCACAGAGTATACTGACGGCAAGAAGGACAGAAACTATAACCTAATTAACGAGCTTGTGTAACTTGTTATCAGAACAGGGTCTAAGGGAGAAAGCAAAAAAATTAAACTTTACCAAACTTTACAAAGGACAGGAAATTGTGGAGATTTCCCAATTTCGGGAGGGACACAAAACATGGAAGAAGAATATTTTCCTTTATACATACATACTGCATGTAACAGCAAAACTGTCCATCCCACAAATTGTTTAATATCTAAAAACCACTAAACTAATTCAGTTTTATTTTTCCAGGTTTTCAGATAAAACGTTCATTTTTTTTAAACATCATTTGCCGTAAACATCACCGAAGAACCCCCTGAGTTATTCAGCTAGAAAGAAAACAGATTAAAATCGTTTTGTTCCATCTCCACTATGTCTTCCCAACTGAGCAATGGTGAGAGGAAAAAGATCATTCAAGCCTTCAGTAATGGTATCAACATTCACACTCTGGTCCCCATTTTCAAACTCTATTCAAGAACCAACAAGAGAATGGTGAATAAGTTTTAAAAAAAGAGGTAACATTATATAGGAAAACTGTATCAGGAGTTCAAAACAAGAAGAGGGGTCATCATTTCAGCTTAGAGCTAAATACATTCTTATAGTATCTGTCTATATTTCTGGGATGAGGTATTATGTACACTATTTACATAATTCGGACTATTGTCCTTATCTTTGTCGCCATATTTATTCCAACGTTTCGGCCGCTGTACGCAAAGGCCTTCTTCACATTGTTGGAATGTCGAACTGAACCCTTTATTTCGCTCACGGGGGTAGACTGTTCTAGTTCCACGTGCCATGTTTAATGGATGTCAGTTATCAGTTATTTCCTCTTAATTTTCCCTCTGAAAGGTCTCCACCGCCTTACCCGGTCATTGAACTCACACTCTTTGGGTCCTGTCACTGGATCTAACCAACGCCTTTATCCACTGTACCATGTATCCTTGAGAAACTAGAAAAGTCTACACCAGTGAGCGAAATAAAGGTTTCAGTTCGACATTCCAACCACTTGAAGAAAGCCGGAGTGTACAACAGCCGAAACGTTGTAATAAATGTGGCGACAAAGATGAGGAGAATAGTCCGAATAATGTAAATAGTATATATTCTTATAGTTCAAAGTAAACTCCGATAGTGTTATAAAAACCTCAGAGAGTTCCAGTAAGATATCTTTAATCATTTCTAAGAAACAACAATTCGAAGCTTAATCTAACAACTGAGCAATTTTGCTGTTACACGTTTTGGACAAATTTGCTGTTAGATCCGGTATATATGTGTAAATTATTTTCCGATAGAGTGTATCGCTAAAGGAATCAAATGAATAAAAAGACAAGAGGAAAAAATATCTTTAGCCGATGCATTTCAATCTGTGGGATTTATCAAGGTAAATGTAGAATCTGTTTTGTTGCCCGTATCTATATACAAAAGTAAGGATGTTATTGATTTATCATGGCTTTTAAAGTTGAGAACTTTCATGAATATCTATCAGGTGGTTGAAAGGTCAGTCAAAATTTATGGAGGGCTCAAAGTGTCATAATTCAAAGCAACAATGAGCGCGTAATATTGAAGAAATTTTTTTAATGCCGCATTTATCAAAAGAGAAAGCGATTTACTCAGAAGGAAAATTCTCGAAATTGCCGCTATCGTATCTTATCAAAATATAAATCTACGTCCCGCTTTCTTTCTAACCTCATTTTACCTGAAAGGATTACCCACTTTCCCAAGCCAACATGCACGACCACAAATATGTTGAAAAACCAAAAGAAAATGATTAAATCCATTACCTCATGTTTTTGAAGATGTATAACACATACGTCCATCCGAAACCATAACAATCTGATAGCAATTACCGTAATTCCCCATGTATAATACGCATTTTTTTCTAAGAAATAACAAGCAAAATTAGGGGTGCGTATTATGCACAGCAACAAAACATCTTGAAAAACTGCCGTTTCATAAGTCGATTTCAGTTGCGAAATGACTATTCCCCATAAGCATAGGACAATTTGATATGAACATTGTACAGTGTAACCCGGATATAAGAGACCCGGATATAAGAGAAACCCGGATATAAGAGACTCAGATATAAGAGAAACCCAGATATAAGAGAGATTTTCTCTGATCCCAAATTAGAGCCCATACTTACTTAAACAAAACAGACCAAACCCGGATATGAGAAACCCGGATATAAGAGACTTCTTCTCAGGTACCGACAACTCTCTTATATCCGGGTTACACATGATTCGACATCCCATAACGATGTAATTACAATCATATGTACCTAACAACACTTGAAAATATAAAATAAAATAAGAATGATCAGAAAACTAAATTAGAATAATATTATTTTATGTTTAAAACTATTTTTTTTAAATAAGAGTAGGAAACGCTGTCCGTAATTAAATTGGTGAGATACAATTTATAGGATTTGATTACCAAACATGGGGTTCGTATTATGCATGAGTAGAAGCATTTTCCTACACTTTCAGCACAATTTTAGGGGTGCGTATTATGGATGAAGGCGTATTATACAAGGGGAATTACGGTAATAGTATTTTTTTCATATTCTCTAACACTCAGTAGCCAAATGATTAAAAAAAAAAAGGATGTCAATGATTCATTTATCACACAGATAAATGAATATCACTTTTGGAAATGTATCGTCCTTATGAAATTTAAAAAGCCCAAATATCTTTCCTTCTTGATAATTAATTGAATAATAACCACAATATTTAATCTTAGATTTCCTCGCCATTATAATGGAAAAATATATGGTTTGTTTGTGTAGATGATCCTTTAGAATCTTATTATAAACTTTTGCTAAGTTATCAGTTGCAGAAAAAGAAGTGCAAAACAATGGCAAAGAATATGCAAAATTCCGTCTAAAAAGTATAGGGTGGAAATAAATGTAAAAAATTACATGGTCTAAATATGTGGACGATGAGTGTAATTAGGAAGATTATGCAAATCGAGAATGGCTGTTTCAAAGAAGGTATATATCTTCATTAACTCGAGTTAAAAAGTCAATTTAAAATAATGAAATATTGTCAATAATTATTCATTTTTGACTAGTATTTCTCTTGTTTTTCCACCAAGTAGTAATAGTCTTAAATTGTCTGAATTTCTTAGATGAAGCATTGATAAGTATTTATTATTTTTCATAAGTATTTCTTTGGTCATATTTCTCTTGCTTTTGCACCAAGTCGAAATAGTCTTAAGTTGTCTGAATTTCTTAGATGAAGCCTTGGCAATTATTCATTTTTGACTATTATTTCTTTCATCTTATTTCTCTTGCTTTTCCACCAAGTAATAATAGTCTTAAGTTGTCTGAATTTCTTAGATGAAGCATTTTCAATTATTATTCATTTTTTTTACCTCCAAGGTTGGCCCCAAATCTTTAGCTTGCAATGCCAGTGACAAAATTTGGATGACTTCTCACGGTTGACACTTGCAGCTGCCTTAGAAAGGTAGGTGCTTAAGTATTAATGATGTGAATTCTTGCCTCGCTGGAGAATTTTCCTGTATTTCCGTTCCGAACTGCTTACGGCCGATTGTAAAATGAACGAGTATTGCGTTTAAAAGCAACAGATATTAAGATCCCAGAAATTATATTCACTATCACGAATCCCGTAAGTCCTAGCGTAGTATTTTATGGACATGATGGCATAGGCTAACCATCTTCAGGCTGGTTTGAATTCAGAGATCTACTGATCCTAGACTGGCTGCCAAGTCTATAGGTTCTGTTATTTACTCATAGTTGGGGAGAAGATGGATGTATAAGTTTTATCAACACGTAGCTGAATGCAACGAACTCAACTTGAATTCGAACTCTGCTCTCCAATTACTTAATCCGTTCTCCATTAATCCACCGTGTTTAAAATTTAATAATAATGAAATAGAGCAGATATTTATGATTTTCCGTCTTTCATACGTACTAGGGTTATGACATTTTTTTAACTCTATTTTCTTGTGTCATAAATCGATGAACTTTTGGTCATAAGTAATGAAAAAGGTATTAAATTGTTTTTGTTCTTGAAAAAGGTCACCACCAAATTAAACTTTGATTTTATCATATAAACAATAAGGATAAAAATCAAAATACTTTAATTTAAAAACTTTATTTTTCAATTTGCTAATTATGTAATTGGAAAGGACTTATATATTTGAACGCATTTTAGAAGTGGTTCTCAACCGATTCTGTGCCATGCCTCGTTTTGGTATTTCTAAAATTCTGGTGCCCCATGTAATATTTAATTCTTACATATTCAAAATTTTACTGCAATTCACGTAAAGGAAGCTTCAAGGGCCATTAACTTGGTCTCTAAACAAGCCTCCATAGAACATGGCGTCCATGAAAACGAAAAATTAAAAAAACAAAAAGACGGTTAAATATATATAGTTTCAAATAAAAATCAAAATACTTTAATTTAAAAACTTTATTTTTCAATTTGCTAATTATGTAATTGAACAGGACTTATATATTTGAACGCATTTTAGAAGTGGTTCTCAACCGATTCTGCGCCATGCCTCGTTTTGGTATTTTTAAAATTCTGGTGTCCCCCTGGAATATTTAATTCTTACATATTCAAAATTTTACCGCAATTCACGGAAAGGAAGCTTCAAGGGCCATTAACTTGATCTCTAAACAAGCCTCCATAGAACATGGCGTCCATGAAAAAGAAAAATTAAAGAAACAAAAAGACGGTTAAATATATATATAGTTTCAAATCATATAATAGAGAAGTGAAAGGCAAAAATATAAAATATTTGAATGAAAGCTTATTCTCTAAGATACTTTGATCATTTTAATCATAAAATAATAATGCAAAACGAAATATGAGTTCACTAGAAAACAATTCACTGTTAATAACTCATTCTCGAGTTGCCCTCTTATTCTGTTGGTATAATAAACTGAAGACTGCACATCCTAAGTATGCCCTACACCAAAATATTACTATATCCCACCGGTGGGGCATGCACCCCACGTTGGGAAACATTGGTATAGGGGGAAATAAACTTAAAAAATACATAGTCTAAATATGAGAAAGACGTGTGTAATTAGGAAGATTATGCAAATCGAGAATGGCTCTTTCAAAGAAGGTATATATCTTCATTGACAAGAGTTAAAATGTCACTTTAAAATGACTAAAAAAAAAATAGACAATGGCTAAGATTTGAATTTCGCCAGAAAAACGTGGCGATAAATTGTCTCAGATTTTTAATTGACTCATTTCATCCTCTTGTGTCATTTTAATTTGTGTCAAAATATTACAAAAACAATCCTCTTTTTCTTTTTGGATCAGCAATACCTTTTAAAAAAAATACTGAACCGGAATTATATTTTTGTACATTTTAATTAAGATAATTAAACTTTTAAAAAATATCTAAAAATCGTAATAGATATATTATTTTAAAAAAAGCACACTCCTGTTTTTAAGACAAACTTTAGAAGGAAATTAGTTGTTTTTACTCTAATTTTTCATTAAGAATAAAAAAAGAAACAGGCGTTCGTTCTTTTTTCTTGCTTCTCATTTTTCAAGAAACTCATTTTTCTTCCCTGCATCTATGTAAATTTTTTTTTCACTTATTTCCTTTTTTTGGTGTAATTTACGTAGCATCTTCTCTTTCTGTTTTCATCTTTTGAGCAACCATTTATTCTTTCTCAAATGGCTTCAATCGAATCATTGTCTTTCTCCTAATAAACCCAAGTTAATACTCTTGTGACGTATTCTTCTTTCTTCCTCTCACACACAACTTCTTCTTCTTCTTCTTCTTCTTCTTCTCTGCTTTCTTTTCGTCTTCTTTTAGCTCATCTTTCCTTTCTCCTTTTTCCTATCCAACCGTTTTTTGCTTCTCTCTAGTCCTTTGCTGGGATCTGTTTTACTCATGTTTTTTCTTGGGCCTTCTGTATTTAATTTTTATCTTTCTTCTTATATAATAATACGACGACACCATTATTATTTTTTTTTAAATATTATTAATAATAACATTTGGCTTTTTCGTCTCTTCTTTCATATTTTCTTCTTTTCCCCTTTTGTATTTCTTCTTCAACCCAATCGTTTCTTTTTTCTTTTGCAGTATCTTAGATCTATTCCTTTTCTTTTTCTGCCCTCCTTGCACCCTTCTTCTTCTTCTTCTTCTTCTTCTTCTTCGTCGTCGTCGTCGTCGTCGTCGTCTTCTTCTTCGTCTTCTTCTTCTTCTTCTTCCTTAGTTACGATTATTTCTTTGTTTTTCTTATTTCTTTTTTATCCTCTTTCAATTTTCTTGTTCTGATCCTTCAACTTTTGGGACTTACAATGTTTTTTTTTCGTCTCCTTGTTTTCTTCAAAGAAAGTCATATTTCATCGAGTCTTTTCCCTCTGGTTCTTCTCTCATTTCATTACTTTGTTACACTTCTTCTTCTTCTTCTTCTTTTTCTTCTTCTTCTTCTTCTTCTTCTTCTTCTTCTTCAACATTAACATCATCAACAGCAAGATCATTTTTCTTATCGCCCAAATTTTGCTATTACACAAAAAGTGTTGATTTCAATTTTCGTAAAAAAGAGACCCCCAAAAAGGTTCCTAATTATATATTACTATAAAAACACATGATACTATTCTGGCGAAAGTGCGCCAATGGAACGAATTCATCAAGACGTAGTTCCTCTCTTTTGTTCTACGTCTTTTTTTAAAGTCCTTAATTGCAACTCTAGAAAACACGAAACGACAAATCTCAGCCCCAAAAAACAATGAACACCCAACTATGACATGAAGCATAATCGAAACAATAACAAAAGCTATAAATTTTGGATAAAACAAATGGAAAAACAACAATTAAAGATGTCCTTATTTTTTCCCTCCACCTTCCAGTAAAAAAAAAAATATAATGACTCCCGTAAAAGTAAGATGAGCAGAAATATTGCAGAAGAAGAAAGTAAAGTATAAAAAAAAAAATTGATTTAAATTTTAAAAATATACTTTCATTTTATTTACAGAAGGACAAATATATAGACGAAAATCCTTGAGAAGGCCGCTCTCGAAAATTGCCAAAATGGAATTCTGCGCAGTGAATTTTTTCAAATATCTCCTTTCCTAAAATATATATATACCTTCCTCAAGCCAATATCCATGACCGTAAAATATTAAAATAAAATGGTTACTTTTTTTTTTTAGTTTTAGAAATATATACTTTCATTTCCTTTACAGAAAGAAAAATATATAAACGAAAATTTCTTGAGAGTGTCGCTATCGTATCTTGCCAAAATATAAATCTACGACCCGGGTTTTCCAAATAGCTCCTTTCTTAAATATATATATAACTTCCTTCAAGCCAATATCCATGACGTAAAATATTAAAATAAAATGGTTAATTATTTTAGTTTTAGAAATATATACTTTCATTTCCTTTACAGAAAGAAAAAATGTATATACAAAAATTTCTTGACAGTGTCGCTATCGAATCTTGCCAAAATACAAATCTATGCCCCGGGTTTTTCAAATAGATCCTTTCCTAAAAAATATACATCTTTCTTAAGCCAACAGGACGAATTTTTTCTATGAGAATTTCTCGGATATTCAGGCCGGTAAATGTTGTTTAATACTGTTTATTATAAAAAGAACATTTACTTAAATATTTGTATCTATAAAAAGAATGTATAAACATTAAAATGTCTTAATAAATATATATATATATATATATATATATATATATATATATATATATATATATATATATATATATATATATACGTGTGTGTGTGTGTGTGTTAAATTGTGTATATTTAAGCATATTTTTCATTCAAACAGGTTTTGTTAGACATATCATGTCGATTAGTTTTCGTTGTGATCCGTTCAAGTTTGCCGATTAATTTTGGGGTAGATGTTAGAAAATTGATTAAGAAAAATACCAAAATTTTCTTTCGAATATTTTTTTTTCCCCCCAAGTACTTTCAATCTCATCTGAGATCATTTTCATGGGTGTAAGCTCACAAAAACATCTATACATACTCACAGACATTATTATTATTATTATTATTATTATTATTATTATTTTATTTTTATTTTTTTTTTAATCTCTGGTGTGTCACACATTTCTTTCCGGATCCCGACCAGAGACCTAAGGTCAGAAAAGGCACCATGACATTTTCTACGGAAAAATCACATATTTTACATAGATATAATCTTTCGTAAAGTGTGGGAACAATTTGTTTTTTGTATTTCTTTAAGGCATGGGCTAACAGGAATCCCTTTAATGTGTCTATGAGAATCTTTTCCAATCAACCCGAAGGCTCCAACTACAATGAATTGTTAATGTCTTCATGTGCCATAATTCTGAGATTTCGATTTCAAAGTTCTTTTTTGAAGATCTTCAAAGATAGATTGCAGTCTGCAGAGACTTCCATATGAATAAGGAGCCACTTTTTTGTTTGTTTGCGGGTCTCTAATCACGTTGTCTGGGCGATTAACTTTGATTGTCCTGTCTGTGTGGATTGTAAACTCCCATGAATTTGTTACACGACCAACTCTGTAATCGGGTTTGGGTTGTGGTCATACCAATTTCTTGCAGTTTCCTTCCCACAGAAGTTGCATATTTGCTAATGGAGATATTGGCCTAGTCTGTCTTGCCAGGTTTTATATTCAGTGGGCCCAAAACCGTATGGTCAATTGTTTCTGGATATTTATCACAGAATCTTCATTTTGGGCTAACACAATTTTTCAGTATATGTGATTGGTAATTTCTAATTAACAATCATTAGTCCAGTGCAGCAAGAAAAAACCTTCAGTTTCAGCTTTTAACCCTGCACTACGCAGCCACTGACGGGTACCAGGTTTGTCTACATTAGATAGTTTGGTACGGGCAGAGTATTGACCATGAATCTTGCCATCGTTTCTGCATTTGGTCAGTTGAATTTGCCTTTGATTTATTTTTAAGTATTTTGCAGCTTCAGTCGGTGTATTATGCTTTACTTGCATTTATTCACCCAAATGAAAATCATTACTATTCGTAGTATTATTATTATTATTATTATTATTATTATTTTTGGAGTCTGTCTATATTTCTGAGATGAGGTATTATGTACAGTATTTACATTAGTCGGACTATTGTCCTCATCTTTGTCGCCATATTTGTCACAACGTTTCGGCCGTTGTACGCTCCGGCCATCTTCAGGTTGTTGGAATTTCGAACTG
Organism: Acanthosepion pharaonis; assembly: GCA_903632075.3. Classification (NCBI taxonomy): domain Eukaryota; kingdom Metazoa; phylum Mollusca; class Cephalopoda; order Sepiida; family Sepiidae; genus Acanthosepion; species Acanthosepion pharaonis. The sequence continues at coordinate 697,797 of CAHIKZ030000749.1, read as the reverse complement.
AACCCTTTATTTCGCTCACTGGGGTAGACTGTTCTAGTTCCACGTTCCATGTTTGATGGATGTCAGTTATCAGTTATCTCCTGCTAATTTTCCCTCTGAAAGTTCTCCACTGCCTTAACCAGGTATTGAACTCACCTTCTACCCCAGTGATCGAAATAAAGGGTTCAGTTCGAAATGCCAACCACCTGAAGAAGGCCGGAGCGTACAACGGCCGAAACGTTGTGACAAATATGGCAACAAAGATGAGGACAATAGTCCGACTAATGTAAATACTGTACATTATTATTTTTATTTTCTTTGATTTCTGGCGTTTACATTTCTTTCCGGGTCCCGCCCAGGGACCTAAGGTTAGAAATGGCGTCATGACACTTTCCACTGATAAAAAAAAAAAATAATTAAATTACATAGATAAAGCCCTTCGTAAGGTGTGGGCTGTACTTGTCAAAACAATTTTTTGTATCTCCTTGAGGCATGGACTTCCAGGAATCCCTCCAATTAGTCTACTGCAATCTTTTCCAACCAGTCCTAGGGCTCCAACTACAACAGGGATTGTTGATGTTCCCATATGCTACATTTTCGAGATTTCTATTTCAAGGTCCTTGTATTTTGACAACTTTTTGAATATCTTCAAATATACATTGCAGTCAGCAGGGACTGCCATATCAATAAGGAGGCACCGTTTTTGTTTGTGGTCTTTAATAACAATATCTGGCCGGTTGGCTTTGATTGTTCTGTCAGTGTGTATTCTGTAGTCCTATAGAATTTTAACAGGTCTTATCTCCGTCACCGGGTCTGGGTGGTGTTCATACCAGTTTTCTTTCAGTTTCCTTCCTTCCTTATTATTATTATTATTATTATTATTATTATTATTATTATTTCTTCACCAACTTTTTGTGTTTTTCAATTCAATCCATATGAATCTAGATAAATTTTATGATTTTCTTTCTTTTCTTTCTCTCTATCTCTTTTCTTCTCACACAAATTTGTCTTCCTTTCTTTCTTTTCATTATTCCTTCTCTCTCTCTCTCTCTCTCTCTCTCTCTGCGTGTGTGTGTATCTCCTTCTCTCTTTCTTTCTTCAATACTTGTCATCTTAATTGTTACTCTTTCATCTTTGTTTTCTTTTTCTTTGATTTTCCTTCTTTGTTTTCTATGTATTTCTTTCCTTCTCACGCCTATTTGTCTTCCTTTATTTCTTGTCATTATTCCTTCTTTCTTTCTTTCTTTCTTTCTTTCTTTCTACACTTAACACATAGTCATCCTAATCATTTTCTATAAATGCTACGATTTTCTTTCTTCGCGTTCTCTCTCTTTCTTTCCTTCTCACACCAATTTGTTTCCTTTCTTTCTTTTCATTATTGTTTCTCTTTCTCTCTCTCTTTCTTTCTTTTCATTATTGCTTCTTTCTCTCTCTTTCTTTTCTTTCTTTCTTTCTTTTCATTATTGCTTCTTTCTCTCTCTTTCTCTTTCTTTCTTTCTTTCTTTCTTTTCATTATTGCTTCTCTCTCTCTCTATCTTTCTTTCTTTCTTTCTTTCTTTTCATTATTGCTTCTTTCTTTTTCTCTCTTTCTTTCTTTTCATTATTGCTTCTCTCTCTCTCTTTCTTTTTCATTATTGCTTCTTTCTCTCTCTTTCTTTTTTTCATTATTCCTTTTCTTTCTTTCTTCCTTTCTTTCTTTCTTTTTTTCTTTCTTTCTTTCTTTCTTTCTTTCCTCAACACGTGTCAACCTACTCTTAAGTGTTTCTTCTTTCTTTTTTCTTTCCTTCTTACATTCCTTCTCACATCTACATTTCTTTCTTTTCATTTCTCTGTATTTCATTCATTCTGACACGTATTTTTCTTCCCTTACTTCTTCTCAGTATTCTTCTATTATTTCTTTCTTTCTTTCTTTTCATTATTGCTTCTTTCTCTCTCTTTCTTTCTTTCTTTTTTTCTTTTCATTATTGCTTCTCTCTCTCTCTTTCTTTCTTTCTTTCTTTTCATTATTGCTTCTTTTTTCTCTCTCTCTCTCTTTCTTTCTTTCTTTCTTTCTTTCTTACTATCTTCATCACGTGTCTTCCTACACTTAATCGTATCTTCTTTGTTTTTGTTTTTCTTTTTCTTTGTTTTTCTTTCTTTTTTCTTTGTATTTCTTTCCTTCTAAGGCATATTTTTCTTCCTTTATTTCTCATAATTCATTCTTTCTTTCTTTCTTTCTTTCTTTCTACACTTAACACATAGTCATCCTAATCATTTTCTATAAATTTTATGATTTTCTTTCTTCACTCTCTATTTCTTTCCTTCTCCCACCTATTTTTCTTCCTTTCTTTCTTTTCATTATTCCTTCTCGTTCTCATTCTTCCTTCATTATTTCTTGTCATTATTTTTTCTTTCTTTCTTTCTTTCTTTCTTTCTTTCTTTCTTTCTTTTTCTTTTTTCTTTCTTTCTTCAGCACTTGTCATCCTAATCCTAATCTTTCATCTTTGTTTTCTCTTTCTTTGGTTTTCTTTCTTTGCTCTATCTACATTGATTTCCTTCTCACACCGAATTTTCTTTCTTTCTTTCTTTCTTTCTTTCTTTCTTTCTTTCTTTCTTTCTTCCTTTCTTTCTTTCGTCCTTCCTTTCTTTCTTTCTTTCTTTCTTTCTTTCTTTCTTTCTTTCTTTCTTTCTTTCTTTTCTAAACGGTTTCCGGCTTTCCTTTTCTCTCCTTCTTCCCCAAAGCTTTCTTTCTTTTTTATTTATTTATTTTACGTTCATTCGTTTGTAATTTTTTCTCTTTGATTAATTTTCTTCCTCTTGTTTGTTTCTTTCTTACTTGATTCTTACCATTTCTCCCCTTCCTCAATGCGATCTTTCTTTCTTTCTTTCTTTCTTTCTTTCTTTGTAGTACTTGGTATCTTTCGTCTTTTTTCTTTCCCTTTTTCTATTTACCCTCGGTTTTCTTTCTTTCTTTCTTTTTTCTTTCTTTCTTTCTTTCTTTCTTTCTTTCAGCTATTTTCTATTTATCCTTGGCTTTCTTTCGTTTTTTTTTTTTTCTTTCTTTCTTTCTTTCTTTCTTTCCTTATTTCTTTCTTTTCTTTGCTTATATTATTTTTTATTTTATCCTCGGCCTTTTTCTTTCTTTCTTTCTTTCTATTTTCTATTTACTCTCAGGTTTTTTTTCTTTCTTTCTTTCTTTCTTTCTTTCTTTCTATTTACTCGGCTTTCTTTCTTTGTTTATATCCATTTTCTATTTACCTCAGCTTTCTTTCTTTTTTTTTTTCTTTCCTTTAACTATTTTCTATTTATCCTTGGCTTTCTTTCTTTTTCTTTTTCTTTCTTTTTTTTTTTTCTTTCTTTCTTTCTTTCTTTTTTCTTTCAGCTATTTTTCTTTATCCTTGGCTTTCTTTCGTTTTTTTTTCTTTCTTTCTTTCTTTTTTCTTTCTTTCTTTCCTTATTTCTTTTTGTTTTCTTTTGCTTATATCTATTTTATTTACCCTCGGCCTTCTTTCTTTCTTTCTTTTCTTTCTATTTTCTATTTACTCTCAGGTTTCTTTCTTTCTTTTCTTTCTTTCTTTCTTTCTTTTCTTTTTTTTTCTTTTCTTTCTTTCTTTGCTTATATCCATTTTCTATTTACCCTCAACTTTTCTTTTCTTTTTTTTTTTTCCTTTAACTTTTTTCTATTTATCCTTGGCTTTCTTTCTTTTTTCTTTTCTTTCTTTCTTTCTTTCTTTCTTTTCTTTCTTTCTTTCTTTCTTCCAACACTTGACATTTTACTCGCAGCCCTTTCATCTTCGATTTTCACTTTCTTTGATTTTCACTCTTTAATTTCTCTATACGTCTTTCATTCTCTCGCCTATTTTTCTCCTTTTCTTTCTTTTCTTTATTCCTTCTTTTTTTTCCATTCCTTATTTTTCTTTCTTGCTTTGTTCTTTCAATACTTTTCATCTAATCCTAACTCTTTCATTTTTATTTTTCATTCTTTGGTTTTCTTTCTTTGCTCTCTCTATATTTATTTCCTTCTTGCATCAATTTTTCTTCCTTTTGACTATCTCCGTCTTTCATTCCTTCTTTCTTTCTTTCTTTCTTTATTTATTTATTTATTTATTTATTTCTAACCTCAACACTTGTCATCCTAATCTGTTAAGTTCCTTTCGTCTTTGATTTTTTCCTTTCTCCGATTTTCTTTCTTTGCTTTGTCTGTATTTCTTTCTTTCACTCACATATGTTTATTCTTTTCTTTCTTTTCATTATTCTTTCTTTCTTCTTTCTTTTCATTATTGCTTCTCTCTCTTTGTTCTTTTTTCTTTCTTTCTAACTTTACCACTTCCCATTCTACTCTTAATTCTTTCTTCGTTTTCCTTTTTCACATTCCTTTCTTTCTTTTCATTTTTTCCTTTTTTTCCTTTTCTTTCCTCCTTCCTTTTTTCCTTTCTTTCTTTATAACCGCAATATTTGTCATCCTAATCGTAACACTTTCATCTTTGTTTTTTTTTTTTTTTCATTTCTTCGAATTTCTTTCTTTGCTTTGTATTTATTTCCTTCTCAGATCTGTGTTTATTCCTTTTTTCTTTTCATTATTCTTTCTTTCTTTTCATAATTCTTTCTTTCTTTCTTTTCATTATTCTCTCTTCCTTTCTTTCTTTTTATTATACTTCCTTTCTTTCTTTTCATTATTCTTTCTTTCTTTTCATTATTCTTTCTTTCATTCTTTCTTTCGTTCTTTCTTCTCATTATTCTTTCTTCTTTTCTTTCTATTTATTATTCTTTCTTCCTTTATTTCGTTATTTTTTCATTATTCTTCCTTTCTTTTTACTTTTCATTATACTTTCTATCTTTTTTCTTTTCATTATTCTTTCTTTCTTTTCATTGTTCTTTCGTTCTTTCTTTTCATTATTCTTTCTTCCTTTCTTTCTTTTCATTATTCTTTCTTCCTTTCTTTCTTTTCATTATTCTTTCTTTCTTTTCATTATTCTTTCCTTCTTTCTTTTCTTTATTCTTTCTATCTTTTTTCTTTTCATTATTCTTTCTTTCTTTTCATTGTTCTTTCGTTCTTTCTTTTCATTATTCTTTCTTCCTTTCTTTCTTTTCATTATTCTTTCTTCCTTTCTTTCTTTTCATTATTCTTTCTTTCTTTTCATTATTCTTTCTTCCTTTCTTTCGTTCTTTCTTTTCATTATCCTTTCTTTCTTTCGTTTATTTTCATTATTCTTTCTTTCTTTTCATTATTCTTTCTTCCTTTCTTTCTTTTTATTATTCTTTCTTTCTTTCTTTTCATTATTTTTGTTCCTTTCTTTCTTTTCCTTATTCTTTCTTTCTTTCTTTTCATTATTCTATCTTTCTTTCTTTTCATTATTCTTTCTTTCTTTTCATTATTCTTTCTTTCTTTTCATTATTCTTGTTTCCTTTCTTTCTGTTTATTATTCTTTCTTTTTTTCTTTTCATTATTTTTTGTTCCTTTCTTTCTTTTCATTATTCTGTCTTTCTTTCTTTTCATTATTCTTTCCTTCTTTCTTTTCTTTATTCTTTCTTTCTTTTCATTATTCTTTCTTTCTTTCTCTTCATTATTTTTTCTTTCTTCTTTTTCATAATTCTTTCTTTCTTTCTTTCTTTTCATTATTCTTTCTTCCTTTCTTTCTTTTCAATATTCTTTCTTTCTTTTTTTTCATTATTCTTTCTGTCTTACTTTTCATTATTCTTTCTTTCTTACTTTTCATCATTCTTTCTTTCCTTCTTTTCATTATTTTTTGTTCCTTTCTTTGTTTTCATTATTCTTTCTTTCTTTCTTTGTTTTCATTATTCTTTCTTTCTTTCTTTTCATTATTCTTTCTTCCTTTCTTTCTCTTCATTATTCTTTCTTTCTTTTCATTATTCTTTCTTTCTTTCTTTTCATTATTCTTCCTTCCTTTCTTTCCATTATTATTTCTTCCTTTTACACTCAATATTTTTCATCTTTGATTTCCTCTTTCTTCCTTTGCTTTCTCAGTATTTCTTTCCTTCTCCCTCCTACATTCTTTCGTTTGTGTCTTTTCATTATTCCTTCTTTCTTTCTGTTTTCTTTCTTTTTCTTTTTCTTTTTTTTTCTTCCTTTCTACCCTCAACACTCGCCACTTGTATCTTTGTTTCTCTCTTTCTTCGATTTTCTTCTCTCTTGTTTGTCTTTTTTCCCTTAACTTCTCTCGTTTTCCTTCATTACATTCCGACGCGTTGTTGCTCTTCCACCATCACCCGCTTCCCTTCCTTCTTCCTCACCAGTAAACACCTTTCTAAATTCACATAGGTACATAAATTCTTATTTGCCCACTTCCGCTTCTTACGCTCATCTTCTCGGCTATACGCCGTACAAAATAGATAATATACTCTTCGTTTAATTCCGCTGGGATAATAAGCATTTGTGCTACGCCAACGAAAATATAACTTATCTTGTAGACTGTACAAATTACGAAAACCCCTAAACAGCCTTATCATCCTTATGTTGACTGGGCGGCGATAAGAACCGTGCTCTAAATATCCCTGGGTTGCAGGACGGCCTCCTGGGATGATAAATAAATCCTTTTACATATATTTACTTTTCTCGCAGTTTCGAGAATAGCGGATTTATTAAACAGAATATTACACCGACAGCAACGGACATTTCGTAATATATATTCAAGTTGGGTCCGGGGAAAAGAGATTTGAATTTACAAAAGATGGCGAAATCTGTTGTCCTGGCAAGAACAAAGATTAGTAAACCATTCCAAAGAAAGAACGGATATTGTCTATAATTTTAAGCATAAACGCTTTAACTTTCTGGGCGTAAAGATTACTTGACAGTCAGCTACGTGGCGATTAGACGGAAAGAGTTCAAACGCCGGCGAGGACTTTTTTCTTACTTCGCATTCATGCCGTTGGAAAAGGTATGAATATACCTATTCCTTTAGGCACAGGTATATGACGAGTTCGGCGGATGAGCGACACATTCAACATAAAATTGAAAATTGCTTTTTTCACTTCAAATTATTCATTATATCTTATCTAAATATTTTACAAAAAAATTTCACAATATTTCAAGCTCAATTTAGTTTTATAGTTCGTAACCATTCAATGAGATGAGGTAACATAAACCGTAGATTTGTCTGCGGAATATCATTACATTATTGTTACAGAATTTTAATGAAATCATTAAGGTTTTTTGTCAAAATCATTTTATTTTTGGTCGTATACTAATTTAAAATATTCCTTTTTACAGGCTTTATTTTTGAAAAAAGAATAAGATCATTCTAAATTTCAGAATTTCGCTATTGCCCATCAAAAGAAAGCGATCTAAAAAAAAAAAATGAAAAAAGGAGGTAACAAAACATAAACGAAATAGTTCCAGTTTCTTCAACTTAGGAAACTTAGCATTGCAGCCAAATTATTCTAAAATTCTGTCAATAACAAAGGGGAAAATAAAAAATATCAAACAACGAATCGCATAGTGTACCAAAATTTATATTATTTTTATATGTTTGTAATGTAACTAAATACATAATTGTCGACAATGTTTCCATAAAACTTGATATTTAGGTTTATAGCTCGTAACCATGCAATGAGATAAGGTAACATAAACCGTAGATTTGTCTTCGAAATGTCATTACATTATTGTTACATAATTAATCATTAAGGTTTTTTGACGAAAGCGTTTTATTTTTGGTTGTATACTAATTTAAAATATTCCTTTTTACAAGCTTTATTTTTGAAAAAGAAATAAGATCATTCTAAATTTCAGAATTTCGCTATTGCCTATCAAAATGACTGGAAGAAAGCGATCTAAAAACAACAATGGAAAAGAGAGGTAACAAAGCGTAAACGAAATAACTTCAGTTTGTTCAACTTAGGAAACTTAGCATTACAGCCAAATTATTGTAAAATACTGCCAATTACAAAGGAAAAAATGAAATATACTTAACAATGAATCAAATATAACATCAAAATTTATATTATGTTTATTTATTTGTTATGTAACTAAATATATAATTGTCAACAATGTTTCCGTAAAACTTGATACGATTACCTTACACTTAAGTAAATTAATAACAATAAATTATTTATAAATATTATTATTGTTATTATTTTACTTAAGTGTAAGGTAGTCGTACATTTACAATTATTTACAGCTAACCACGATAAGAAATGTTGATCAAAACTGCCTTAAACCTTTAAGCTCATATTGCCGCAAACTTATCAAATGTTGAATACGCCTTTCCTCCGGTGAACGCGTCATATAACAGATCAATTGAAGCCCTTTAGTCTTGTAATGCTGCGAGGTGACTTTTTTTTTTCTCCTTTACTTCCTCATTTCCTCAAATCACAACTTTGTAAACCTATCGGTTACCTCCTTGACAAATGTTTAGACGAGCTCCATTCGTTGGGGCCGCCAACTCAGACCTTTAAATTCAAACCCCGCCTTGCTAAAACGTCACCTCTCATTAGTTATATTCCATTGGTAAAGATGATGTTTTAATCAGGATGCTTCTTCCCAAGAACAGCTACTTTGTGGATCAGAACAAAAATGGAATATTGCTCAGAAAAAAAAATGGAATATTGCTCAGAACTAAAACGGAATATCGCTTCCTGTCTATTCTACAAATATTTTCATGGCAACTGCTCTGATAGACATTTTTTCCCCAGGTATCACGACTACATGGAATTAAGCAGGTCGGGGATACTAAAATCAAGCAGGTGTGGAAATTTAAATATCTGGGAAGTGTTTGGACACAGGACTGTAAGTACGACGCACTGGGATGGCCAAGGACGCATTCCAAAAGCTAGGCAGAGTATTGCGAGACAAGAGGATTTTTTGGCAACAAAGAAAAGTGTTTCTGTTCTGTTACGTGACATCTGTCCTCCTTTCCGGCAGCGAATGTTGGACGGTCTCCTCAAACATGAAGAAGAGTCTCGAAGCAAAAAGAGGTATGGTTCTACAAAAGAATGCTAAGGATACCATGGACCGAATATGTGAGCAGCGATGAGGTTTTGGAGAAGACAGAATGCATGGTCATCAGTAAAAAGATAAGCCTGAAATGCGATTTACAGGTCAGAGAAACTAAAATCAAGCGGGTGCGGAAATTTAAATATCTTGGAAGTGTTTGGACACAGGACGGTAAGTGCCATCCTGAGATCCAAAGACCTATTGGGATGGCCGTCTTCGGCAATCTCATTCCAATAGCTAGGATTTCGTTGATAACAAAGCAAACTGAACTACTACGTGATATCTGTCCTCCTTTACGGCAGCGAATGTTGGACGGTCTCCACAAAAATGAAGAAGAGATTCAAGGCGGCGGAGGTATTGCTCTACAGAAGGATGCTATTAATATCATGGACCGAATATGTGAGCAACGACGAGGTTTTTGAGAGGATGCAAACAAGAGGAGGCTTATATTTAACACCAACCAAGTATGAAATTATGAAAAAAATAGGCGGGAAAACTAGTAGCGTATATTTTGTGGGTTTAGTTGAAAAAAGTTTGGAAGTATGGAGATCAAGCGGCAACAAGGAACACTGAAAAAAACATCCAAGCGATTTTGACTAAACTTAGCATATACATTGTACAATGTAAGAGAGAGGTTCTTAGTGCAAAAATCGATGATTTTTAAAAATAAAATCGATAAACTCGAGCAAAAATCCTTCAATTCAATTTTTTTTCCTCCGATTTAGTTCAAACTCGGTATGTAGGTTACTTACATCATAACGAGCTCAACGATACCTCATTTTTATTTCTAAGCCACTGCGTTTAGCCCAAAGCGGCGAAAAACGAAAAATTGATTTCAATACAAATTTTAAACTAAAGACTCCCGCATTATTTAGGCAATCTAATGCAAACTTCAATCAATTGTAGCCAACAATAAGTTGATTGTTAACAGTCATTTAACTTGATAACTGAGTTCACCCAGCTAGGAAAACCCGCATAAATAGCGAAAAATGGTAATATTTAGTGGTTTCTTTCTTATTTTTCATTGTTCTTTCAACCAATTTTCATCAAACTTAACAATTGCTATATAAATTGTTTTTACATCTCTGATAGCACAATGAGAAATTGAATTTCAAAAACTCCGAAATAATTGTAGTGTGAATTAGGTCTTCATGTTGCCTGTTTTACTCGTTCATGTCCTCGGCTAACTTCGATTGAATAAATATAGACTACTTCTGTTATATCAGTAACGGCATTAATTGAAAATGTTTTTTAATGAAATTACTTTAAAGTAATTGAAGAAGATAGACTCTGTTACATCTAAACCTGATGCCGTTTTTGCTCCATTCTAATTGAACGCTTTTTCTGACCGACCAACTGGATATGGCTGCTAGTATCCTATAATGTTCAAATACTTTTCAAGGATTTAGTACAGATGATATCGAATAGTGTAGGCAAATTGGTTACATTTGGTTAAGAGTGGTTATTTTCAGTTTGTTTACCAGCTTCTTATCTATATATATGATGTATATAAGATATAGCTTCTTTTTTAGTGTGGTTTAATACTCTTGTTGATTTTAGCATACTTTATATATTTAAGTCCATGTTATACGATCTAAATCATATAAAACAACTAGAAGAATGTATAAAAGATATCTGTTCGTTTAAGCGTGGACTTGTTGATTTTAACTTACCTTATGTTTATCACTTCGATTAAATAAATACAGACTACTTCTGTTATATCAGTAACTGCATTAATTGAAAATGTTTTTTAATGAAAGTACTTTAAAGTAATTGAAGAAGATAGACTCTGTTACATGTAAACATGATGCTGTTTTTGCTCCATTCTAATTGAATGCCTTTTCTGATCGACCAGCTGGGTATGGCTGCTAGATTTCTTTTTCTAAAATGAGGCTCAATGTTAGTTGTGAGAAAAAGATTAAGTTTATAATCAATATCAATCAAATAACGTAAGATCTCAAAAGAAATGCCCATATAAAGGGGCGTAGTTTTATATTTTGATAATATTCGATAGCGGCAGACACGAGAATTTTCTTCGATCTAAAAGTATGCCTCCGGAGATTTAAGTGTAATTTTTTTTTTTTTAGTGTGATATTATGTTTTTCAAATACTTATTTGAGACGCGTGTGGAATAGAGAAATTCTTACCACCTGCTCTATAAAGACATTCAGTTTATTTTCTCGTGAAATAATTTGTGAAATTCTGACTCTGTTCTCATAAAACAATATACGCTGAAAATATATGGCCCTGCTTGGCGATTGATAAACATAGATAGATAGATAGATAGATAGATAGATAGATAGATAGATAGATAGATGAACGAGCGTTTATTGCCTGCCGCACAAAGAATTCAAATGTGCAAATTACGCAGTTGCATTAAAAAAAAGGTTCACAATTCTAAAACAAATCATTACTTACACAAATGCCCTGAATGAAAATACAAAGACACAATAGATACACACACACACACACACACACACACACACATATATATATATATATATATGTTGGTGGTATGTATATGCATATTTATTAGGGATTATGTAACACTCTACTTTCATGCTGAAAAGGCTTAAATTCTCTTATTGATGGCTTGGTTCCGCTAGATTAATTTAAAACAACTCGGGTGAAAAGAAGCACATATTCCTTTGTGAATATAAATGGATTTTTTCTTCTCGGGCGTTTGAGGACATGGGATTTTTCTTCTCTCACTTTCGCCATCTTGTCTGTCAGCGAATTAGGTTCGCATTCAGATTTTTTTGTCACGAATTAAATTCATTCAGGCGTAACGACTCCGCTATCTCGTCATTTACTCCCAGAATTAGATGCGAAACATGCAATACATACATCTTTTTGCATTGAATCATATTTGCAAAGCTTTCTCGTCTATAAAACAAGGAATTTGTTAATACTATGAATACTCCAAATAATTATGGTCTGTTACGGAATAAAAGGTGAATCATATTCATATATATATATATATATATATATATATATATGTTTCATTAAATAATATAGACAAGTGTTATCTATTTATTTTATGTAAATTATTTTCATAACGTCTGATAAGCTTAATAACATTATCATTAAACGAAGAGAGAAAATCACAATATTGATATACATTTTTTTAATCCAATCTAAGCTTTCGGCTTACATAAGCCATTATCAATGACAATTACAACATATTAAGCAATATACGGACAAGACAGTGATGATAATCTGTGATTGCTTACATAGATGATTTCTAAGCAATGATAAACACGTGCATATAAAACGCTAGAAGCGAAAATCACACCGCAGCTCATGACGTCACACATGACCACGCGAGAGTGAATTCGAGAAGTATTAAGTATGGGAAGCCGTTGGTATAAAACAATGGCTTCTGTTACCAATTATAGACATTTAAGGATATTTGTAGAGATTTCATAGTTTATTTTGTTCAGGTTAGGTTATATATTAGGAAATGGACAAAGTCCGACAATTATTTTAAGACATTTTTATGTCTATACATTCTTTTTATAGATACAAATATTTAAGTAAATGCTCTGTTTTATAATAAACAGTATTTATAACATTTACCGGTCTGAATGTCCGAGAAATTTTCATAGAAAATATTCGTCCTCCGACAGGAATCGAACCTGTATCCTATACGGAACAGTCATTTAGCCTGACGTGCTCTTAACTGAGCGAGCCACAGCAAGGTCGAATTTACTGCCTTTAAACTGCAATCTTCCATGAATCTCTCACGTACATTCATATCTGCTCATGGCGTATCCAAATGTAAAAAAATGTCGTCACACATTATGAAATGGACAAAGTCCGACAATTGTTTTAAGACATTTTTATGTGTATACATTCTTTTTATAGATTTTTTTTGTATTAATAACATTTGTCAGAGAACGAATATTTTCTATGAAAATTTCTAGGACATTCAGGCCGTTAAATGTTATTAACACTGTTTATTATAAAACAGAGCATTTACTTTAATATTTGTATCTATCAAAAGAATGTATAAACATAAAAATGTCTTAACATACGTGATACACGCTTAGGCGATCATGTACTTTTCGATACACGATTGGCAAAGCAGAGTCCTGCCCCCACTACAGTAGGTAGCCATTTCTTTCTGCAGTAGACCTATTGCTATCCAAGGATATAGACCCCGGTCTGTGCTGCTATTATACTATAGTGAAGAAGAAGAGGATTTGCACCTTTCCCAATGTTATTAGCACGTGAGTGAATGTAATGGATCTCAATGGAATTCGAACTCGCCTCTCCGATTTCTCAATCCGAGCCACTATCCATCATTCCACTCTCAAAAAATAACGACCGACATATATTGAGATATCCAGCTAAAGAAAACTTATGACTTCGACAGAAATCGAACCTGTATCCCATTTTTTTCATCAGCGAATCTGACTTTTTGTTGCCAAAGCACGTATCTACTAGTTTATCCATTGTTAATTTAAACAGCGAATGTTCTTTAAAGCAAATATTATTATAGATAACAGATAATTTGTGTTAATTCATTGTAATGATCGACTTTTCCAAATTATGAAGAATCCCAGACAAGGAGGAAATTCCGCCAGAATTTGTCCGAAGAATTTTTTTTTTATTGGTATTTTTTTAACTGTCTTGGCCACATGTAGGAAGATCAGTCCAACCAAGCATACCCTATCTATAACATCGAATAGCCCAAGTGAAGTCTTGATTAGTTGCCGTTTTCTGGGGGAACTTATATAAAGCACGTCCTAAAGCTAGTAGCAAATTTTATTCTGGGTGCGGGCCGAATACTGATCATATTCGGTCGGGTCGCCCATCGAAGAAATCTGTTGTTTATTTAGACTCGAAACTTCTAGTGACATGGGAGCAACAACACTGACGACGCACCTAGATTCGGCACTTAAAGGTGTGTTTTTAACAATTAACTGAATGTGTAGATTTTTATATATGTTTCTAAAGTGAAAATTTTTTTCTATTTTCCCAACACGGTCAGCATATTGTGGCCGTGTTCATAGTTGATGTTTGTGAGTGTTTACTTTTCTACTTTGTTATTGGTGCTTCCAATATTTTTGTTTTTTTTTACATGTGGATGTGGTTATTATACGTGCGTATGTTGCGGATGAAGTTTGATAGCTTTCTGTGTGTGTTGAAATGAGCCCTGATTCAGCTATAGTCAGACAGGTCAGAAAGGTATAACGCAATGTCTATCAGGAAGACTCACGTAGAGGCACGAAGGACAGAGGACGCTGAGAATTTTATGTTTCCATCATTTTTATTATTAAAATGTCCCACATTGTGATAATAGATCTCCCAAGAAAGGCAAGATATTCTAGGAAACTAGACGTCCAGGTAGTCACATGGCTCGTTAGGTAATGATGTTGGTTAGATCCAGGGAACAGGCCCAAAGTCTTTTGAGTTCAATAAATGGCTGCAGCAGTGGTGAAGCAAAAAAATTGAAGATTTGACTTAAAGGGAAATAACTGAGACAACCGGAAGAGGCATGACACGTGGAACTAGAACAATCTATCCCGGTGGACCAAATAAAGGTTTCGGTTCGAAATTCCAATCACGTGTATAAGGGCGTATAACAGCCGAAACGTAGTGAATATGGCAATGAAGACGAGGATAACAGTCCGAATAATGTAAATAATGAAAGCAATCATAATACCTCATCTCACGGATAAAGAGGCCGAAACGTTGTGAATATGGTAAGAAAGATGAGGATAGCAGTTCGAATAATGTAAATAATGTAATTAATCATAATACCTCATCTCACGGATATAGAGGCCGAAACGTTGTGAATATGGTAAGGAAGATGAGGATAGCAGTTCGAATAATGTAAATAATGTAAGTAATCATAATACCTCATCTCACGGATATAGAGGCCGAAACGTTGTGAATATGACAATGAAGATGAGGATAGCAGAATAATGAAATAATATAAGTAATCATAATTGTCTCACGGATATAGGGACCGTATGACAATGAAGATGAGGATATAATAAAATAATTGGACTATTCCATACGTAATAAATAATGGCGCCTCAAGAGGAAGCAGAAAGTCAGTCTGAAGTCTGGAGTGAGGTCCGTCAGGAGTCAGTAAGTCGAGTCAGAGGCAGTCCGAAACAGAGTCGCGTTCAGACAATTACTACTAACCCTGATTGTTCGTACTAACACTTTCTACCTCTATGTATATATTCCTGTTTGTAATATATCTGTGTTATTTCATATCCGTATTCGAGTTCTTCTTTATTGTTTCTACCTTGGACTATCACTGTGGCACAAGGAGCCGGACCATAATAATGCCAGTAATCTTAATACCTCATCTCAGAGATATAGAGGCCGAAACGTTGTGAATATGGCAATGAAGATGAGGATAACAATTC
>CAHIKZ030000749.1:657500-680000 GCA_903632075.3 Acanthosepion pharaonis | reverse complement strand
ACAAGAGAATCGGACTGATGCGTTGATTCCTGGTCGACCTACGGGAAAAATTCAAGGAAACGAGGAGTGGGGATGTTTTCTCCGCGCTGAACGTCGAGCATGACGGAGGGCACTCGTAGATCTAAGCTGCGGCAAATATTGCAGCGAGGTGAACGGCAGAGGTTCGTGGTGGGCGCGGTCGAGGTCGGGTCTGTGTATTCTGTAATGTGGCTCATTGAAAACTCGTAGGCGCCTGGCTATAACTTTTTCGCCCCAGCGACCTACGTTTCACGAGAAGTCAGTAAAATGTCGCCATTATTTTCCTAGAATTGGTCCGTCAACAATTCTGCCCTGCATCGTGTTGAACTGCGCGAGTAATTGGTTGTTTGTATGCTAATTTTTTTTTGTGTGTTATTTTTTTTATTATTCCGAGCAATAATTGTTTGTTTTTCTTTCTTTTTCACGTGATTTGTTGCTTAATTTTTGATGATTTATTTTAATGCCGTTGCTTTCTATACTACTACTACCACTACTACCACTACTACTACTACTACTACTACTATTATTATTATTATTATTGTTGTTGTTGTTCAAAATTCTTTTTGATATGCATTTGTTTTATAATCTCATGCCGGGGGTCAGAGCCAATGCTCTAGGGCAAGCGAAGGATGGGATTTTTTTGTCAATCGTTATCGTCTGTCTTCATAATTCCTGTTCTTTTATTTTTTTCTCTTATACTCAGTAACCCCTTGCGACTTAGAGGTGTTATTTTAATGTCGTTGCTTTCTGTACTATTATTATTATTATTATTATTAAAAACCTTCATTTGTTTCATAATCACATGCCGGGGTCAGAACCAATGCTCTAGAGGAAGCCAAGGATGGAATTTTTCGTTGTTTCTACTTAATTAAACAAAATTCAGCAACTTAAATGGACAAAACTCTTCACAGGGTATTGGCTGTACTTGTTAGAAGTTTTCGTTTTTTGTTTAATTTCCAGGAGAGATGTTGCGGCAGGAGTTTTGATACTTGAGTTCCTTTCTTCATCAGACCCAAAGCTCCAACCACAGATGGAACAATTGCAGTTCTTAAGTGGTATTATTATTATTATTATTATTATTTATGTGGTATTATCTTACCAGAAAGTAATTTAAGTGCCGAATAACCATGTCCCTCCGGCTTCTGTGAGTCAAAAGGGCACTTTCGGAGACTTATCAATGCACATTTGGGACGTTTCATTTCGATGGAGAGGGTTGCGCGTATAAGTGCAGTTTTGCACAGAGTAATCTTTTGTAGCACTGAGATGCTCTTGTGTCCTGGAATTTTACTCACATTATTATTATTATTATTATTATTATTATTATTTCCTTGGTTTTTGTTGTATACACATTTCCGCCCGGGTCCCAACCAGAGACCTCAGGTCAAAAATGTCATCGTTACATTATTATTATTATTATATTTCCTTTGATTTCTGGTGTGTACACATTTCCTTCCGGGTCCCGCCCAGAAACCTAAGGTTAGAAATGGCATCATGACATTTTCTACTGACACACACACAAAAAAAAAAAAATACATAGATAAAACCCTTCGTAAGGTGTGGGCTGTACTCGTGAGAACGATTTTTTGTATTTCTTTAAGGCATGGGCTTCCAGGAATCCCTTCAATGAGTCTACTGGAATATTTTCCAACCAATCCGAGGGCTCCAACTGCAACAGGGATTGTTGATGTTCCCATGTGCCACATTTTTGAGATTTCAATTTCAAGGTCCTTGTGTTTTGATAGTTTTTTTAAGATTTCAAAGATATATTGCAGTCCGCAAGGACTGTTATATCAATAACGTGGCACTTTTTTGTTTGCTGTCTCTAATAACAATTTCTCGGCGGTTAACTTTGATTGTTTCATGGTTGTGTGTATTATGTAGTCCCACAAAATTGTTACAGGTCCTATCTTCGTAACGGTGTCTTGGTGGTGTTCATACAAATTTCTTTCAGTTTCCTTTTCGTAAAAGCTGCACATTTTCCAGTGTAGCTATTGGTCCATTCTGTCATGCCGTGTTTTATATTCAATGGGTGCCAATACCAAGCAACCTGATACAAGATAATCAATCGTTTCTGGATATTTATCACAGAATCTGCATATTGGGCTAACACATTTTTTTAGTATGTGTACTTGATAATTTCTAGTTAACAAGCATTAGTCATGTGCAGCAAGAAAAAAACCTTCAGCTTCAGCTTTTAACCCTGCACTACGTAGCCACTGATGGGTACGGGGTTTGTCTACATCAGCTTGTTAGGTACGGGCAGAGTATTGGCTATGAAGAGGTTTATCTTGCCATCGCTTCTGTATCCTATTATTATTATTACTATTATCATTTTTATTTTCTTTGATTTCTGGCGTTTACTCATTTCTTTCCGGGTCCCGCCCAGGGACCTCAGGTTAGAAATGGCGTCATGACACTTTCCACTGACAAAAAAAAAATGAATTAAATTACATAGATAAAGCCCTTCGTAAGGTGTGGGCTGTACTTGTCAGAACAATTTTTTGTATCTCCTTGAGGCATGGACTTCCAGGAATCCCTTCAATTAGTCTACTGCAATCTTTTCCAACCAGTCCTAGGGCTCCAACTACAACAGGGATTGTTGATGTTCCCATATGCCACATTTTCGAGATTTCTATTTCAAGGTCCTTGTACTTTGACAACTTTTTGAATATCTTCAAAGATACATTGCAGTCAGCAGGGACTGCCATGTCAATAAGGTTGGCCTTGATTGTTCTGTCAGTGTGTATTGTGTAGTCCCATAGAATTGTAACAGGTCCTATCTCCGTAACCGGGTCTGGGTGGTGTTCATACCAGTTTCTTTCAGTTTCCTTCCCGTAGAAGTTGCAGATTTAGTTTCCTTCCCGTAGAAGTTGCAGATTATTATTATTATTATTATTATTATTATTATTATTATCATTATCCTGTCCCTGATAACTGTAGCTTCATCATCTTCTGTTACCATTTACTACATGTCAAATCAGAATAGTAAATGTTGGAAACTAAATATAATAAAAGATTCATAAATCACTTTATAGGCAGGTTTGGTTGATTTGTATTTTTTTGGTTTTTTTTTCCGGCTAAAAAAACCTTTTAAAGATTGTTTAAAACCAGCAAATATTTTTAGATTAAAGGAATTTTTTTGAGTTAATAATGATTTCTAGTTGGAGAAGCGAAAAGGTTGATCCATAACTTCCCCAAGAGTGAATTATATATAATGGCTGTGATTATAATTTGACTCGCCGTAATCCATTATGCCTAACAGCACATCCAAGCTTACTCTATCTGGTATTCCCAAGCGGTCACCCATCTAGGTACTGACTAGGCTCGAGGTTGCTTAACTTCGGTGATCAAGGTACTGTCAACTGCAGTGAAAGTACGAGAATTGGTGTTTCAACGTCATAGGGCCGTAAGTCCATTATACAACTTAAACCTCCAGCTTACAGCAACTGGTATTCACAAGAACTCACCCATCTACATAGAGACCAGGCTGGACGGTGCTTAACTTCGGTGGTCGTTCGAGAACTCATGTTTCAACGTAATGTGGCTGTAAGTTCATTATACGACCTACATTGCTTATAGCACCTGCTATTCGTAAGCAGTCACCCATCTAGATAGTGAAAAGGCTCGACGTCGCTTAACTTCGATAGTTGCGCGAGGACCGTTGTTTGTAAGTGTGTGTGGTATAATGCGCTGTTAGTACATTATACCACTTGAACCTCCAGCTTGCAGCAACTGGTATTCACACGAAGTCACCCATATAGGTAGGGACCAGCATGAACGTTGCTTAACTTCGGTAGTCGTTCGAGAACTAGTGTTTCAACGTAATGTGGCTGTAAGTTCATTATGCGACCAACACATCCAAGCTTATAGAACATGGTACTCGCAAGCGGTCACCCATCTAGATAGTGAAAAGGCTCGACGTCGCTTAACTTCGATAGTCGCGCGAGACCGGTGTTTGTAGGTGTGTGTGGTATAATGCGCTGTTAGCCCATTATAACACTCACACCTCCAGTTTACAGCGCCTGGGGTTCCCAACCGTTCACCCATCTAGTTAGGGACCAGGCTCGACGAGGCTTAACTTCGGTGGTCGTACCAGGACCGGGGTTTCACCGTGATAAGGTTGTCAGCCAATTATTCCACCCATCACCAATTACAACTGAAATTAATGTCCTCATGTGCCATATTTTTTTAGATTTGCACTTCAATATCCTTATATTTTGATAGTTTTTGGGGCGTTTTTTTTCACCTTCAAAGAATCATTACAGTCAATAGGAAAGCACATTCTGTTTTTGTGGTCTTCAATCACGATGTTTTGGGGATTGTTCTGTGTGTACGGTAAAGTACCTTAAAATTGTCACAGGTCTTATCTCAGTAACCGGCTTTAGGTGATGTTCATATAAGTTTCTTTGCAGTTTTCTTCTGGTAAAGTTGCAGTTCTCTTCTGGTAAAAGTTGCAGTTTTCTTCTGGTAAAAGTTACAGTTTTCTTCTGGTAAAGTTACAGTTTTCTTCTGGTAAAGTTGTAGTTTTCTTCTGGTAAAGTTGCAGTTTTCTTCTGGTAAAATTTGCAGTTTTCTTCTGGTAAAGTTGCAGTTTTCATCTGGTAAAAGTTTCAGTTTTCTTCTGGTAAAAGTTGCAGTTTTCTTCTGGTAAAAGTTGCAGTTTTCTATTTCAGATATTGGCTTATACTATCATGTCGATCTCCCCGGAGCCTACCGGTCATTAACATTTTGGGCGCCTCGGCGTGGTGTAATGGTTAACAAGCTTGTCTCACTAGATCAGTTACAACTGAAAAGTGAGTTCGATCCTCACTAGATGCCCCATACTTTCGGCCTTGTGCCACATCTAAGCTATGCTTGGAAAATAACTATACTATCATGTCGAGTTTTATCTTCAGTAGGTGCCAATACCGTGCAACCTGATAAAAGATGGGCAATTGTTTCTGGATATTTATCACAGAATCTGTATTTCGGGTTAACATCATTTCTCAGTAATTGGTACTACAGTGTTTGGTAATTTCTAGTTAGCAGGCATTGGTCCTGTGCATCAAGAATAAAATATTCAGTTTTTAGGTCTTAACCCTGCACTACGGCCTTTGTCTACGTCAGCATGTTTGGTTCGGGCAGAATACTGACCGTAAATGGGTTCATCTTGCCACTATTTCTCTATCTGGTCGGTTGCCTTTGCTTTCTTTATTTAAAGTATTTTGCAGCTGCTGTTGGTGTATTATGCTTTACTTGCATTTCTTCACCCATTTGAAACTCTATTTTGAACATGGTGGCTTCCTTTATTATTGAATAAAGTTTCTTACGTCTTTCATATTCTTTCACATAGACCCTCATCCTTATTATTATTATTTTTTATTTTCTTTGATTTCTGGCGTTTACACATTTCTTTCCGGGTCCCGCCCAGGGACCTAAGGTTAGAAATGGCATCATGACACTTTCCACTGACAAAAAATAAAATAAAATAAATTACATAGATAAAGCCCTTCGTAAAGTGTGGGCTGTACTTGTACAATTTTTTGTATCTCCTTAAGGCATGGACTTCCAGGAATCCCTTCAATTAGTCTACTGCAATCTTTTCCAACCAGTCCTAGGGTTCCAACTACAACATTATTATTATTATTATTATTATTATTTTCCTGTCTCTGATAACTGTGGCTTCATCATCTTCCGTTACACTTTATTACATATCAAATCAAAATAGAAAATAATGGAAACTAAAAATAATAAAATATGTATAAA
Source organism: Acanthosepion pharaonis (assembly GCA_903632075.3). NCBI lineage: Eukaryota > Metazoa > Mollusca > Cephalopoda > Sepiida > Sepiidae > Acanthosepion > Acanthosepion pharaonis. The sequence goes on along the minus strand of CAHIKZ030000749.1, from coordinate 674,237 downwards.
CCACTTTATAGCAGGTTTGGTTGATTTGTTTTTTTGTTGTTGTTGTTTTTATTTTTGTTTTTGTTTCTTTCCCGGCTAAGAAACCTCTTGAAGATTGTTTAAAACCAGCAAATACCAGTCCTAGGGCTCCAACTACAACAGGGATTGTTGATGTTCCCATATGCCATATTTTCGAGATTTCTATTTCAAGGTCCTTGTATTTTGACAACTTTTTGAATATCTTCAAAGATACATTGCAGTCAGCAGGGACTGCCATATCAATAAGGAGGCATCGTTTTTGTTTGTGGTCTTTAATAACAATATCTGGGCGGTTGGCCTTGATTGTTCTGTCAGTGTGTATTGTGTAGTCCCATAGAATTGTAACAGGTCCTATTATTATTATTATTATTATTATTATTATTATTATTATTATTTTTTTATTATTATCATTTTTATTTTCTTTGATTTCTGGCTTTTACACATTTCTTTCCGGGTCCCGCCCAGGGACCTAAGGTTAGAAATGGCGTCATGACATTTTCCACTGACAAAAAAAAAAAAGAATTAAATTGCATAGATAAAGCCCTTCGTATGTTTGATTGGTGGTGTTCTTTGCTGGATTTTCGAGTGCAGTGAAGAAGGATGTCATGACCTGTCGATACTCTTCGCGGCTCCATTTCGTTCGTTTACTTTTTATTAGTCGATTTGGTATTGTGTCACTTGGTCCAAGGTTGGCAATAATCCGGGTTTGGTGACCAAGTGTGTTTTCGTGTGTGGAAGAGTTTGTTCCAGTGACAGACTTTTCGTCCTCAGACTGGTTCCTCTCTGAGCGACGCGGCCCTTGTTGTCCCGGTTGACGGCCGATCCGGTATGAAATAGTATTCGTATTCATTGAAATTGGTAGAGATGCGTTTTAACCTTGACCGCCAAGGGGTAATTATGTTCAGGTTACCAGCTGTAGGGCGAGTCTCGAAAAAGATTATTATTATTATTATTATTATTATTACTATCATTATTATTATTATTATTATTATTACTATTAATATAATTATTATTACTATTACTATTATTATTATTATTATTATTATTCACATTATTTATTTTATTTTTCTTCGTGGCTTGAGTCAGTTTTGTCTGAGTTTAATTGTGTTTCTGCCACTGTTTATGGGCGCATAAGTGTCTCTTCGTTGGAAAGAGGAATGGGACAGTTGGAGGCGGGAGACAATTTGTTTACGTTTCAATCGAATTTCCCTGCAAGTCTTTCGCCCATATTGCCCTGACGATAGCGTTTTTAAGTGTGGCAATTTTAGACCAATAAAAAAAAAAAAAAAAAAAAAAGACGATATTGCTAACGGCAGAAGTGCTGAAAACATCCTGTCTACGGCCATTTGGCATCTCCTAAGAGAAAAAAAAAGATAGAAAAGAATATATCGAGGCGGAAGACATATATATCAAGACGTGAAGCCGGAAGTCGGAAATAAGATCAGTCCTTGAAAAGAGTTTAGAGGAGTGCAGATGAGGAAAATGAAAGAAGGGCGATAGGAACGTAAGTAAAAGAAAGAAAGAAAGAAAGAAAGAAAGAAAGAAAGAAAGAAAGAAAGAAAGAAAAACTTTCTAAAAAATACATAATCAATAAAGACTGAATGAGAAGGGAAAAAGAATTAAAGTAAAATGGTAGAGAAGGATGAAAAAGAAAGAGAAATATATATAGAAGAAGAAGAAGAAGAAGAAGAAGAAGGGTGAGGAATAAGAGGATAAAGAGAAGGAAGTGGAAATAGGTGAGAGTGAAGGAAAAGAGGAATAAAGAAGAAGAAAAAACAGAAGGAAGAAAGAAGGGAAGAAAGAGAAGAAAGAGAAGGATAAAAAGGAAAGGAATAAAAATGAAGAAAAGAAGAAATGATGAAGATGAAATGATGAAAGGAGGATAACGAAGGAGGAGAATGAGCAAGAAAAGAATGAGAATGAATAAAAAGATGAAAAATGAAAAAATAAAGAACATGAAAAGAAGAATAAGAACAGGTGGTATAATAATAATAATAATAATAATAATAATAATAATAATAAGAAGAAGAAGAAGAAGAAGAAGAAGAAGAAGAAGGAAAAGAAGAAAGAAGAAGAAGAAGAAGAAGAAGAAGAAGAAATAAGGAGAGAAAGAAGTAGAAGAAAAACAAGTAGTAGAAACGTAAGAAAAAAAGAAAAAGAAATGTAAAAGAGGACTGGAAAAAAAAAGAAAAGAGGGAAAATTGTTCGATGGAAAGTTTGTGTGAAGGAAACAAGCAGACGAGGTAAATCTTTGAAGTAAAAAAAGACAAAGAAAAAGAAGAAGAGCGGTATAATAATAATAATAATAATAATAATAATAATAATAATAATAATAATAATGATAATAATAATAATAAAAGAAGAAGAAGAAAAAGAATATAAGAGCGGAATAATAATAATAATAATAATAATAATAATAATAATAAGAAGAAGAAGAAGAAGAAGAAGAAGAAGAAAAAAAGAAGAAGAGGAAGTAAAAAAAGTATAAAAGAGAATTCAAAAAAGAAAGGAGAGAGAGAAAAGTTGTTAAAGAAATTTTTTGTGAAGAAAATAAACAGATGAAGAAAATATTCGAAGTAGAAAAAGAAAAAGAAAATAATCAGAAGAAAAGTAAAAAGAAATAGAAGAAAAGGAAGTAAACAAAGAATTAGAAAAAATAAAAATAAAATAAAACAAGAAAAGAAAAGAAAGAAAGAAGACGTATACATGGAATCTATACAATAAGTCACAGCTACGATGTCAAATTATAATATCATAAAATCATCTAATGCATATAATGCGAAAATAATGTCATCAGCTTCAGTAAAAATATGAAGCAAAAATCAGTTGGAACCATTAATAACAGATTCAGCAAAATAGGGCAAAGGGTGATAAAAAGAAAACAATATTAAGAAAATATTGGAAAAAAAACGAAAAGGTCAATGGACAGAAAGAAAAAAAGAGAAAAAATGTCTTTTCACGATACGAACGACTAGTTTACCTCTTTTCTCTGTTACCTCATCTTCTTACTTTTTTTCTTCTTTCATATAATCAATTATTTCTTCCTCTTTTTTTACTTTATTTTATTGGCTTCTAGTCTCTCTTTTTTCTTTTTCTTTCTTCTTTTATATCATCAATTCATTCTTCCTCTTTTTCTTACATTATTTTATTGGTTTCTTCTTGTCTTTCTTTTTTTTCTTTCTTCTTTTATATAATGAATTCTTTCTTCCTCTTTTTTAATTTATTTAATTGTCTTCTTCTCGTCCTTCTTTTTTCTTTTTCTTTCTTCTTTTATATAATCAATTCTTTCTTCCTCTTTTTTTCTTTATTTTATTGGCTTATTCTAGTCATTTTTTTTCTTTTTCTTTCTTCTTTTATATAATCAATTCTTTCTTCCTCTTTTTTTCTTTATTTTATTGGCTTATTCTAGTCATTTTTTTTCTTTTTCTTTCTTCTTTTATATAATCAATTCTTTCTCCCTCTTTTTTCCTTTATTTTATTGGCTTATTCTAGTCACTTTTTTTCTTTTTCTTTCTTCTTTTATATCAACAATTCTTTCTTCCTCTTGTTTTGCTTTAATTTATTGGCTTCTTCTATTTTTCTTTTTTTTTTCGCCTTTTATATCAACAAATATTTCTTCCTATTTTTTACTTTATTTTATTGGCTTCTTCTATTTTTCTTTTTCCTTTTTTTTTCGCCTTTTATATCATCAATTATTTATTCCTATTTTTTACTTTATTTTATTGTCTTCTTGTTCTGTTTCCTTTTTCATTTTCTTTCTTCTTTTATATCATCAATTATTTCTTCCTATTTTTTATTTATTTTATTGGCTTCTTCTAGTCCTTCGTTTTTCTTTTTTTTCTTCTTTTATATAATAAATTATTTCTTCCTCTTTTTTGTTTATTTTATTGGCTTCTTCTTGTCTTTCTTTTTTCTTTTTCTTTCTTCTTTTATATAATCAATTCTTTCTTCCTCTTTTTTATTTTATTTTATTGGCTTCTTCTAGTCGTTCTTTTTCTTTTTCTTTCTTTTTAATATCATCAATTCTTTCTTCTTCTTTTTTTACTTTATTTTATTGGCTTCTTCTTGTCTTTCTTTTTTCTTTTTCTTTCTTCTTTTATATCATCAATTCTTTCTTCCTCTTTTTTTACTTTATTTTATTGCCTTATTCTAGTCTTTCTTTTCCTTCCTTTCTTTCTTTCTTTCTTGTTAGAACTATAACATCTCCTGTAGTTGTGAAACCTATTTTTCTGAAACTCTGTTTTAAGACAAAAACTAAATGAATTTCAACCAATAGCAGCATTCCATGCTCTGCTAAAGAATAGCAAATGTTTCCTTATAAAGAATTGGCTTATATTTCTATTATCATTTTGCTGTGCTTTTTTTTCCTTCTTTGTTATTTTTCTTGGTCAAAACCCGAGAAACGACAGGGTCGACAGAAACGTGTTGATGAAGCAGACGCAGTAAGAGAAATCAGAAGAAAATGATGTGACATGGAAGAAATGAAGAAAATTAAGAAAAAAGAAGAAAATAGAATGAAAAGATGTAGAGAATTATATAGCGAATAACAGAAGAATAAAATAATGGTGAAAACTTTTTTTATAGAAAAGGATTCATTGGAAACTCAAAAAATGAATGAGTTGAAGAAGAAGACGACGAAGAAGAAAAATAAAAATAAACAAGAATTAGGGGACGAGGAGGAGAATTAGAAGAATGAGTAGAAGAAGAAGGGGAAAATATGATGATGATGAGGAGGAGGAGATTCAAATGAAGAAGAAGAAAATATGATCATGATGAAGAGTAAGAAGAGGAAAAACTTGATGATTAACAGGAGGAGGAAAAGAAATTATATGATGAGTAGGAGAAGGAAGAGGAAGAAAAAAATGATGAGGAGAAAAAAGAACGAAGATTAAAGAGTAGAAGAAGAAGAGGAATAATATGATGAAGAGGAGGAGGAAGAAGAGAAAGATGATGATGATGATGATGATTAGGAGGAAGGGGGGAGAAGAAAAGAAAAGAAGAAAGAAGAGTAAATAGAAGAAGAAAATTACAAAAGAAAAGAAGGAAAGACATTTTAAAAGAAAAGGATTCATTGGACAAGAAAAGTAATGAATGAGAAGAAGAAGAAGAAGAAGAAGAAGAAGAAGAAGAAGAAGAAGAAGAAGAAGAAGAAGAAGAAGAAGAAGAAGAAGAAGAAGAAGAAGAAGAAGAAGAAGAAGAAGAAGAAGAAGAAGAAGAAGAAGAAGAAGAAGAAGAAGAAGAAGAAGAAGAAGAAGAAGAAGAAGAAGAAGAAGAAGAAGAAGAAGAAGAAGAAGAAGAAGAAGAAGAAGAAGAAGAAGAAGAAGAAGAAGAAGAAGAAGAAGAAGAAGAAGAAGAAGAAGAAGAAGAAGAAGAAGAAGAAGAAGAAGAAGAAGAAAAGAAGAAGAAGAAGAAGAAGAAGAAGAAGAAGAAGAAGAAGAAGAAGAAGAAGAAGAAGAAGAAGAAGAAGAAGAAGAAGAAGAAGAAGAAGAAGAAGAAGAAGAAGAAGAAGAAGAAGAAGAAGAAGAAGAAGAAGAAGAAGAAGAAGAAGAAGAAGAAGAAGAAGAAGAAGAAGAAGAAGAAGAAGAAGAAGAAGAAGAAGAAGAAGAAGAAGAAGAAGAAGAAGAAGAAGAAGAAGAAGAAGAAGAAGAAGAAGAAGAAGAAGAAGAAGAAGAAGAAGAAGAAGAAGAAGAAGAAGAAGAAGAAGAAGAAGAAGAAGAAGAAGAAGAAGAAGAAGAAGAAGAAGAAGAAGAAGAAGAAGAAGAAGAAGAAGAAGAAGAAGAAGAAGAAGAAGAAGAAGAAGAAGAAGAAGAAGAAGAAGAAGAAGAAGAAGAAGAAGAAGAAGAAGAAGAAGAAGAAGAAGAAGAAGAAGAAGAAGAAGAAGAAGAAGAAGAAGAAGAAGAAGAAGAAGAAGAAGAAGAAGAAGAAGAAGAAGAAGAAGAAGAAGAAGAAGAAGAAGAAGAAGAAGAAGAAGAAGAAGAAGAAGAAGAAGAAAGGAGTGGCACTTGTGGGGACAAAAGGAAATTAAAGAATTATAAATGAAGAAAGGCAACAACAACAACAGCTTCTATTAATTCCCAAACTGAAACTTCTACTCAAAGTCTTGGTAATAACAATAATAAAAACAGTCCCAAAAACAGTGTGGCGTCAGCCAGCAACAGTACAATCAATTCTGACAATGCCAGATCTGAAATACCATCTTCCGCTGGCAGTGCTGGAAATGGTAACAGTAAAAATTCTGGCACTAAGGATAAGTATCAATCTCTCAATTCCTATTGTCTGCAGTTATACAGCAATGAAAGCCCAGAATATGATACTTGTGGCATGAGATAATTCACTAGCCGCTTTTTATTGAGCACTCCAGCCCAGGAACTGTTGCACAATGTTCAGGAGGAATATCAGGGTAAATTTCTTAGGAAAACATGGGAAGGATGATGATGATAATTATGATGATGGTCATCATCATCATCATCATCATCAAGATCTTCCTCCTCCTCCTCCTCCTCATCATCATCCCGTTGACGTTTGTACTCGTAAATGATCCGAATGCCGAAGCCATATTGAATCTCCTTCACAAAGTTCTTTCAACGGCAACCCTCAGCAATTCTGGTATAGTCATACTTGTCCATTACTTGACATTGTCCAACCAGTTTTTGCGTTGGCTTCCTCTCTTCCAAATACTTTCAATTCTGTTTTGCATGATATTCACGCACAGGCTGTCGTGACTTGTAACGTGTCCAAACTACGCTATTTTCTTTTAACATTTAGACACTGACTGATATTTCAGTTCTTTAACTGAAATATCAGTCAGTTATGTGCCATAGGTGTTGCACGCTTAGGTGATCAATGTATCTTCGGATACATGACTGATGAAGAAGATTTTTCCCCGCAGTAGGTTGCCATTTTTCTCTGCAGTAGACTAGTTGCCATCGAACGCTATAGAACCCAGTTTGTCCTGCTATTTACCTATAGCTGGTGGGGAGGGGGGTTATGGAGAGGATTCATACCTTTCACAAAAGTATTAGCACAAAAATGAATGTAATGGATTTGTCCGTCAGTTATTTATGTGCCATGCGTGATACTTGCTTAGGCGATCGTGTATCTTTAAATACATGACTGATGAGGCAGTTTTTTTTTCCCGCATTACGTTACCATTTCTTTCTGCGGTAGACCAGCAGCCATCCACGGCTATAGAACCCGGTGTGTCCTGCTATTTACCCATAGCTGTGGGGGTAGGAGAGGATTCTGTTACAGTTTTTTGGATATATGTGTGTACTAGTGAGCTAGCCAAAATGAGCTGACTCATTTTATAGTCTACCAATAGAAGGGTTAACCAATCAGAAGGCTCAAAATATTCAATGTGACGTGTATAAAGTCAGTCATATTGTTTTTCTCCCAAATTATCCTCACTGCCAACCTGATATCGAAGACTTAAAGAATTACTTAACAGCCGCTACTTTTTGTGAATCTTCACTGCCAAACTCTGATAGTGAACACATTACGGACTTCACTGGATTCCATATTCAGAGACTACGGCAAACATGGTCAACAGATTCATACCTCTCCCAAGGGTATTAGAACGTAAGTGAATATAATGGATTCGACTGGAATTCCAGCTCAAGAGCCGTTATCCATTACTCCACCGTGTAAGAAAAGAGACTTAAACTAATTATACGATATAAATAAATTTCAGAAGGCAAGAAAGAAGGACGAAAAGAAAGTAACGCCAATGATTGGCAGAAAAAGCGATTTCATTTCTACAGATTTCACCATAAAACTTCGCTAACTCATTCGGTTTAGCTCTTTGTTTATTCACCCCACCACCACGTGCTCTGACACCGGCGTTATCGTCGCTGTTATTCTTGTTGGTTTTGAGATAATTGTCTTCACTATTTGTTCTTTGCTTTCTTTATCGACGAAATAAATTTCCTGACAATGACGCGATCACCGTCTTTGGTTCTATCTGCAGCCTGACTACTTTCTACTTTCACTTTCACTTTCGGTTTCTCTTTACTTTGAAACCGGCTTTAGTTTTTTTTCTTTGTTAACTTCCTTTCATTTTCATTAACTTTACCATCATGACAAATAACAGAAGATTTCAATTTATAAAGAAAAAACAAGATCCTATGATGTACTTCATTATCTTATGTGTATGTTTCTCTTTGCTTCTTTACTATTTTTCGTGTTCTCGAAATGTTGACCTGTGTCACTCGCTCACTAACCACTACACAATGACGATTTACGGTCTACCGTTTTGCTATATACAATTCCACCGATTATTAATAAATACTTTTACTATTTGCACATACTTATGTTCATTCATTGTGGGCCACTAGGAACCTAAGTCGACACATAATTAGCAAAAGTTTGACGACCCCTGATATATGCATTATTTACATTATTCGGACTATTATCCTCATCTTTGTCGCCATATTTATTACATCGTTTCGGCCGTTGTACGCTCCGGCCTTCTTCAGGTAGTTGGAATGTCGAACTGAACAGTGCACAGTGGATAAAGGCTTTAGTTAGATCCAGTGACAGGACTCAAAAGAGTGTGAGTTCAATACCTGGTTAAGGCAGTGGATAACTTTGAGAAAAGAATTAAAAGGAAATAACTGGTAACTGACATCCATTAAACATGGCACTAGAACAGTCTACCCCAGTGAGCGAAATAAAGGGTTCAGTTCGACATTCCAACTACCTGAAGAAGGCCGGAGCGTACAACGGCCAAAACGTTGTAATAAATATGGCGACAAAGATGACTTCATCTTTAGAATCATCTCCCCCCCCCAAAAAAAAAGCTGCAAGTCGATCTCAATAAAATATACTTATTATTTTGAAAAAGTACTACACCTGTTTTAAGCTATTAATCAAACTTTTCACGCAATGTGCAAAGTATGAAGTCTAATGGGTCAACAATCTTCCTTTTTACCATCCGTATTGTTAATTAACATTTTGATTTGAAAGTATATTTTACGGAAGAAATTTTTCTTTTAATATAATGAAGTAAAACATACATCTATTGACATCGTAAAATGATTTATTTTCATTCTTTAAATCAGGATATATTTGCAGAAAAACATTTTTGGTGTTTTCATTCGTTTTTGGGCCTGAAAAACATTACTTATTATTAAGTAATACTTAAGAAAAATGTAGTTATTATTTTTTAAAAAAAACTACACATGTTTCAAGGTCTTATTCAAACTTTTCACGTAATGTGTAAACTATGAAATCTAATGGTTCAACAAACCTCCTTTTTACCATCCGTATTGTTAATTATCATTTTGATTTGAAAGTATATTTTACGGAGGAAATTTCTCTTTTAATATAAAGAAGTAAAACTATTCATTGATATCGTAAATTAATTTATTTTCAGACATAAAATCAGGATATATTCGTATTAAGAGTTTTTTGTATGCTTTTCATTCGTTTTCACAATTTTTAAACGCCACATATAAACATATGACATGACTAACGCTTGCCGTAATTTGTGACCACAGACAATCCATTTCTTGATTTTTAGTGCATTTCTATTGCAGTACCATTACATTAGTAACGCTTGACTTAATTTCTGACCTATAATAATTACTTTCTTCCTTATTTTTAATGTACATATTGTAATGACAAAAGCAGGCAGGTGTAGGCTTTAAGAAAGCTTTATTCAACTGAAAATACAAGGTTCGCGTATAATGTCCTTTTATAGTCCCAGTAAACAGAAATAGCTCTTTCAAAGAGGAGAGTAACAAAATAAGGGGAGATCACTCTTGATTATTCATATCATATATTTGAATGATTGATTACTGTTATATTTGCGTCATATTTTCTTTCGTTTTTCTTTCAAGTTTTCTATTTACTAAAGAGGGGACATTTTCCAGTAACAAGTTAAAAAGTTAATTACAACCAAAATTTAAGTTAAGTGTCTTGGATGCAGGAAAATATCGGCTTAAAACGAAAGTTCTATCAGTTTTTTCGTCGAGTTTATTTGAGACAGTATGTAACGAAGGCTTCTATACAATAAATGCGAATGTCAGTGTGTCAGTGTGACAGTGTGTCACAATTTTCAACTTTACCCCGAAAGCCCATAGCCCAACATATCATACCATTTTGAAATCAGGCCGACTCCGTGAGCAAATTAAAAATACTCCGGTGCGGATACAGACCCGCAATCCTGAAATTTTGGTTCACCAATTTTCCTTTACTCCGATTGTTTTCCGTGATTTTTCTATGTGTATTTTTTTTTTTTTTTTTTTTTTTTTGCGACGAATTTTTTTTTTTTCTGCTATAAACATTTTTATAACTTGGAAATAAATTTGGGAATAATCGAAATTAATTGCAAATTCCAGCGAAAGTCACTGATGAAATGCAAATAATTGTTTGTACGGAAAGTAAGGACCTACGTACATCAAACTGTCTTTAAATTAAGTGGTGGAAGAAGAATTATCGTTAAACTTTTAAAAGATAAATATTAAATATTAATGCAATACTTAAATGCAGCGATCAATTTTGAGTTCTGTAGTTTATTATTGCCTATAGCATCGCCTCCTCCTACCTATTAGGATGAAGGCCTAATGTAGAGCCCTCCGCAGCAACTACCTTAAATGCCGCCGTATAGAGCGGCTTTTAAGCTAGTTCAATTTATTCATTCCTTATTGTCTTATTATATAATATGATAATTAATAATTATTAAACTTTGTGTAATTAAAAATAAAATTGATAATATTAGTATCTCATCACTTTTTATCATGGACTGCTTTTAAAAGAAAACCAACGGGTTTATGGGTGGCCTAGTGGTAAATGAACAGCGAGAAATCATGAAAACGTATCATCATCATTCGTTAGTTGTGTAATCCATTACAGAATCCTAGCAAGGTGGATTAGGTATCAGTCAGTTAAGTGCCACGCGTGATACACGCTTAGACGATTATGTATCTTTCGATACATGAGTGACGAGGCAGGAGATTACCATTTCTTTCTACGACAGTCTGGTTGCCAACCAAGGCTAAAGAGCCCAGTTCGTCAGGACAGACACCATCAATTTATACGTGGTGGAAGGCATGTTATTGGCCTATAATTTTTCGGATCACCAGTTTCACTCGTTTTTGACATGAGAAACGTAATATCATCAGTGATCTATTCATGTATTTCATTGGGATTATTTATAAGCATTTATAGCGTTTGTACAAGGGTTTTATAAATTGATGACAGATGATAAAGCCAGAAATTGGACAACTTGTCATTTCCTGGGCTTTCCATTTTGGGGTTTTGTTGGAGGTTGCCTAACATTATTGGGGTTATATTTTCCCAGTCTTGTTTATCCAGCATTCATTCTTCTTCACGTTGGATCCATTCTGCATTTGTGTTTATATTTATTTGAGCTGCTTCAAATATTCTCCCAAAATTTCAATTTTTTTTTAGATGATGACGTTTTAACATGTAGAACTGCTTTTCCAATTTCCCTGTAAAATGTCTTAAGTTTTGTTTGGTATATTTTATTTTGGCGATAGAACCGCTAACGTTTTTCGTATCTTGTTCTCTGTCTTTAAATGCAGTTTCTGTTTCACCATTTCTTTGACCGACGGAATTTCATTTAGTGATTTAATTTTATATATCTGCTTGATCTTTCTGAATGTACCTGCTGAGACATTTGGGTTTCTAGTGATCTCATCTAATAACGAAATCTGTCATCTGATTTTCTTTATTTATCGCATCAGTTTTGACTTCCAAGTCGGCTCTTTTTTTCATTTTTATTGTCTTGAACCCAAACTTCCCAGTAGCATCTAAAGCTGTTCCGTATATGTCATTTTACACCAAATATATCAAAAGTTCTGCATTTTGTCAATAGATGGTGAGTTTTTGACATTTATAACTACTTTTCCAATTTCCCTGTAAAATTTCTTAAATTCCGTTTTAAATTTCGCCAAAATAAAATATTTCAAAAGGATCCTGAACGTTTTTTTTTTTCCTATCGTCATGTTCTCTGTGTCTTTAATTGATATTTCTGTTTTAGCATTTCCTTGACTGATGGAATTTCATTTAGTAATTTAATTTTATATTGCCGCTTGATATTCCTGCATTTGCATGTTGAAACATTTGGGGTTCTAGCGAGCTCATCTAGTATTGAAACTTCAGATCTGAGTTCCTTTATTTCTCGCATCAGTTTTGCATTCCAAGTTGGTTCTCTCTGTCTGTTGATTGATCTTTTCATTGTTTTGACCTCAAGGTTTCCAGTAGTTTCAAAAGCTGTTGCGTATATGACATTTATTTTTTTTTATTTCTGTTATGTTTCCCAGTGTTTGTTTTTTTACCTTTGACAGTGTTTCCAGTGCAACGTTGTAAATTTGCAAAGTGTGGTTATTGGACATTGTAATACAATTTTTGGGGAGCTGGTCTCTGTCTGATATTTGTGTGACACTTTGCTGAGTACTTGGCCGATGAGGTTGTTCACTTTGGTGATTTCACCTCCGTGGTTTTCAAGGAATTCTACCCTAATGTAGCTGGACTCATCTTCAGTGACATCGTCTAGATAACTTAAGCTTATGCCACAGGTAGATTCTTCGGTTTTACTTACTGGGATATTATTATTAAGTATCTCATTTATTTTAGTTTTTACGTCATCCTCTGTCATCAACTTTATTTCTATCACCTGGAGAAAAAGAAATGGAGTCGACTGTAGTCGAGGTCATCGTGTCAACTCCAATAATCCTTTCCTGAGCTGAATAGTATGTGCTTCGTCAGGGTTAAATAGAATTCTGAATCCAGAGGTTTGCTGGGGCGGTGGGGAGCGTTGGATTCGTACCTTCCGCGCGTAAGTCAATAGCCGGGATCATCGAGTCCAGAGTGCCCTGATATTTATCTGTAGCTGGTGGGTAGGGTGAGAATCATTGCATTCGTACCTTCCGCAAGGTTATTAGCTCGTAAGTCAATAGTCGGGATCATCGACCCAAGTGTGCCCTGCTATTTAGCTGTAGCTGGGGGCGGGGGAGAGAAGCATTGGATTCGTACCTTCCGCAATGTTATTCGTAAGTCAATAGTCGGTATCAACGACCCAAGTGTGTCCTGCTATTTAGCTGTAGCTGGTGAGGGGAGAAGTGTTGGATTCGCACCTTCCCCAAAGGTATTAGTTCGTAAGTCAATAGTCGGTATCAACGACCCAAGTGTGCCCTGCTATTTAGCTGTAGCTGGGGGGGGAGAAGCATTGGATTCGTACCTTCCGCAAAGTTATTCGTAAGCCAATAGTCGGTATCAACGACCCAAGTGTGCCCTGCTATTTACCTGTAGCTGGGGAGAGAAGCATCGCAAAGGTATTAGCTTTAAGTCAATAGTCGGGATCATCGCGCTCAGTGTCCCCAAATCCAGAGGTTTGTTTTTCCTTGATCGTTTGCCACCCAAGGATATTGAACCCAGTCTACCATGCTATTTAACCATTGCTGGGGAGAGAAAAGTTAGATTCCTACTTCTCCCAGATCGTAAATCAATAGTCGGGATCATCGAGTCAATGCGAACAATCCTGAGCTGCATTGTATGCTCTTCGCCAGGGCTACATACAGTTTTGAATCCAGAGGTTTGCTTTTCCTTGGGTGCTTGCCACCCAAAGCTAACAAACCCAGTTTGTACCACTATTTTATCTGTAGATGTGGGGAAAAGAATTAGATTTCTACCTTTCCAAAACGTATCAGCATATAAGTAAATATAATGAACTTGACTGTTATTCGAACTCAGCTCTCCGAATCCACAATCTGAGCCGCAATTCATTACTCCACCGTGACTCAGAATATTAACGTTATTATCTGTTTTCCAATCTGATCTTCTTTAACAGCCATGTCCAGTATTTAGCAAAACCTTGCTTTGTTCCACGCAAACACATCAGGTTTGCTTCTCTTAGGCTGCTTGCCACCTAAGACTATCGAACACAGTTTGTCCTGCTATTTGTCTGTAGCTGGGGGGGGGAGAAGCATTGCATTCATAACTTCAGCAAGTCACTCGAAAGTCAGTAGTCAGGATCATCGTGTCAATGCTAACGATTCTTTCCTTAGCTGCATAGTATGTGCTTCGCCACGGCTACATACAGATTCAAAATTTTTCATTTCCTAGACCAGATGCCACCAAGTATTTACCCAAAGTAGTGGGGAGAAATGTTGGTGTCATACCTTTCAAAAGTGTATTATCATGTAAGTGAATGTAATGAATTTGACTAGAATTCGAACTCGGCTCTCCGATTCCTCAATCCTAACAGCAATCCATTACTCCACCGCGTGAGTAAAAAAAAGAACATTTTGAAAATTATAACTTAACCATCTCAATCTCCTACCTTCTTTCCTAGTGAATTAATATTGCAGGAATTGGATAGGAGAGTTTGAAGAGAACACGCAAAGTGTAAGAGTGAGCTTTTTCAGTGTTTGAAGAATGCTTGGGATGGTCTGCCATCTTTTTCTTTTTTTTTTTTTTTTTTTGAAAAGGATGCCGAGAATTTGTAAAGCAGTAATTAAGGCAGGAAAATATGATATTGTTGGATGATAATGGACATTGAGGTGACAGTCTGTTTCCTGCTTCAGGCATGAAGATTGTGTTTAAGCGTGAAACAGACACTGTCTCCGCTGGGTGCTGACCTCAATGTCCACTTTTATATTTACATTAGTTTTATCGTTGATAAATATAACATACCTTAAAACTACATTTTTATCACACACACACACGCACACGCACACACAAAACATACACACACGCATACATACATACATACATATATATATATATATATATATATATATATATATATATATATATATATATATCCGTTATTCAGTGAGTCATCTGGGTTTTCAATGATAAAAAAATTTTTATTCCGTTAATTCATATGTATATACACAATTTTCTAAAAGGCTCATTTACTTTTTTAAAAAGTTCAAATTTTGATTCGTCTGTCCATTATTCTAAATTATAAATATTTTGCATGATAGACATTATATTTTGTTTTCACTATTCATCCCTCAGTAGTCTTTTGAGATTACCAAAATGGCTGGAATTTTAGTCAGGTCAAAGGAATCATAAAAAAAAAGACAATGTCAGTTGATTTTGCAAAGACATACTATACCATCTGGTTTGCTCAACTGGAAAAAAATTAACCTTTCAACAAGACAATCCAAAACACTCTTCATAATTATCAAAATTACCTTGAGTCAGAAAAATAAAAAATTGAAATTATAAGTTCAAAGAGAATACCCAAAGAGTGAGGGTAAGCTTTTTTCAGTGCTTGAAGAATACTTGGGATGGTCTGCCATCAATTTTTATATTCAAAAACTGTTGGAAAGAATGCCAACAATTTGTAAAGCAGTAATTAAGGCAGGTGGTGGTTTTATTGATGAAAACAAAATATGATGCTGTTGTATGATAACTTTCATTTTTATAATTAAGTCCTTTTTTTGTATTTTCTGAAATTTTATCTTTTACTTTCAAAAATATGTAAACGTATATTTAATATTTTCAGTGCTGTTTTAATTTGATATTAGTAACTATTACATCAGAAATAAGATTATAATAATTACTCTTAATTGACAAATAACAATTAACTAAAAACTAGTTTTAAATGATTATGGGTAAAGTTTCCCCACTAAAAACCATTCAAAAACTGTTGGAAAGAATGCCAACAATTTGTACAGCAGTAAGTAAGACAGGTGGGGGTTTTATTGACGAATACAAAATATGATGCTGTTGTATGATTCTTTTTATAGTTAAATGATTATTTTTATCAAAATAAAACCAAATACACTGTAGTTACTGAGCTTTTGTTTTTACTTTTTAATTTTAAAAGTCTTCAAAAATATCTCAATACAAGGTGGCTCCACACTTTTTTGCCTGTGTAGAGATATGATGATTTTTTTCTCTTTTGCGAGAAAAAAAACCAGAAGAGACCGGCTGAAATATTAACCAACAAGGATGAAAAAATATTTCTCATCAAAAATCTTTGAATAACAGAACGTTATCGAAAAAAAAAATTGCTGCAAACAGTACACAGTAAGTTTGCACTTAAGTGTCAAATTAAAAAAAATATGATCGTTTTGAACTAAACACTGACAGTCCACCTCTTAGAAAAGTGTCCGTCAATAAAAATTGATAAATAAAAAAATAAAAAAATCGATGATAACGCGCACGTGTTAGAAATTATGATAAGCCAACCACTTGATCAGCTTACTTGAAAGGAAGGCAAAGAGCACGTTACACAGAACTGCTCAAAGGATAATAATGTTCCTAGATTACACCATCTTCTATTTCTTCTTGTATGTGTCGTGTCCCTTCAGGACGTTAGCGATCATGGCCCTCCACAATTTCATGTCCTTTTTAGCTCTTAAGAAATTAAGTATGAGCCCGAAATGTGATTTAAAGGCCGGATCATTTTATTTAAAACCACAATATTAATTTGAACATCCCTCAAAAACCTATCAAGGAGATTTAAAAGTGAAAATTAAACAAAAGAACCTTTGTTGACAATGCAAATTCAGTCCATTAATTGTTAGAAACATAAAAAATGTAAAGACACAAATAAACTAAAACTATTAACTTTAATTGTTAAAAATAATGGTCACTATTGTTTAACATATGGAATCAAATTATTTCCTGTAAGAGCATTTAAAAGAAAAGGAAGGCCTCATTTTATGGCACAAAACTTTTGCAATTATGAGCTTTTGCCTTGCCTTCGAAGCCATACACTAATTTGAAAGCTTCTGT
>CAHIKZ030000749.1:645000-652500 GCA_903632075.3 Acanthosepion pharaonis | reverse complement strand
ATTAACTCAAAAATAAACGAATTAAATAAACAATATTCTTCCCTGGTTTCTGGTATCAATTCTAAACTACATTCACACAAAGATTGCAGATTAGACACTACCCTCTGAAACAGACTCACTTTCGTTTCAAAATTTATAATAAACTAGCAGCCATACCCAGCTGGCCGATCAGGAAAAGCGTTCAATTAGAATGGAGCAAAAACAGCATCATTTTTAGATGTAACAGAGTCTATCTTCTTCAATTACTTTAAAGTACTTTCATTAAAAACATTTTGAATTAATGCAATTACTGATATAACAGAAGTAGTCTGTATTTATTTAATCGAAGTGATAAACATAAGGTATGCTAAAATCAACAAGTGTATTAATCCACACTAAAACGAATATATATCCTTTATACATTCTTCTAGTTGTTTTACATGGTTTAGATCGTATGACATGGACTTACATATATAAAGTATGCTAAAATCAACAAGAGTATTAAACCACACTAAAAAAGAAGGTATATCTTATATACATCATATATATAGATCAGAAGCTGGTAAACAAACTGAAAATAACCAATCTTAACCAAATGTAACCAATTTGCCTCCACTCTTTCATATCATCCGTACTAAATCCTTGAAAAGTATTTGAACATTATAGGATACTAGCAGCCATATCCAGTTGGTCGGTCAGAAAAAGCGTTCAATTAGAATGGAGCAAAAACGGCATCAGGTTTAGATGTAACAGAGTCTATCTTCTTCAATTACTTTAAAGTAATTTCATTGAAAAAACATTTTGAATTAATGCAGTTACTGATATAACAGAAGTCGTCTGTATTTATTCAATCGATGTTAGCTGAGGGACATGAAGGGCAACATGAAGACCCACTTCAGACCAAAATTATTTTGGACTTTATGAAATTCAATTTCTCAGTGTGCTGTCAGGGATATAAAAGATACATTTATAAAGCAATTGTTAAGTTTGATAAAAATTAGTTGAAAGAAAACGAAACGAAAAATAAAAAAAATCAGTAAAAATTGACATTATACGCGGGTTTTCACTATATGGATGGACTCGATTATCAAGTTAAATGACTGTTAAACAATCAATATATTGTTGGCTACAATTGAGTAAAGTTTATATTAGATTGTTTGAAAATTGAGGGAGTTTTTAGTTTAAATTTTTGTTGAAATCGATTTGTGTTGAGATCGGCTTTTCGTTTTTCGAGGTTTGTCGCTAAATGTATTGGCGTAGAAATAAAAATGACGTATCACTGAACTCGACATGATGTAAGTAACCTACATACCGAGCTTGAACGAAATCGGAAGAAGAAAGTTGAATTTATCGATTTTTGATCGGCTCTGTTGATTATTGAGTTTTTTAAAAAATATCGATTTTTTACGCTAAGAACCTATCTCTCACGTTGTACAATGTAATTTTTAAGTTTGGTCAGAATCGCTTAGATGGATTTCGAGTGAAAAGGTAACACACAGACACACACACGGAGACACACAGATATCCTCTGTTTTATATAAAGAGATGCCTAGCTGGTTCCTGCTTATTCCTTGCTTTCCTCTGTCACTCGTGCCTTCAATATGTCTTGTGTGTGTCAAATTCTCCAAGCCATCTTTTCTCATTATAAGCAATCTTCCTCCGTGGCTTCTGTTATCCTTTCTAAACTAGATCCCCCACAAGGCTTGCAAATTCTACGGTACCCCTAAAATGTTCTCCTGGACAGGCTCCCGTTCACTTAAAACTTTACAATAAATACCTAGCCGCTTCCTTCTTCCCAGCTTGTTAGCAATCATCAACTCTGAGAAAAATCTTGTTAGAAGCTAAGAAAAGTGTACTGTTACGTAATTTCAATCCTCCTATACGCCAGTGAATGTTAGACAATCTGTAGGTTATTCTCTGCTTTCCTCTGTCTCTCTTGCCTATAATATGTCCTGTGCGTTTCAAATTCTCTAGTCCTTCTTTTCTCTTTATAAGCAATCCCCATCCAAGTTTTCTTTTTCGGTCATCATTTATAAACTAGATTCCCACAAGGCTTGCAGATTCGGCGGTTCCTCTGCAATTGTTCCAAAGAAATGTACTTCTGAAGAGGCACTGCTTCTCACCAAATTTTACATAAACGATTCACTGCTTCCTGTTGTCCATCTTGTTAGTATTCCTCCTCTGTAGTTCCTGCCTTTAACGACTCTGGAGAACAATATGAGAAAAATTTCCTTACAAACGAAGAAAGGAGTACTGAACTATTGTGATATCAGCCCGCCTATATGGCAGTGAATGTTAGACAGATAAAGAAGACATTTGAAGCAACAGAAACGTGGTTCTAGAGGAAGGTGTTGAGGGTACCATAGTTTAAACATGTGAGCAACGACGAAGTTTTAGAGAAAATGAAAGCAAAAAGGAAACATACTTCACATCAGGAAAAAAAAAGTTGAAACATTTAGGGTACATAATGAAGAAAGTAGGCTTGGAAAATCTGATACTCACAGGAAATATTAAAGGTAAGGGGACAGAGTAAAACAAAATATTACCTACTTGGTGAGGTTGAGTAAATAGAGGATGAAACAGGAAACTGTGGAGAGCTATGTTCGCCTACGTCCTATACCGGCACATAACAGAAGTTTCTTACCTGTTTCTTGCAAAGTACTAAAAGCAATAATCAACTCCGGATTGGTTAAGAATTTTTCTTCATAGGCTCTCATTTCAGAAAAAAAAAACAATATGGCTTCTGTTTTTCCATGTATAGTGCTGATGTGCTAAAAGGCTATTACTGAGACAATGGAAACAAAAACGGACACTAAGGAAGAGAAAGTTTAAATTTCTAGTGAAAATAATGAGGAATGAGGACTTGGAAAATTTGATACTTACAAGACAGATTAAAAGGAAGAGGGACAGAGGAAATCAACGCACAACCTACATAAGGAGGAAAGAGGGCTTGGAAAATATGATACTCACAGGACAGATTGAAAGCAAGAGTTTCTTAAAATATTGCTTTGCTTCTAGGAGGCCTCTTGAGCTATCGCAATATGCCTAATACATCTCACTGTTTAAATCTTTCGCTTTTTGCTTGACACTTCCAGTAAACGTAATTTTCACCAAGAAATGGCTATATATATATATATATATATATATATATATATATATATATATAAATTCCCAAGAAGATAGAATCCAGGCAGAACCCAATGTCCAGGAGAGAATAAGAATATAATATAAAAAATGAAACACTAATATTCCATGGTTATAATATATTACATTGAATCGTCATCACTATTCATTTCATTCATTTTTGAAATTTTAGGTCTGATGAATCGGATTGTGATTAAGATACCTAGGTAATAAATTATAACTATGTAATATTAGTGTTTGAGCTTTATATATATATATATATATATATATATATATATATATATATATATATATATATATTAAGTGACCGGATAAAAGAAATTCTGACTAGATTGAAGATGGCCTTCAAGTGAAATCTATTGTAGAATTCTGTGATTAAAATATATTTTCTTAGGAATTGGTGACTGCTTATGTGCAAATTTGCAGTGAGCAACTGGCTCGTTTGAAAGAAGACTTTACATTTGCGTGACATGAGCCGCCCCACGTTACCTATCTTTAAAAAAATGATCGATCTAAACAAATTTTGAAAGGTATATTATTCCAAACACTGTTTATTAAACTAAAAATAAAACTTTCACGTTTAAATCTTTAAGCGTCATATCTATTTAACTGAATAAAAGATATTGGTGCAAAAAATAAAAATAACTAATAAATTTGCCTTCGTCATAATTTTGTAAAATATTATGGGTTTTTAGTCTTTAAAAAAATTAACCCACCTCAGATTTTCAAAATTATATCAAAGGTTTTAGTGTTTAACAATGTATACCATTAGCTTGTTCTTGTTCCACGTGCCATGCCTTTTTTGGATATCTCAAGCAAGGCACGTAGAATTAGAAAAATCTAGACGTGTGGGCTAAATATATGGTTCGGTTCGAAACTCCAATGTATATCACCTGAAGAAGGCCGGAGCGTACAACGGCCGAAACGCCGTGAATATGATCATAAAGATGAGAACAAGTCTGAATGGCGTAATTTAAGCGTGCTACTCGGTTGACATCTAGGCCTACCCTTTTACTGTCGAATCAGTTAAATGTAACCGCCTCTTCTACTCAAATAGCTTATGCTCTCTCTTCGCTTTATTTGCTTCCCTGGTAACTATAATTTTCAAAAATTTAAATGTAATGTCTATCGACATCTACTTATGCTTTGATCGTGACAACCGTCCTTCTCTATATCCTTTCTTCAAACACCTCTCTTTCCTCTCTGTAACCCCTTATGTGCTAGTGGCACTCGCTCTTTGCTTGGGAGTGAAACTCTTAAAAAATAGTTGCAATAACTCATCTCAGAAACATAGTCAGTCAGTTATGTGCCATGTGTGTTACACGATCATGTATCTTTCTGACGAGGCAGATTTTTTTTTCCGCAGTAGGTTGCCATTTCTTTCTGCGGTAGTCCAGTTGCCATCCAAGGTTATTGAACCTGGTCTGTCCTGCTATTTACCCATAGCTGGGGGGAAAGAAGAGGACTCATACCTTTCCCAAGTGTATTAGCATGTAAGTGAATGTAATGGATTCGAGTTGAATTCGAACTCGGTTCTCCGATTCCTCAATCTGAGCCGCTATCCATAACTCACCGAAAAACAGACAGAAATAAATTGAAGCTTGTTATTTTTGTTTACCTCTGCTATGGTCAGGTATTGAACTCACTACTCCTTGGATTACTTCAACCAATGCCTTTATACACTGTACGATGTGCCCTTGAATTTTTGGGACTTATAAATCAAATTTATCAGTAAATTTTTTTTTTACCAGATCTCATATTACAATTTTTTGATTATTGTCTTTTTTCTCAAGCACTCTGTATTACTGGTTCCCATACTGTATTCATTTCTAGGCTTAGCCGGCTTAGGAGATTTTTGTAGCTTAGCATCTGCGCTGATTCCTCAAGTTTTCTTATAGTCCAGTGATGTTCTCTGTCTATTATAAATAAAAGGTTCCATTCGAAACTCCAACGGATATGACCAGTAAACGGCCGGTGCGTACAAGGGCCGAAACGTCGTGAATATGGCAATAAAGATGAGAACAACAGTCCGAACGATGTAAATAATGTATATAATTAAAATACCTCATCTCAGAAATAAATACAGATCCTGAAGAAGGCCAGAGCGTATAACGGCCAAAGCGTCATGAATATGGTAATACATATTAGGACAACCGTCCGAAAAATGTAAATAGTGTAAATAGTTACAATACCTCATCTCAGAAATACAGACAGATCCCAAAGAAGGCCGGAGCGTACAACGGCCGAAACATCGGAAATATGGCAGTAAACATTAGGACAACTGTCCGAACGATGTAAATCGTGTAAATTGTTAAAATACCTCATCTCAGTAATAGAGATAGATCCTGAAGGAGGCCGGAGCGTACAACGGCCGAAACGTCGTGAATATAGCAATAAATATTAGGACAACAGTCCGAACAATGTAAATAGTTACAATATCTCATCTAAGAAATATAGACACAAGAGAGAAAAAACCTTGCAAAATTATTCGAAAAAAAAAAAAGCAGAATCGTTCTTTTGAGATGGAATACGCAAGAGTGGCATAAGGCAGAATAAATTAAAATAAGTGATTTTATAATTTAATAATTAATGGCTAAATGCGCGTATCCGAGTATGTCTTTCTACTAAGGCCGCTAGGCAATCCCTGTAGCAGACGGCCGCTCAGATATATTGTCATTTTTAAACACCCACAGGGCCCAACTATAGTTTATACTGCAACTATTAAAGTTACAGTTAGTTACAGTTTCGGGGAAAAGTAGGTTATCTGGTGGGATCAAGTCTTTAAATAAGGTCAGAACACTCAAACACTCGGTCACAATGACTTGAGACTTCGTGATAGCACACTAAGATCGTCTCCCCAGGCCGATAAAACCAAGAATATACCTTCTTGACATTCGGACATGGTAAATCCGGATCTCATGCTCTGAAATCGAAACTTCAAACTATTCGGCAATGAATTAATTTGAATGAACTACTTTGTTAAATAAAAATAAATAAAAACTTTTTACCTTTTTCATGCATTTCCTAATATATATATATATATATATATATATATATATATATATATATATATTAGGAAATGCATGAAAAAGGATATATATATATATATATATATATATATATATATATATATATATATATATATATATATATATATATATTAAAGAAATGGACAAAGTCTCAATTTTATTTTATTAAATATATTTTATAGTTTAACGTTCTTTTATAGATTCAATTATTTAGGCCTGTAAATGTTATTTAATACTGTTTATTATAAACAGAGCATTTACTTAAATACTTGTATCTATAAAAAAGAACGTTAAACATAAAAATGTCTTTAATAATATATATATATATATATATATATATATATATATATATATATTGTATAAATTACAAACATTATACCTGCTTATTTTTATCATAATCCTTTCATATTCACGAATATTTTTCCGTATATTACAATTGAATAAGGCAAGAAATGCACTGTAACAATTACCTTCGATCTCTAAGATCAACATCAGCTACACCCCTGATGCATATATATATATAATAAATTACAAACACTATGCCTGATTATTCTTATCATAACCCTCTTTCTATGATCAACATCACTCTTTATATATATATACTAGCAGTAGAGCCCGGCGTTGCCCGGGGTTGTAACAGTAAGAGATAGATCAAGTATCGACCATCATAAAGACTGAAAAATAAAATTGACAAAGATTATTGTTTAATGTTGAAGGATACACAGGTCATAATTATTTTTTATTTATTTATTTATTTTTTTTACGAATTGGTCAAACCCAAACTCAAACAAAAACATTGTTTTCAATCGTTATGAGTCTACCGATTGAATAGAATTTTATTATAAACAATTGGCTTGTAAATGGAATTTTTAAAGCATTCTGAATGTAAAAATAAAGAAAAAAGTGTTCAAGACAATAAGAAACACTACCTGCCAAAAAAAGTGAAGTTTTCTTGAAATCGGTTAAAAAATATAGGAAATCTGATCCCATATATAAACGAACACACACACACATACACACACACACACACAAACACACACATGGGTTTTATGATAAATATAACTCGATGAGTTGTCCCCCTTTCATTATGGCGATGCCTCTCAATCGTGTTTTCAAATTGATTTCGTGCCAAAACAATTGTGTTTTTCCAATTTTGGGCGCTGCCAGAACCACCACAAGGTAATTTTATGCAGTCCTGTGAAGTTTTGTTGAAATCGGTTGAAAAATGTAGGAAATCCGATCGAATATAAAAACGTACAGACACATACACACACACACGCAATCTGCGTTTTATAAGTAAGATGTATGTATATATCGGTTGTAACAGCAACATTCTCCAAATCTTCTA
>CAHIKZ030000749.1:592500-640000 GCA_903632075.3 Acanthosepion pharaonis | reverse complement strand
TATCGTTAAAAATTTTTACAGATTGGCTGAAATGTGTGATTTTAAATTCTTTCTTTCGTGCTTCAATTTAGTCAAAATCCTACCTAATATATATATATATATATATATATATATATATATATATATATATATATATATATATATATGTATGTATGTATGTGTGTGTGTGTGTGTGTGTGTGTGTGAGAGTAAAATATATTAAAATAATTGTCAGACTTGGTCTATTTCATAATATATGAATATTATATACAACTTCGCTACAATTAGCTATAGAGGAAGCGTTTGATTAACATGTTTAGCTAAATGGCGTTTCGATCTAGGTTCGATTACTGTGGTTGGACGTGATTTTACCGATCTCGCCACAGGCTATATGACGGCTCTGTAAAGGATAGAGGTTCGATTCTTGTCGGAGGACGCATATTTTCTATGAAAATTTCTCGGGCATTCAGGCTGGCAAATGTTGTTAATACTGTTTATTATAAACAGAGCATTGACTTTTGACTATATATTAAAATATTTTTCGAACTTTATCCATTTCATAATATACATATTTATAATTGTGTGTGTGTGTGTGTGTGTGTGTGTGATCATTGGATATATAAAAGTAACCGAAGAAAAAGGGCTGATAATGAATTTAAAATTTTATTGCCGACTCGTAAATAAGAATAAGAAAACATGAAATTTAAAAGATGAATAAAAACGAATTATACTACAATCCAATAAATATCTGCCTGTACTTCTTAGATGAGGCATTATATACATTATTTACATTATTCGGACTGTTCTCCTCTGCTTTGTCGCCATATTTATTACAACGTTTCGGCCGTCTTCATGTGGTTGGAATGTCGAACTGAACCCTTTATTTCGCTCGCTGGGATAGACTGTTCTAGTTCCACGTGCCATGTCTAATGGATGTCAGTTATCAGTTATCTCCTGCTAATTCCCCTCTCCAAGTTCTCCACTGCCTTAACCGGGTATTGAACTCACACCCTTTGAGTCCTGAGTCCTGTCACTGGTGGGCCATGTGTCCTTGAATATTTAAGGACACATGGCACAGTGGATAAAGGCGTTGTTTAGATTCAATCAAATCAATCAAATGGAGCTCAACAACGTTCGTTCGAAAGCGAAACAGTGGGGGAGATGTAGCCAAAATAAAAATGTTCTAACTTTATCCGGTTTCAAATACCCCCAAATTAAACTTAAATTGCTGAGCTTCATTTGGCTGATTTGATGCACAAATCACGTGAGAAGACCGTTGTGGTCGAAACCGTGGCAGTGTTCTTGTTAGCATTCATATTTTTTAAAAATATATATATATATATATATATATATATATATATATATATATATATATATATATTTATATATATATAATGGATAAAGTCCGACAATTATTTTAAGACATTTTTATGTTCATACGTCTTAAAATAATTGTCGGACTTTGTCCATTTCATAATGTGTGACGTCATTTGTTTACATTTGGATGCGCTTTGAGCAGATATGAATGTACGTGAGAGATTCAGGGAAGATTGGTGTTTAAAGGCAGTAAATTCGACCTTGCTAACCGAACGCGCTTCTGTGGTCGAAAGGGTTAAAGGCACGTCAGGCTATATAACGGCTCCGTATAGGATACAGGTTCGATTCCTGTCGGAGAACGAAAATTTTCTTTTCTCGGATATTCAGGAAAACGCGGCAGTGTTCTTGTTAGCATCCACTCGGCAGGATATTTCAACAATTATCTATCTATCTATCTATCTATCTATCTATAAAAGGCAGGATGTGTGTGTTTGTGTGTGTGTGTTTGTGTGTGCGTGTGTAACGAATGCACGGCCGCAATTTTCGACGGATTAGCACCAAAATTTACATGCACATGCTCCAAGTTAGCGGGAAGGCCAAGACCGACTTTGCATTTCCCAACTCCCACCGATAGTGGAAATAATCGATTTTGTCATGCTTCTACGGCAGTTTTCATGTAGTTTACGGCCATTTTCTACTGGCCAGAGTGAGAGCCTATAGCTGGCTGCCACGAATAGGCAGGAAGATTCTATTGGCCAGCGTGAGAGCCAACAGCTGACTGAGACGAATATTAACTAGCATGCTAGCATGCAAAAAATATTGATAGCTGCATTCTTCACAAGTGGGAAAAAATTAAATCTGCATGGCACTTTACTCCAATTGGCTCATTCGCTTGCTTAAACTCAACGTTGATTCTGATTCTGCAGAACTGGGTTGGGTGTGAAAAAGTATTTGTTGTTAACATTCTTTCTTTATTCGGTTTTTCCAGTCACGAGTCCTTTTTTAAAGCTGATCGTTTTGTGTTCATTTTGTTTAGTTCTTTTTTCGTAACAGATTTAATATTTAGTATAGAGCTTAGAAAAAATTCGCTGTGTGAGATAGGCAAGAAGTAAGGCATGTAGCAACATCAGCACGGCAAAGGGCACTTCTTTAAAGGCAAGGAAGGGCAAAAATATTTTAAGTCAAGTGATAGCGATTGCTGTATGAGTCGTACAATTTTTGAATCAATCACGGGCAACGCTGAACCATGCTGCATATATATATATATATATATATATATATATATATATATATATATATATGTGTGTGTGTGTGTGTGTGTGTGTGTGTGTGTGTGTGTGTGTTTCATTAAATAATATAGTCAAGTGTTGTCTATTTATTTTATGTAAATTCTTTTCATAACGTCTGATAAGCTTAATAACATTATCATTAAACGAAGAAAGAAAATCACAATATTGATACATATTTTTAAATCCAATCTAAGCTTTGGGCTTACATAATATTAATATAAATTTAAAAGGAATTTGTCACTTAGCTGCTTGCTGTTATATTCAGTACCTCAAGTTAAGTGTTTCGTAGATTAACCTTTTTGTAATCGCACGGTCCACTCGTCAGGAGATTTCTGCAATTATGTATGTATGCATCTATCTATCTATCTCTATCTCTCTCTCTCTCTCTCTCTCTCTATATATATATATATATATATATATATACAGAAAGAGAGAGAGAGCAGACGGAGAGAGACAGACAGACAGACAGACAGAGAGATAATATGTATTCTTAATTATATATATATATATATAATTTACATAAGATTTGTCTACTTATTTTCAATAGGACCCTCTCATATTCTCGTACAAACTTCTTAGTATCCTTATACAAGAGAGGCAATTACCTGGTTGATACATATTCAAGTACTCAGAATAAATGAATATGTATCAACATGGTAACTTTCTCTCTTCCTATTGAAAATAAGTCGACTAAATTTGTCTCAATCATTCAATGACACATGGCTTTATTATATATATATATATATATATATATATATATATATATAGATAGATAGATAGATAGATAGATAGATAGATAGATAGATAGATGTATTAAGGCAGAAATAAATCTTTTAAACAAGATTTATTACCGACAACATCTAACTGTCCGATTTTTTGAGCTTTCTTAAAATCCGAATAAGTTTCCCAACATCCGAATAAGTTTCACAACATCTGAATAAGTTTCCCAACATCCGAACAAGTTTCCCAACGTCCGAATAAGTTTCCCAACACCCGAATAAGTTTCCCAACATCTGAATAAGTTTCCCAACATCCGAAAAAGTTTCCCAACATCCGAACAAGATTCCCAACATCCGAATAAGTTTCCCAACGTCCGAATAAGTTTCCCAACGTCCGAATAAGTTTCCCAACATCCGAATAAGTTTCCCAACATCTGAATAAGTTTCCCAACATCCGAAAAAGTTTCCCAACATCCGAACAAGATTCCCAACATCCGAACAAGATTCCCAACATCCGACTAAGTTTCTCAACGTCCGAATAAGTTTTCCAATATCCGAATAAGTTTCTCGACATCCGAATAAGTTTCCAAACATCCGAATAAGTTACCCAACATCCTAATAAGATTCCCAACATCTGACTAAGTTTCCCAACGTCCGAATAAGTTTTCCAACATCCTAATAAGTTTCCCTACATCCGAATAAGTTCCCCAACATCCGAATAAGTTTCCTAACATCCGAATAAGTTACTTATTTCTTATGAAAATTTGGCAAACATTTCTTATATATTTTGATGTTATCTATTAAATCTTCTTGTGTTGTGTTAATATTATTTGGGGTATTTGTAATATGTTGAGTAATTTCTGCGCGAATTGCGCTCAATATTGACAAATGACAAAAGTCAATCGACGGGTGAGTGTGGGGCAGGGATGGTCCAAAATCTCCCAAAGGATATGAGATTTCATAAGCACCATTATTTTTAGATAGTTTGGATTTATTTTTTTTCAGGTGCGGAATTATATTGGCGAATTATATTATTAATGGCCTTTTCGTCTTGTTTGTAATTACGATGTATCAGATTGCAATTAAATCATTTAATGGAGTCTTTATTTGTTTTTATATCATGTTGCGTGGATATGTTATTCTTTTTCTAAATTTCTTTAAAGCCAATCTTATTTTGTCAACAACATGGTTCGGGAAATTATTGTTGATAAGTGTTTGTTTTCTGTTGTTTAATTCCTATTTTATATCTATGAGGACATTAGCTTTTACAATTAAGAAAACATGCATCTTATTGATATATATATATATATATGTGTGTATGTATGTATGTGTGTATGCGTATCTATGTATGCATGTATGTCTAATGTAAGATAGGTAAATACATGGATACATGCCTCATGTGACAAGTGCAATATATATATATATATATATATATATATATATATATATATGATTAAGTGTTCTGTTTTAATTATTGCTTATTGGGCATTTTGGGGAAAAGAGGATACACGTTGGAGAATGATTTGAGGATTCGAATTCTATTCTGTTTGTTTCCATGCGTCTGGTAGATCTCGTGTATTTATAGCTTCTGGCGTTAGCGCGCGCACGAGCGTGTGTGTGTTTGTGTGTGTGTCAGAAATCTAGTGGGTTTTTTTTTATTATCTGCCTCGTAATGTCTGTGATCCGTAGGTGAATTGGGATGGCCAAGGAAGCATTCCAAAGGCTGGGCAGAGTATTGCGAGGCAGGAGGGTAATAATAGAATAATGAACTGTTACTTGACATCTGTCCTTCTGTACATCAGCGAATGTTGGACGATTTACTCAAAGATGAGAAGAGACTCGAGGCGACGGAGATGTGGTTCTACAGAAGGATGCTAAGGATATCATGGACCGAGCGTGTGAGCAACCATGAGGTCTTAGAGAGGTTTCAAACAAGGAGGAGGCTTATACTTAACACCAGGAAGAGGCAGCTGGAGTTTCTGGGACACATAATGAGGAAGGAGGGACTGGAGAATCTGATACTCACGGGTCGAATAGAGGGAAAGAGAGACAATGGAAAACAAAGCATGACATATCTAGCGCCCTTAAGTAAGTCGATGACAGAACGTTGTCTGGGGGAGGTGGCACAGGGTAGGAAATTGTTGAGAGCTGCTAGGGATATAGGAGGGTGGAATACGATGATGGCCTACATCCTGAAAGGACACGGTGCTTAGAAAGAAAAAAGTAAGTGTGTGTGTCAAATTTCTGAAGCCACTAATTCTAAAGTAGGAGTATGTGTGTTTGTGTGTCTCAAATTTCGATTTGGCTGTGTGTTTGATGTTCTTAGAATCAGTGCGCATTAAATTCTACTATATTCAGAAGTACCTAAAATTTATTGACGTGCTATAATTAACATGTTATATTTGTAAATGTCTTTCTATTCTTTCTTTACTTAAATATTCCGTCGAGCTAATTCATATATATATATATATATATATATATATATATATATATATATATATATTTATATATAAATATTTTAAAAAGAAGAGAGAAACAGCAAACGTTTTTGGCTGTAATGTTTAAAACTGCTTTATTTTTCCATAATTTTGCTACACGGGTTTCCGGTCTCACGACCTTCATCAGGCAAAGCGTGGAAATTTCCACATATTATTAAAAAAAATTACTTATTTTCTTATGTTTTTCGATGTTAAATAATCTCGATATGAGACACTCTCTTTTTAATGGGTTAGTGACCCAAATGTCTTTCTTGAACTGGCAGTGAAAAGTTCTGCGTGAACAGTTAGGATTGGTCCGAGAAATAGTGAAGGAGTTATCGAAATTCTTATCTTTTAATGACCCCTGTGTGTTCTGAGATCTATTTCCATTTTCTTGTGTTTTTGTCAGTATGCGTGTATATATGTATATTCCCTCTCCATGCATACACACTGTCTTATTACGAGGAATTGTTTTATAACCGTGGCCGCAGTTTCGAATCCAGCCGAAGAGCGCATATTTTTCTTTAATAAGATTTAAACGAAAATCAATAAATATACCAGTGGGGATCGAACTCACTCGTAATTGATCTAGCGAGATAAGCTTCCTAAGCCTTACACCACGTCGAAGTGACATTTTAAGCTGTTTTCCGATCTCCACTTTTCTAATGACCCCTCCCCGTTTATTACATACTGAGAAAAATTCCGACGTCCATAATTAACAACCTCCCTCCCTGTAATAGGCATCTATACTTAAAGCTACTTTAATGAGATTTCTCGAATATTCAGGCTGGTAGACGAAAATAAATATGTTGTCTAATAAATAAATGGAACGTCTACTCAAATATGAGTATCCACTAAAACTAACGTTTAAAGTGTTAAAAATCTGTTGGATTAATAAATAAAAGATCCTGTACTTTAGAAATGTCTTTGCTTACGTCGAGATACGAACCTGAGCAGATGTGAAAATTACAAGAGTCTATGACGAAACGGTTTTTGCTTAAAGGCAATATTCGGCCTTTGCTTGATCAGCAAATGTTCTTTGTAGCGGAGTTGGTTAAAGTACGTTGGATCAAAAGATGACTCACTCTGCCCAGAGACACACGGGTTCAAATCCTTCCAGCGAGCACATTTTTTTTTTTTTTTTTTACTAAACTTTTTCAAATATTCTGGCCGGTAGAGGTAATTAAATAAATATACCGGTTAAAAAATAATCGGAGCGTCTACTCAAACAAAAATCCGAGCAGATCATTAGATAAAAATATTAATGGGTACGTGAATAAATCTGTGCTGATGAATAAAAATCCATTCTAAAACGTCTCTTTGTTTACGTTTGAGAAACTGTTGGCACTTAAGACAAAAAATCGGGAGATCGCCAACAGATGAAATTTCGCTTAGAAGCGGGAAATTGTTTTTGCCTGACCGCCTCTTCTTCGTGACCAATCGGTAAGGCAGGTTTGAAAGCGGGAAATTGTCTTCGCCTGACCGTCTCTTCTTCGAGACCAATCGTTAAGGCAGGTTTGAAAGGGAAATTGTCTTCGCCTGACCGTCTCTTCTTCGAGACCAATCTTTTAAGGCAGGTTTGAAAGGGAATTGTTTTCGCCTGACCGTCTTCTTCTTCGTGGCCGATCGGTAAGGCAGGTTTGAAAGCGGAAATTGTTTTCGCCTGACCGTCTCTTCTTCGAGACCAATCGTTAAGGCAGGTTTGAAATCGAATTGTTTCGCCTGACCGTCTCTTCTTCGTGGCCAATCGGTAAGGCAGGTTTGAAAGCGGGAAATTGTTTTCGCCTGACCGTCTCTTCTTCGAGACCAATCGTTAAGGCAGGTTTGAAAGCGGGAAATTGTTTTCGCCTGACCGTCTCTTCTTCGAGACCAATCGTTAAGGCAGGTTTGAAAGCGGGAAATTGTTTTCGCCTGACCGTCTCTTCTTCGTGGCCAATCGGTAAGGCAGGTTTGAAAGCGGAAATTGCTTTTCGCCTGACCGTCTTTCTTCAGGCCAATCGGTAAGGCAGGTTTGAAAGCGGAAATTGTTTTCGCCTGACCGTCTCTTCTTCGAGACCAATCGTTAAAGGCAGGTTTGAAAGCGGGAAATTGTTTTCGCCTGACCGTCTCTTCTTCGACCAATCGGTAAGGCAGGTTTGAAAGCGGGAAATTGCTTTCGCCTGACCGTCTCTTCTTCGTGCCAATCGGTAAGGCAGGTTTGAAAGCGGAAATTGTTTTCGCCTGACCGTCTCTTCTTCGAGACCAATCGTTAAGGCAGGTTTGAAAGCGGGAAATTGTCTTCGCCTGACCGTCTCTTCTTTCGAGACCAATCGGTAAGGCAGGTTTGAAAGCGGGAAATTGTTTTCGCCTGACCGTCTCTTCTTCGAGACCAATCGGTAAGGCAGGTTTGAAAGCGGGAAATTGTTTCGCTGACCGTCTCTTCTTTCGTGGCCGGTAAGGCAGGCTTGAAAGCGGGAATTGCTTCTTCGAGACCAATCGTTAAGGCAGGTTTGAAAGCGGAAATTGTTTTCGCCTGACCGTCTCTTCTTCGTGACCAATCGGTAAGGCAGGTTTGAAAGCGGGAAATTGTTTTCGCCCTGACCGTCTCTTCTTCGAGACCAATCGTTAAGGCAGGTTTGAAAGCGGAAATTGTTTTCGCCTGACCGTCTCTTCTTCGTGGCCAATCGGTAAGGCAGGTTTGAAAGCGGAAAATTGTTTTCGCCTGACCGTCTCTTCTTCGTGGCCAATCGGTAAGGCAGGTTTGAAAGCGGGAAATTGTTTTCGCCTGACCGTCTCTTCTTCGTGACCAATCGGTAAGGCAGGTTTGAAAGCGGAAATTGCCTTTCGCCCTGACCGTCTTCTTCGAGACCAATCGTTAAGGCAGGTTTGAAAGCGGGAAAATTGTTTTCGCCTGACCGTCTCTTCTTCGTGGCCAATCGGTAAGGCAGGTTTGAAAGGGAAATTGTTTTCGCCTGACCGTCTCTTCTTCGAGACCAATCGTTAAGGCAGGTTTGAAAGCGGGAAATTTTTCCACCTGAAATCTGTTTTCGCCAATCGTGGTTTGAAAGGGAATTGTTTTCCGTCTCTTCTTCGTGGCCAATCGGTAAGGCAGGTTTGAAAGCGGAAATTGTTTTCGGGAAATTATTTCGCCTGACCGTCTCTTCTTCGAGACCAATCGTTAAGGCAGGTTTGAAAGGGGAAATTGTTTCGCCCTTCGACCGTCTCTTCGAGACCAATCGGTAAGGCAGGTTTGAAAGGGAAATTGTTTTCGCCTGACCGTCTCTTCTTCGAGACCAATCGGTAAGGCAGGTTTGAAAGCGGGAAATTGTTTTCGCCTGACCGTCTCTTCTTCGAGACCAATCGTTAAGGCAGGTTTGAAAGCGGAAATTGTTTTCGCCTGACCGTCTCTTCTTCGTGACCAATCGGTAAGGCAGGTTTGAAAGGGAAATTGTCTTCGCCTGACCGTCTCTTCTTCGAGACCAATCGTTAAGGCAGGTTTGAAAGGGAAATGTTCGCCTTTCTTCCTGACCGTCTCTTTGAAAGGAAATTGTCTTCGCCTGACCGACCAATCGTTAAGGCAGGTTTGAAAGGGAAATTGTTTCGCCTGGGCCGTTTGAAAGCTTGCTTCGTGACCAATCGGTAAAGATAAGGGTTTGAAAGCGGGAAATTGTTTTCGCCTGACCGTCTCTTCTTCGAGACCAATCGGTAAGGCAGGTTTTTTCGACCGTCTCTTCGAAGCGGGGTTTAAAATTGAAATTTTCGCCTGACCGTCTCTTCTTCGAGACCAATCGTTAAGGCAGGCTTTGAAAGGGAAATTGTTTTCGCCTGACCGTCTCTTCTTCGAGACCAATCGGTAAGGCAGGTTTGAAAGCGGGAAATTGTTTTCGCCTGACCGTTCTTCTTCGAGACCAATCGTTAAGGCAGGTTTAAAAGCGACCGCCTGACCGTCTCTTCTTCGAGACCAATCGGTAAGGCAGGTTTGAAAGGCGGGAAATTGTTTTCGCCTGACCGTCTCTTCTTCGAGACCAATCGGTAAGGCAGGTTTGAAAGCGGAAAATTCGCCTGACCGTTCCTTCTTCGGACCAATCTTTAAGGCAGGTTTGAAAGGGAAATTGTTTTCGACTGACCGTCTTTCTTCGAGACCAATATTTAAGGCAGGTTTGAAAGGGAAATTGTCTTCGCCTGACCGTTTCTTCTTCGAGACCAATCTTTAAGGCAGGTTTGAAAGCGGAAATTGTTTTCGCCCTGACCGTTTCTTCTTCGAGACCAATCTTTAAGGCAGGTTTGAAAAGCAGGAAATTGTTTTCGCCTCTGACCGTCTCTTCTTCGTGGCCAATCGGTTAAGGCAGGTTTGAAAGGGAAATTGTTTTCGCCTGACCGTCTCTTCTTCGTGGCCAATCGGTAAGGCAGGTTTGAAAGGGAAATTGTCTTCCCCTGACCGTCTTTCTTCGAGACCAATCGTTAAGGCAGGTTTGAAAGGGAAATTGTCTTCGCCTGACCGTCTCTTCTTCGAGACCAATCGGTAAGGCAGGTTTGAAAGCGGAAATTGTCTTCGCCTGACCGTCTCTTCTTCGGGACCAATCGTTAAGGCAGGTTTGAAAGCGGGAAATTGTTTTCGCCTGACCGTCTCTTCTTCGAGGGCCAATCGTTAAGGCAGGTTTGAAAGCGGAAATTGTTTCGCCTGGCCGTCTCTTCTTCGAGACCAATCGATAAGGCAGGTTTGAAAGGGAAATTGTTTTCGCCTGACCGTCACGTTTGGTAAGGCGAGAGAGATTGTCTTCCTGACCGTCCAATCGTTAAGCAGGGTTTGAAAGCGGGAAATTGTTTTCGCCTGACCGTCTCTTCTTCGAGACCAATCGTTAAGGCAGGTTTGAAAGGGGAAATTGTTTTCGCCTGACCGTCTCTTCTTCGAGACCAATCGGTAAGGCAGGTTTGAAAGCGGAAATTGTTTTCGCCTGACCGTCTTTCTTCGAGACCAATCGTTAAGGCAGGTTTGAAAGCGGAAATTGTCTTCGTTTCGGGACCAATCTTTTACTGCCGTGAAAGGGAAATTGTTTTCGCCTGACCGTTTTTCGTGGCCAATCGTTTAAGGCAGGTTTGAAAGCGAGAAATTGTTTTCGCCTGACCGTCCTCTTCTTCGAGACCAATCGGTAAGGCAGGTTTGAAAGCGAAATTGTCTTCGCCTGACCGTCTCTTCTTCGAGACCAATCGTTAAGGCAGGTTTGAAAGCGGAAATTGTTTTCGCCTGACCGTCTCTTCTTCGAGACCAGTCGTTAAGGCAGGTTTGAAAGCGGGAAATTGTTTTCGCCTGACCGTCTCTTCTTCGAGACCAATCGTTAAGGCAGGTTTGAAAGCGGGAAATTGTTTTCGCCTGACCGTCTCTTTTCTTCGAGACCAATCGGTAAGGCAGGTTTGAAAGCGGGAAATTGTTTTCGCCTGACCGTCTCTTCTTCTTCCAATCGAGGCCAAAAGGGAAATTGTTTCGCCTGACCGTCTTTTTCGTGGCCAATCGGCAGGGGTTTAAAAAATGTTTTCGCCTGACCGTCTCTTCTTCGAGACCAATCTTTAAGGCAGGTTTGAAAGGGGAATTGTCTTCGCCTGACCGTCTCTCTTCTTCGAGAGAGATTCAATCTTTAAGGCAGGTTTGCAGGAAATTGTTTTCGCCGGATCGTTTTTCTTCTCGAGACCAATCGTTAAGGCAGGTTTGAAAGCGGGAAATTGTCTTCGCCTGACCGTCTCTTCTTCGAGACCAATCGTTAAGGCAGGTTTGAAAGCGGGAAATTGTTTCGCCTGACCGTCTCTTCTTCGAGACCAATCGTTAAGGCAGGTTTGAAAGGAAATTGTCTTCGCTCGACCGTCTTTTCTTGAGACCAATCGTTAAGGCAGGTTTGAAAGCGGGAAATTGTCTTCGCCTGACCGTCTCTTCTTCGAGACCAATCGGTAAGGCAGGTTTGGAAAGCGGAAAGGTGTCTTCGCCTGACCGTCTCTTCTTCGAGACCAATCGTTAAGGCAGGTTTGAAAGCGGAAATTGTTTTCGCCTGACCGTCTCTTCTTCGAGACCAATCGGTAAGGCAGGTTTGAAAGCGGAAATTGTTTTCGCCTGACCGTCTCTTTCTTGAGACCAATCGGTAAGGCAGGTTTGAAAGCGGAAATTGTTTCGCCTGACCGTCTCTTTCTTCGAGACCAATCGGAAGGCAGGCGAAAGCGGAAATTGTTTCTGACCGTCTCTTCTTCGAGACCAATCGTTAAGGCAGGTTTGAAAAATTGTTTTCGGGAAATGTTAAGGCAGGCTTGAAAGCGGGAAATTGTCTTCGCCCGACCGTCTCTTCT
Organism: Acanthosepion pharaonis; assembly: GCA_903632075.3. Lineage (NCBI taxonomy): Eukaryota > Metazoa > Mollusca > Cephalopoda > Sepiida > Sepiidae > Acanthosepion > Acanthosepion pharaonis. The sequence goes on along the minus strand of CAHIKZ030000749.1, from coordinate 627,910 downwards.
TCGAGACCAATCGGTAAGGCAGGTTTGAAAGCGGAAATTGTTTTCGCCTGACCGTCTCTTCTTCGAGACCAATCGTTAAGGCAGGTTTGAAAGCGGGAAATTGTTTTCGCCTGACCGTCTCTTCTTCGTGGCCAATCGTTAAGGCAGGTTTGAAAGCGGGAAATTGTTTTCGCCTGACCGTCTCTTCTTCGAGACCAATCGTTAAGGCAGGTTTGAAAGCGGGAATTGTTTTCGCCTGACCGTCTCTTCGTCACCAATCGGTAAGGCAGGTTTGAAAGGAGAAATTGTCTTCGCCTGACCGTCTCTTCTTCGAGACCAATCGTTAAGGCAGGTTTGAAAGGGAAATTGTTTTCGCCTGACCGTCTCTTCTTCGAGACCAATCGTTAAGGCAGGTTTGAAAGCGGGAAATTGAGCCGCCTGACCGTCTCTTCTTCGAGACCAATCGGTTAAAGCGGAAATTGTTTCGCCTCGACCGTTTTTCATGGCCAATCGGTAAGCAGGTTTGGAGCGGGAAATTGTTTTCGCCTGACCGTCTCTTCTTCGTAACCGTCGTTAAGGCAGGTTTGAAAGCGGGAAATTGTCTTCGCCTGACCGTCTCTTCAGAGACCAATCGTTAGCAGGTTTGAAAGCGGAAATTGTTTCGCCTGACCGTCTCTTCGAGACCAATCATTAAGGCACGTTTGAAAGCGAGATTGTTCGCCTGACCGTCTCTTCGAGACCAATCGTTAAGGCAGGTTTGAAAGCGGGAAATTGTTTCGCCTGACAGTCTCTTCTTCGAGACCAATCGTTAAGGCAGGTTTGAAAGCGGAAATTGTTTCGCCTGACCGTCTCTTCTTCGAGACCAATCGTTAAGGCAGGTTTGAAAGGGAAATTGTCTTCGCCTGACCGTCTCTTCTTCGTGACCAATCGTTAAGGCAGGTTTGAAAGCGGGAAATTGTCTTCGCCTGACCGTCTCTTCTTCGAGACCAATCGGTTAAGGCAATTGGTTTGAAAGCGGAAATTGTTTTCGCCTGACCGTCTTTCTTCGAACCAATCGGTAAGGCAGGTTTGAAAGCGGAATTGTTTTCGCCTGACCGTCTCTTCTTCGAGACCAATCGGTAAAACAGGTTTGAAATCGGGAAATTGTTTTCAGGACCAATCGTTTGAAAGGGAAATTGCTTTTCGCCCTGACCGTCTCTTCTTCGAGACCAACAGTTTGAAGGGAATTGGGTTTGAAAGCGGGAAAAGGGAAATTGTTTTCGCCTGGACCGTCTTTGTTCGTGGCCAATCGGTGGTACCAGGTCAGTGCGGAAATTGTTTTCGCTTCTTCGAGACCAATCGTTAAGGCAGGTTTGAAAGCGGAATTGTTTTCGCCTGACCGTCTCTTCTTCGTGGGCCAATCGTTACGCAGGGTTTAAAAATCGAAATTTTTCGCCTGACCGTCTCTTCTTCGAGACCAATTTAAGGCAGGCTTGAAAGGGGAATTGTCGCGACTGACCGTCTCTTTCTTCGAGACCAATCGAAAAGGCAGGTTTGAAAGCGGGAAATTGTTTCCTGACCGTCTATTCTTCGAGACACCGTTAAGGCAGGTTTGAAAGGGGAAATTGTTTTCGCCTGACCGTCTCTTCTTCGAGACCAATCGGTAAGGCAGTGGTTTGAAAGGGAATTGTTCGCCTGACCGTCTCTTCTTCGAGACCAATCGTTAAGGCAGGTTTGAAAGCGGAAATTTTTCGCCTGACCGTCTCTTCTTTCTGAGACCAATCGTTAAGGCAGGTTTGAAAGGGAAATTGTTTTCGCCTGAGCGTCTCTTCTTCGTACAATCGGTAAGGCAGGTTTGAAAGCGGGAAATTGTCTTCGCCTGACCGTCTCTTCTTCGAGACCAATCGTTAAGGCACGTTTGAAAGCGAGAGATTGTCTTCGCCTGACCGTCTCTTCTTCGAGACCAATCGTTAAGGCAGGTTTGAAAGCGGGAAATTGTTTTCGCCTGACCGTCTCTTCTTCGAGACCAATCGTTAAGGCAGGTTTGAAAGCGGGAAATTGTTTTCGCCTGACCGTCTCTTCTTCAGACCAATCGTTAAGTTTGAAAGGGGACCGTCTTTCTTCAGCTAATCGAATCAGGTTTGAAATTGTTTTCGCCTGACCGTCTCTTTTTCGAGACCAATCGTTAAGGCAGGTTTGAAAGGGAAATTGTTTTCGCCTGACCGTCTCTTCTTCGTGGCCAATCGTTAAGGCAGGCTTGAAAGCGGGAAATTGTCTTCGCCCTGACCGTCTCTTCTTCGAGACCAATCGTTAAGGCAGGTTTGAAAGCGGGAAATTGTTTTCGCCTGACCGTCTCTTCGGAGACCAATCGTTAAGGCAGACCAAAATCGTTCTCTTCTTTGAGACCAATCGTTGGGTTTGAAAGCGGGAAATTGTTTCGCCTGACCGTCTCTTCTTCGTGACCAATCGTTAAGGCAGGTTTGAAAGGGAAATTGTTTCGCCTGACCGTCTCTTCTTCGAGACCAATCGTTAAGGCAGGTTTGAAAGCGGGAAATTGTTTCGCCTGACCGTCTCTTCTTCGAGACCAATCGTTAAGGCAGGTTTTGAAAGGGAAATTATCTTCGCCTGACCGTCTCTTCTTCGAGACCAATCGTTACCAGGTTTAAAGCGGGAAATTGTCTTCGCCCTGACCGTCCGTTACTTCGTTAAGGCAGGTTTGAAATCGGAAATTGTCTTCGCCTGACCGTCTCTTCTTTGAGACCAATCGTTAAGGCAGGTTTGAAAAAGCGGGAATTGTCTTCGCCTGACCGTCTCTTCTTCGAGACCAATCGTTAAGGCAGGTTTGAAAGCGGACCGTCTCTCTTCTTCGAACCAATGTTTTCGCCTGACCCTCTCTTCTTCGAGTTAAGGCAGGTTTAAAGCGGGAAATTGTCTTCTCGACCGACCGTCTCTCTTCTTTCTTCGAGACCAATCGTTAAGGCAGGTTTGAAAGCGGAAATTGTCTTCGCCTGACCGTCTCTTCTTCAGGACCAATCGTTAAGGCAGGTTTGAAAGCGGAATTGTCTTAACCGTCTGAGACCAATCTTTAAGGCAGGTTTGAAAGCCCTGACCGTCTCTTCTTCGAGACCAATCGGTAAGGCAGGTCTTTCTTCAGAAAATCGTTAAGGCGGGTTTAAATTGTGACCGTCTCTTCTTCGAAGTTAAGGCAGGTTTTTGAAAGCGCTTCCTCCGTCTCTTCTTCGTGGAAATTGTTCGCTTCTGACCGTTCTTTTCGAGACCAATCGTTAAGGCAGGTTTGAAAGCGGAAATTGTTTTCGCCCAACCGTCTCTTCGAGACCAATCGTTATCTTCGGGAAATTTTTTCGCTGACCGTCTCTTCTTCGTGGCCAATCGTTAAGGCAGGTTTGAAAGCGGGAAATTGTTTTTCGCCCTGACCGTCTCTTCTTCGAGACCAATCGTTTAAATTGGTCTCTTCTTCGTGGCCAATCGTTAAAGGCAGGTTTAAAATCGGAAATTGTCTTTGCCTGGCCGTCCTGCTTCCAGAGACAATCGTTAAGAGCAGGTTTGAAAGCGGGAAATTGTTTCGACTGACCGTCTCTTCTTCGAGACCAATCATTAAACTGCGCTTGAAAGCGCAGGACCGTCTTTCTTCAGAAATCGTTAAAGGCAGGAAATTGTCTTCGCCCTGACCGTCTCTTCTTCGGACCAATCGTTAGGCAGGTTTGAAATTTGTTTCGCCTGACCAATCTTCTTCGAGACCAATCGTTAAGGCAGGTTTGAAAGCGGGAAATTTTCTTCGCCTGACCATTCTTCAAGGCAGGTTTGAAAGCGTCTTCGCCAGACCGTTTCTTCTTCAGTTCTCTTCTTCAAGGTTAAAGGCAGCAGGTTGTTTTTCGCCCTGACAGTCTCTTCTTCGAGACCAATCGTTAAAGGTTTGAAAGCGGGAAATTTTTTCGCCTGACCGTCTCTTCTTCGAGACCAATCGTTAAGGCGGGTTTGAAAGCGGGGAAATTGTCTTCGCCTGATCTTCGAGACCAATCGACTTTGTCTTCGCCTTCTTCTTCGAGACCAATCGTTTTTAAGGCAGTCTCTTCTTCGATCGTTAAGGCAAAAGGGAATTGTTTTCACCTCTCTTCTTCGACCGTCGTTAAAGGCAGGTTTAAGCGGGAAATTCTTCGCCTGACCGTCTCTTCTTTGAGACCAATCGTTAGAGCGGGGAGGTGTCTTCGCCTGAAGACCAATCGTTAGGCACGTTTGAAATCGTCTTTCGGTGAACGTCTCTTCTTCGAGACCAATCTTTTTTGAAAGGCCTTAGACCGTCTCTTCTTCGTGGCCAATCGGGCAGGTTTGAAAGCAGGAAATTGTCTTCGCCTGACCGTCTCTTCTTCGGACAATCGTTGGGCAGGTTTGAAAGCGAAATTGTCTTCGCCTGACCGTTTTTGAAATCTTATCTTCGCCTTCTCTTCTTCGAGACCAATCGTTAAGGCAGCTCTTCTTCGTGGCCAGGTTTTCTTCTTCGAAAATCGTTAAGGCGGGAAAGCGGGGAAATTGTTTTCGCCTGACCGTCTCTTCTTCGAGACTAATCGTTAAGGCAGGTTGAAGCGAAATTGTTTTCGCCTGACAGAGAAATTGTCTTCGCCTGACCGTCTCTTCTTCGAGACCAATCGTTAAGGCAGGTTTGAAAGCGGAAATTGTCTTCGCCTGACCGTCTCTTCTTCGAGACCAATCGTTAAGGCAGGTTTGAAAGCGGGGAAATTGTCTTCGCCTTCATCTCTTCTTCAAGAAAATCGTTAAAGGACGGGAAATTGTCTTCGCCTGACTGTCTCTTCTTCAGCCAATCGTTAAAGGCAGGTTTGAAAGTCTTCGCCTGACCGTCTCTTCTAACGAACCAATCGTTGAGCAGGTTTGTTGTCTTCGCCTGACCGTCTCTTCTTCGAGACCAATCGTTAAGGCGTTGAAACCAGGGTATCTTCGCCTGACCGTCTCTTTTTCGAGACCAAATGCTAAAGGCAGGTTGAAAGCATTGTTTTCGCATGACCGTCTCTTCTTCGTGGCCAATCAGTGAGCAGGTTGAAAGCGGAAATTGTCTTCGCCTGACAGTCTCTTCTTCGAGACCAATCGTTAAAGAGCAGGTTTGAAAGCGGGAAATTGTCTTCGCCTGACCGTCTCTTCCTCGAGACCAATCGTTAAGGCAGGTTTGAAATCAGGAAATTGGGCCTGACGTCTCTTCTTCGACCGGACACCGTCTCTTCTTCGTGGCAAATCGTTAAGGCATGTTTGAAAGCGGGAAATTGTTTTTGCCAGACCGTTTCTTCTTCGAGACCAATCGTTAAGTCAGGTTTGAAAGCGGGAAATTGTTTTCGCCTGACCGTCTCTTCTTGAGACCAATCGTTAAGAGCGAGTTTGAAAGCGAAATTGTTTTCCTTGAAAGTTCTTCAGTAAACGGTAAGTCAGGTTTGAAAGCGGGAAATTGTCTTCGCTGACCGTCTTTCCTCGAGACCAATCGTTAAGCAGGTTTGAAAGCGGGAAATTGTCTTCGCCTGATCGTTTCCTCTTCGAGACCAATCGAAGTCAGTTTGAAAGCGGGAAATTGTTTCCTTTCTTTCTTCGAGACCAATCGTTAAGGGGAAATTGTTTCCTTGACCGTCTCTTCTTCGTGATGGCCAATCAGTAAGGCAGGTTTGAGATTGTCTTCGCCTGACCGTCTTCTTCGAGACCAATCATTAGATGGGTTAAGGCAGAAATTGTTTGAAAGCGGAAATTGTTTTCGCCTGACCGTCTCTTCCGACCAATCGTTTGTTCAGGCAGGTTTGAAAGCGGGAAATTTTTTCGCCTGACCGTCTTTCTTCGTGAGGCCAATCGTTAAGGCAGGTTTGAAAGCGAAAGCGGAAATTGAAAGCGGAAATTGTTTTCGCCTGACCGTCTCTTCTTTGAGACCAATCGTTAAGGCAGGTTTGAAAGGGAAATTGTTTTCGCCTGACCGTCTCTTCTTCGAGACCAATCGGTAAGGCAGGTTTGAAAGCGGGAAATTGTTTTCGCCTGACCGTCTCTTCTTCGAGACCAATCGTTACGCAGGTTTGAAATTGTTTTCGCCTGACCGTCTCTTCTTCGAGGGCCAATCGTTGGCAGGTTTGAAAGGGAAATTGTCTTTCGCCTGACCGTCTCTTCTTCGAGACCAATCGTTAAGGCAGGTTTGAAAGCGGAAATTGTTTCGCCTGACCGTCTCTTCTTCGACTGTCTTCTATTGTTCTGTAAGGCAGTTCAAAGTGGAATTTGTTCGCCTGACCGTCCTTCTTGAGACCAATCGTTAAGGCAGGTTTGAAAGCGGGAAATTGTCTTCGCCTGACTGTCTCTTCACTGAGACCAATCGTTAAGGCACGTCAAAGTAGAGATGGCTCGCTCTGACCGTCTCTCTTCTTCGAGACCAATCGTTAAGGCAGGTTTGAAAGGGAATTGTTTTCGCCTGACCGTCTCTTCTTCAGGCCAATCGGTGCGTTAGTTTGAAAGCGGGAAATTGTTTTCCGTCTCTTCTTCGACAGTCGCCTGACCGTCTCTCTTCTTCGAGACCAATCTTTAAGGCAGGCTTGAGCGGGAAATTGTTTTCGCCTGACCGTCTCTTCTTCGTGGCCAATCGGTAAGGCAGGTTTGAAAGCCGGACCGTCTTCTTCGAGGTTCAACCGTTAAGGCAGGTTTAAATCGAAATTGTTTTCGCCTGACCGTCTCTTTTCTTCAGGCTTGAAAGGAATTGTTTTCGCCTGACCGTTAAGGTTAAGGCAGGTTTAAAATCGGAAATTGTCTTCGCCTGACCGTCTTTCTTTGAGGCCAATCGGTAAGGCAGGCTTGAAAGGGAAATTGTTTTCGCCTGACCGTCTCTTCTTCTTCGTTAAGACCAATTGTTTTCCGCCTGACCGTTTGAAAGCGGAGAGATTCCTTGACCGTCTCTTCGCCAATCGGTAAGGCAGGTTTGAAAGCGGAATTGTTTTCCCCGTCTCTTCTTCAAGACCAATCGTTCTGGGCAGGTTTGAAAGCAAAATTGTTTTCGCCTGACCGTCTCTCTTCTTCGTATTAATCAGTCTTTGAAAGCTGGGAGACCGTCTCTTCAACTGAGACCAATCGTTAAAACGGGTTTGAAAGCGGAAATTGTTTCGCTTCGCTCTTCTTCGACCAATCGGTAAGGCGGAGTTTGAAAGCGGAAGTATTTCATGACCGTCTCTTCTTCGAGACCAATCGTTAAAGGCAGGTTTTGAAAGCGGGAAATTGTTTCGTTAAGGCAGGTTTGGAAAGTTTCATACGAGCCGTCTCTTCTTCGAAATTGTTTGAAAGCTTGTTTCGCCTGACCGTCTCTTCTTCGAGACCAATCAGTAAAGGCAGGTTTGAAAGCGGGAAATTGTCTTCACGGGAAATTGTCTCTTCTTCGAGACCAATCTTTTAAGGCTGGTTTGAAATCGGGAAATTGTCTTCGCCTGACCGTCTCTTCTTCGTGACCAATCTTTAAGAGCAGGTTGAAAGCAGGAAATTGTCTTCACCTGACCGTTTCTTCTTGAGACCAATCTTTAGGCAGGTTTAAAATCAATTGTTTCGCCTGACCGTCTCTAATTCGAGACCAATCGATTAAAACCGGGGTTTGAAAGCGGGAAATTGTTTTCGCCTGACCGTCTCTTCTTCGTGGCCAATCGTTAAGGCAGGTTTGAAAGCGGATTGTTTTCCGCCTGACCGTCTCTTCTTCCAGCCAATCGTTAAGGCAGGTTTTAAAGCGGGAAATTGTCTTCACCGTTCTCTTCTTTTCGAGACCAATCGTTAAAGACAGGTTTGAAAGCGGGAAATTGTCTTCTTCTCTTCTTCGAGACCAATCATTAAGGCAGGTTTGAAAGCGGAAATTGTTTTCGCCTGACCGTCTCTTCTTCGGACCAATCGTTAAGGCAGGTTTGAAAGCGGAAATTGTTTTCGCCTCTCTTCTTCGGACCAATCGTTAAGGCAGGTTGAAAGCGGGAAATTGTCTTCCACTGACCGTCTCTTCTTCGTGGCCAATCGGTAAGGCAGGTTTGAAAGCGGGGAAATTGTTTGACCGTCTCTTCTTCGACCAATCGTTAAGGCAGGTTTGAAAGCGGCCTGAAGACCAATCTTCGCCAGGTTTACCGTCTCTTCTTCGTGACCAATCGTTAAGGCAGGTTTGAAAGCGGGAAATTGTCTTCGCCTGACCGTCTCTTCTTCGAGACCAATCGTTAAAGGCAAATGGTTTGAAAGCGGAAATTGTTTTCAAAGACCAATCAGGTTAAAGGCAGGTTTGAAATCGCGGGAAAATTGTTTTCGACTGACCGTCTCTTCTTCGAGACCAATCTTTAGGCGGGTTTGTTGTTTCGCCTGACCGTCTCTTCTTCGTGGACCAATCTTTAAAGGCAGGTTTAAAATCTTGTTTCGCCTTCTCTTCTTCGAGACCAATCTTTAAGGCAGGTTTGAAAGCGGGAAATTGTTTTCCTGACCGTCTCTTCTTCGAGACCAATCGTTAAGGCAGGTTTGAAAGCGGGAAATTGTTTTTCGCCTGACCGTCTTCTCTTCGAGACCAATCTTTAAGCAGGTTTGAAAGGCAGGACCGTCTCTTCTTCGTGGCCAATCGGTTTTGAAAGCAAATTGTTTCCGCCCGACCGTCTCTCTTCTTCGTTTTAAGGAGGTTTAAATTGTTTTCGCCTGACCGTCTCTTCTTCGTGACCAATCGGTAAGGCAGGTTTGAAAGCGGGAAATTGTTTTCGCCTGGTTTCTTCTTCAGACCAATCGTTAAGGCAGGTTTGAAAGCGAAATTGTCGCCTGACCGTCTCTTCTTCGTCGCCAATCGGTTAAAGGCAGGTTTGAAAGCGGAAACCGTCTTTCGCTCAATTGCCCTTCTTCGTATTAATCGGTAAGGCAGGTTTGAAAGCGGAAATTATTTTCGCCTGACCGTCTCTTCTTCGAGACCAATCGTTAAGGGCAGGCTTGAAAGCGGAATGTTTTCGTCCAGTCTTCGTGGCCAATCGGTAAGGCAGGCTTGAAAGCGGGGAATATGTTTTCGCCTGACCGTCTCTTCTTCGAGACCAATCAAGGCAGGTCGGAAAGCGGGAATTGTTTTCGCCTGACCGTCTCTTCTTCGTGGCCAAATCAGTAAGGCAGGTTTGAAAGCGGAAATTGTTTTCGCCTGACCGTCTTCTTCGAGACCAATCGTTACGCGGTTTGAAAGCGGGAAATTGTTTTCGCCTGACCGTCTCTTCGTCGCCAATCGGTAAGGCAGGTTTGAAAGCGGAAATTGTTTTCGCCGGACCGTCTCTTCTTCGAGACCAATCGTTAAGGGGTTTTGGCAGTTTTCGCCTTTGGAAAGAGCAGGTTTAAATTGGAAGTTTTCGCCCTGACCGGTTCTTCTTCGAGACCAATCTTTAAGGCAGGTTTGAAAGCGGGAAATTGTCTTCGACTGACCGTCTCTTCTTCGAGACCACATCTTTAAGGCAGGTTTTAAAGCGGAAATTGTTTTCGCCTGACCGTCTCTTCTTCGAGACCAATCGTTAGAGCAGGTTGAAAGCGGAAATTGTTTTCGCTGACCGTCTCTTCGAGACCAATCAGTTAGGCAGGTTTGACGGAAACAGCTTTCGCCTGACCGTCTCTTCTTCGAGGCCGATCGTTAAGGCAGGTTTGAAAGGGAAATTGTTTTTCGCCTTGACCGTCTCTTCTTCGAGACCAATCTTTAAGGCAGGTTTGAAAGCGGGAAATTGTTTTCGCCTGTCCGTCTCTTCTTCGAGACCAATCGTTAAAGGCAGGTTTGAAAGCGGAAATTGATCTCTTCTTCAGACCGTCTCTTTAAGGCAGGTTTAAAATCGGAAATTGTCTTCGGCAGGTCTCTTCTTCGAAAGGGAAATTGCTTCGCCCTGACCGTTTCTTCTTCGAGACCAATCGGTAAGGCAGGTTTGAAAGCGGGAAATTGTTTCGCTGACCGTTTCTTCTTCGAGACCAATCTTTAAGGCAGGTTTGAAAGCGGAAATTGTTTCGCCTGACTGTCTCTTCTTCGAGACCAATCGTTAAGGCAGGTTTGAAAGCAGAGATTGTCTCCGCCTGACCGTCTCTTCTTCGACCAATCGTTACGCAGGTTTGAAAGCGGGAATTGTTTTCGCCTGACCGTCTCTTCTTCGTGACCAATCGTTAAGGCAGGTTTGAAAGCGGAAATTGTCTTCGCCTGACCGTCTCTTCTTCGAGACCAATCGTTAAACCCAGGTTTGAAAGCGGGAAATTGATTTCGCCTGGCCGTCTCTTGTTCGTCGCCAATCGTTAAGGCAGGTTTGAAAGAGCGGGTTTGAAGCGATTTTTTCGCCTGACCGTCTCTTCTTGTTCCAGTACAAAAGCGGAAATTGTTTCGCCTGGTTAAAGGCAGGTTTGAAAGCCGAAATTGTCTTCGCCTGACCGTCTCTTCTTCGAGACCAATCGTTAAAGGCAGGTTTGAAAGCAGGAAATTGTTTTCGCCTGACCGTCTCTTCATCAGTGGCCAATCGGTAAGGCAGGTTTAAATTGGGAAATTGTTTTCGCCTGACCGTCTCTTTCTTCGAGACCAATCGTTAGAGCAGGTTTGAAAGCGGAAATTGTTTTTCCTTGAACGTCTCTTCTTCGTACCAATCATTAAGGCAGGTTTGAAAGCGGAAATTGTCTTCTTCGTACCAATCGTTAAGGCAGGTTGAAAGCGGAAATTCTTTCGCCTGACCGTCACTTCTTCTGAGACCAATGCGTTAAAGGCAGGTTTGAAAGCGGGAAATTTCTTCGCCTGACCGTCTCTTCTTCGAGACCAATCTTTAAGGCAGGTTTGAAAGCGGGAAATTGTTTTCACCTGACCGTCTCTTCTTCGAGACCAATCTTTAAAGGCGGGTTTGAAAGCAGGAAATGTTCACCTGACCGTCTCTTCTTCAGCCAATCGGTAAGGTGCAGGTTTGAAAGCGGGAAATTGTCTTCGCCTGACCGTTTCTTCTTTCGTGGCCAATCTTTAAGGCAGGTTTAAAATCGGGAAATTGTTTCGCCTGACCGTTTCTAATTCATAACCAATGTTACAGCGGGTCGAAAGCGGAAATTGTTTCGCCTGACCGTCTTCTTGTGTAACCAATCGTTAAGGCAGGTTTAGAAAGCGGAAATTGTCTCCGCCCTGACCGTCTCTTCTTCGGGACCAATCGTTAAAGGCAGGTTTGAAAGCAGGGAAATTGTTTTCCACCTCACCGTCTCTTCTTCGTACCAATCGTTAAGTAGGATTTGAAAGCGGAAATTGTCTTCGCCTGACCGTCTCTTCTTCGAGACCAATCGTTAAGGCAGGTTTGAAAGCGGGAATTGTTTTCGCCTGAGCGTCTCTTGTTCGTCTCCAATCGGTAAGGCAGGTTTGAAAGGAAATTGTTTTCCCTGACCCTCTCTTCTTCGAGACCAATCGTTAAGGCAGGTTTGAAAGCGGAAATTGTTTTCGCCCGTCCGTCTCTTCTTCGTTGAGCCAATCGTTAAGGTTTAAAAATCGGAAATTGTTTTCGCCTGACCGTCTCTTCTTCTTACCAATCGTTAAGGCAGGTTTGAAAGCGGAAATTGTTTTGCCTGACCGTATCTTCTTCGAGCCAATCGTTAAGGCAGGTTTGAAAGGGGAAATTGTTTTCGCCTGACCGTCTCTTCTTCATTGAGACCAATCTTTAAGCCAATCGGTAAGGCGGGAAAGCGGGATGTCTTCGGTGACCGTCTTCTTCGAGACCAATCTTTAAGGCAGGTTTGAAAGGGGAATTGTTTTCGCCCGACCGTCTCTTCGAGACCAATCGTTAAGGCAGGTTTGAAAGCGGGAAATTGTTTTCGCCTGACCGTCTCTTCTTCGTGGCCAATCGGTAAGGCAGGTTTGAAAGGGAAATTGTTTTCGCCTGACCGTCTTCTTCGAGACCAATCGTTAAGGCAGGTTTGCGAAAGGGAAATTGTTTTCCTGACCGTCTCTTCTTCGAGGCCAATCGGTAAGGCAGGTTTGAAAGCGGAAAATTGTTTTCGCCTGACCGTCTCTTCTTCGGCAGACCAATCGTTAAGGCAGGTTTGAAAGCGGAAATTGTTTTCGCCCTGACCGTCTCTTCTTCGAGACCAATCAGTAAGGCAGGCTTGAAAGCGGAAGAATTTTTCGCTGACCGTCTCTTCTTCGCCAATCGACCAATCGTACCAGCAGGTTTGAAAGCGGGAAATTGTTTTCGCCTGACCGTCTCTTCTTCGAGAAAATCCACCAATCGTTAAGGCAGGTTTGAAAGCGGAAATTGTTTTCGAGACCACATGACCGTCTCTTCTTCTTCGGCCAATCGTTAAGGCAGGTTTGAAAGCGGGAAATTGTCTCCGTAGCCAATCGGTACCAGGTTTGAAAGCGGAAATTGTCTTCGCCGGACCGTCTTTCTTCAAGACCAATCGTTAAGGCAGGTTTGAAAGGGAAATTGTCTTCGCCTGACCGTCTCTTCTTCGAGACCAATCGTTAAGGCGGGTTTAAAATCTTTGCGGGAAATTGTTTTCACCTGACCGTCTCTTCTTCGAGACCAAATTGTTTCGGTGAGGTTTGAAAGCGGAATTGTTTTCGCCTGACCGTTTCTTCTTCGAGACCAATCTTTAAGGCAGGTTTGAAAAGCGGAAATTGTTTTCGCCTGACCGTCTCTTCTTCGAGACCAATCGTTAAGGCAGGTTTAAAGCGGAAATTGTTTTCCTTCCTGACCGTCTTCTTCGAAAATCGTTAAGGCAGGTTTGAAAGCGGGAAGTGTCCCTCACCGTCTCTTCTTCGAGACCAATCGGTAAGGCAGGTTTGAAAGCAAATTGTTTTCGCTCGACCGTCTCTTCTTCGAGACCAATCGTTAAGGCAGGTTTGAAAGCGGAAATTGTCTTCGCCTGAAAGTTAAGTACAGGAAATTGTTCTTCGCTCTGACCGTCTCTTCTTCGAGACCAATCGTTAAGGCAGGTTTGAAAGCGGGAAATTGTTTTCGCCTGACCGTCTCTTCATCGAGACCAATCGGTATGCAGGTTTGAAATCGTTAAGGCGAAATTGTTTTCGCCTGACCGTCTCTTCTTCGAGACCAATCGTTAAGGCAGGTTTGAAAGCGGAAAATTGTTTTCGCCCTGACCGTCTCTTCTTCGTGGCCAATCGGTAAGGCAGGTTTGAAAGCGGGAAATTGTTTTCGCCTGACCGTCTTCTTCGAGACCAATAAGGCAGGTTTGAAAGCGGAATTGTTTTCGCCTGAACGGTTCGGTAAAGGTTTGAAAGGAATTGTTCGCCTGACCGTCTCTTCTTCGAGACCAATCGTTGGCAGGTTTGAAAGCGGGAAATTGTTTCGCCGTACCGTCTCTTCTTCGTAGACCAATCGGTAAGGCGGGTTTGAAAGGGAAATTTTTTTCGCCTGACCGTCTCTTCTTCTTAGAGGTTTAAAATCGTTAAGGGGTTTAGAAATCGAAAGGAAATTGTTTCGCCTGACCGTCTCTTCTTCGAGACCAATCTTTAAGGCAGGTTTGAAAGGGAAATTGTTTTCGCCTGACCCGTTTCTTTAATCGAGACCAATCGTTAAGGCAGGTTTGAAAGCGGGAAATTGTTTTCGCCTGACCGTCTCTTCTTCGAGACCAATCGGTAAGGCAGGTTTGAAAGCGGGAAATTGTTTTTCGCCTGACCGTCTCTTCTTCGTGGCCAATCGGTAAGGCGGTTTGAAAGCGGAAATTGTTTTCGCCTGACCGTCTCTTCTTCGAGACCAATCGTTAAGGCAGGTTTGAAAGGGAACCAATGGTTTGAAAGCCTTGACCGTCTCTTCTTCGAGACCAATCGTTAAGACAGGTTTGAAAGCGGGAATTTGCCTGGTCTCTTCTTCAGTCGCCAATCGGTAAGGCGGGTTTGAAAGGGAATTGTTTTCGCCTGACCCATCTCTTCTTCGAGACCAATCGTTAAAGGCAGGTTTGAAAGCGGAAATTGTTTTCGCCTGACCGTCTCCTTCATCGTGGCCAATCGTTAAGGCAGGTTTGAAATCGAAATTTTCTTCGCCTGACCGTCTCTTCTTCAAGACCAATCCTTTAAAGACCAGGTTTAGAAAAGGAACTGTCTTCGACTGACCGTCTCTTCTTCGTAGCCAATCGGTAAGGCAGGTTTGAAAGCGGGAAATTGTCTCTTCTGACCGTCTCTTCGTTCTTTAAGGCAGGTTTAAAAGCGAAATTGTTTTCGGTGATCAGTCTCTTCTTCGAGACCAATCGGTAAGGCAGGTTTGAAAGCGGGAAATTTGAAAGCGGAAATCGCCTGACCGTTTCTTCTTCGAGACCAATCGTTAAGGCAGGTTTGAAAGCGGAAATTGTTTTCGCCTGACCGTCTTCGCCTGACCGACCAATCGTTAAGGCAGGTTTGAAAGCGGAAATTGTTTTTGCCTGACCGTCTTCTTCGAGACCAATCGTTAAGGCAGAAAGCAATCGGTTAAGGCAGGTTTGAAAGCGGAAATTGTTTTCGCCTGACCGTCTCTTCTTCGTGAGACCAATCGTTAAGGCAGGTTTGAAAGCGGAAATTGTTTTCGCCTGACCGTCTTCTTCCGAGACCAATCGTTAAGGCAGGTTTGAAAGGGAAATTGTTTTCGCCTGACCGTCTCTTCTTCGAGAATCGTTAAGGCGTTAAGGCAGGTTTAAAATCGGTAAGAAATTTGTTTTCGCCGGACCGTCTTTTTCTTCGAGACCAATCGTTAAAAGGCAGGCTTGAAAGCGGAAATTGTTTTCGCCGACCGTCTCTTCTTCGAGACCAATCTTTAAAGGCAGGCTTGAAAGGGGAAATTGTTTTCGCCTGACCGTCTCTTCTTCGAGACCAATCGGCAGGTTAAGGCAGGTTTGAAAGCGGAAATTGTTTCGCCTGACCGTCTCTTCTTCGTGGCCAATCGGTATGGCAGGTTTGAAAGGGAAATTGTCTTCGCTCGACCGTCTCTTCTTCGAGACCAATCGTTAAGGCAGGTTTGAAAGGGAAATTCTTTTCGCCTGACCGTCTCTTCTTCGAGACCAATCTTTAAGGCAGGTTTGAAAGGGAAATTGTTTTCGCCTGACCGTCTCTTCTTCGTGCCAATCGGTAAGGCAGGTTTGAAAGCGGGAAATTGTTTTCGCCTGACCGTCTCTTCTTGAGACCAATCGTTAAGGCAGGTCTTGAAAGCGGGCAAATTGTTTTCGCCTGACCGTCTCTTCTTCGTGGCCAATCGGTAAGGCAGGTTTGAAAGCGGGAAATTGTTTTCGAGACCAATGTTAAGGCAGGTCTCTTCTTTCGAAATCGTTAAGGCGAGTTTGAAAGCGGAAATTGTTTTCGCCTGACCGTCCTTCTTCGAGACCAATAATTAAGGCGCAGGTTTGAAAGCGGGAAATTGTTTTCGCCTGACCGTCTCTTCTTCAAGTTCAATCGGTTGAGGCAGGTTTGAAAGGGAAAATTGTTTTCGCCTGACCGTCAATCGGTAAGGCAGGTTTGAAAGGGAAATTGTTTCGCCTGACCGTCTCTTCTTCGAGACCAATCGTTAAGGCAGGTTTGAAAGCGGGAAATTGTTTTCGCCTGACCGTCTCTTCTTGGCCAATCGAGAGGTTTGAAAGTTGGGAAATTGTTTCGCCTGACCGTCTCTTCTTCGAGACCAATCGTTAAGGCAGGTTTGAAAGCGGGAAATTGTTTCGCCTGACCGTCTCTTCTTCGAGGCCACCGTTAGGGACAGGTTTGAAAGGGAAATTGTTTCGCCTGACCGTCTCTTCTTCGAGACCAATCGTTAAGGCAGGTTTGAAAGCGGGAAATTGTTTTCGCCTGAGCGTCTCTTCTTCGTGGCCAATCGGTAAGGCAGGTTTGAAAGCGGAAATTTCGCCTGACCGTCTCTTCTTTGCCAATCGTTAAGAGGTTTGAAAGCGGGAAATTGTTTCGCCTGTCCGTCTCTTCTTCGAGACCAATCGTTAAGGCAGGTTCGAAAGCGGGGAAATTGTCTTCGCCCTGACCGTCTCTTCTTCCAGGACCAATCGTTAAAGGCAGGTTTGAAATCGGGAAATTGTTTTCGCCTGACTGTCTCTTCTTCGAGACCAATCGGTAAGCAGGTTTGAAAGCGGAAATTGTTTTCGCTGACCGTCTCTTCTTCGAGACCAATCGTTAAGGCAGGTTTGAAAGCGGGAAATTGTTTTCGCCTGACCGTCTCTTTCTTCGAGACCAATCGTTAAGGCAGGTTTGAAAGCGGAATTGTTTTCGCCTGACCGTCTCTTCTTCGTGGCCAATCGGTAAGGCAGGTTTGAAAGGGAAAATTGTTCGCCTGACCGTCTCTTCTTCGAGACCAATCGTTAAGGCAGGTTTGAAAGGGAAATTGTTTTCGCCTGACCGTCTCTTCTTCGAGACCAATCGGTAAGGCAGGTTTGAAAGCGAAATTGTTTTCGCCTGACCGTCTCTTCTTTGAGACCAATCGTTAAGGCAGGTTTGAAAGCGGGAAATTGTTTTCGCCTGACCGTCTCTTCTTCGTACCAATCGTTAAGGCAGGTTTGAAAGCGGAATTGTTTTTCGCCTGACCGTCTCTTCTTCGTGACCAATCGTTAAGGCAGGTTTGAAATCGGAGATTGTTTTCGCCTGACCGTCTCTTCTTCGAGACCAATCGGTAAGGCAGGTTTGAAAGGGGAAATTGTTTTCGACTGACCGTCTCTTCTTCGAGACCAATCGGTAAGGCAGGTTTGAAAGGGAAATTTTTTTCGCCTGACCGTCTCTTCTTCGAGACCAATCGTTAAGGCAGGCTTTGAAAGCGGGAATTGTTTTCGCCTGACCGTCTCTTCTTCGTGGCCAATCGTTGAGGCAGGTTTGAAAGCGGGAAATTGTTTCGCCTGACCGTCTCTTCTTCGAGACCAATCGTTAAGGCAGGTTTGAAAGCGGGAAATTGTTTTCGCCTGACCGTCTCTTCTTCGAGACCAATCGTTACAGCAGGTTTGAAAGGGAAATTGTTTTCGCCTGACCGTCTCTTTCTTCGTGGCCAATCGGTAAGGCAGGTTGAAAGGGAATTGTTTTCGCCTGACCGTCTCTTCTTCGAGACCAATCGTTAAGTGGTGTTTTGAAAGCGAATTGTTTTCGCCTGACCGTCTCTTCTTCGAGGCCAATCGTTGAAAGGGAAATTGTTTCGCCTGACCGTCTCTTCTTCGAGACCAATCTTTAAGGCAGGTTTGAAAGCGGAAATTGTTTTCGCCTGACCGTCTCTTCTTCGAGACCAATCTTTTTAAGGCAGGTTTGAAAGCGGGAAATTGTTTCGCCTGACCGTCTCTTCTTCGAGACCAATCGTTAAGGCAGGTTTGAAAGCGGGAAATTTTTCGTTTTCGCCTGGTAAGGCCGTCTCTTCTTTCTTCGACCAATCGGTAAGGCAGGTTTGAAAGCGGGAAATTGTTTTCGCCTGACCGTCTCTTCTTCGAGACCAATCCGTTAAGGCAGGTTTGAAAGCGGAAATTCTTTTCGCCTGACCGTCTCTTCTTCGAGACCAATCTTTAAGGCAGGTTTGAAAGCGGGAATTGTTTCGCCTGACCGTCTCTTCTTCGTGGCCAATCGTTAAGGCAGGTTTGAAAGCGGGAAATTGTTTTCGCCTGACCGTCTCTTCTTCGGAGACCAATCGTTAAGGCAGGTTTGAAAGCGAAATTGTTTCTTTGACTCTTCTTCGTGCCAATCAGTAAATTGGTTTGAAAGGGAATGACCGCCTGACCGTCTCTTTTTCGAGACCAATCGTTAAGGCAGGTTTGAAAGCGGAATTGTTTTTCGCCTGACCGTCTCTTCTTCGAGACCAATCGGTAAGGCAGGTTTGAAAGCAGGG
The DNA here is from genome assembly GCA_903632075.3 of Acanthosepion pharaonis. Lineage (NCBI taxonomy): Eukaryota > Metazoa > Mollusca > Cephalopoda > Sepiida > Sepiidae > Acanthosepion > Acanthosepion pharaonis. The sequence goes on along the minus strand of CAHIKZ030000749.1, from coordinate 610,169 downwards.
AAATTGTTTTCGCCTGACCGTCTCTCTTCGGGACCAATCGTTAAGGCAGGTTTGAAAGCGGAAATTGTTTCGCCTGACCGTCTCTTTCTTCGTAATCGGTAAGGCAGGTTTGAAAGCGAAATTGTTTTCGCCTGACTGTCTCTTCTTTTGAGACCAATCGTTAAGGCAGGTTTGAAAGGCTTGAAAGAAATTGTTTCGCCTGACCGTCTCTTCTTCGAGACCGTCAATCGTTAAGGCAGGTTTGAAAGGGAAATTGTTTTCGCCTGACCGTCTCTTCTTCAGACCAATCGTTAAGGCAGGTTTGAAAGCGGGAAATTGTTTTCGCCTGACCGTCTCTTCTTCGTGGCTGATCGGTAAAGGCAGGTTTGAAAGCGAAATTGTTTCGCCTGACTGTCTCTTCTTTGAGACCAATCGTTAAGGCAGGTTTGAAAAGGGAAATTGTTTCCCGACCGTCTCTTCTTCGAGACCAATCGGTAAGGCAGGTTTGAAAGCGGAAATTGTTTTCGCTGACCGTCTCTTTTCTAGACCAATCGTTAAGGCAGGTTTGAAAGCGGGAAATTGTTTTCGCCTGACCGTCTCTTCTTCGAGACCAATCGTTAAGGCAGGTTTGAAAGGGAAATTGTCTTCGCCTGACCGTCTCTTCTTTGAGACCAATCAGGTTAAGGCGGTCTGAAAGTTAAGGCGGAAAGGAATTGTTTTCGCCTGACCGTCTCTTCTTCGAGACCAATCGTTAAGGCAGGTTTGAAAGGAAATTGTTTTCGCCTGACCGTCTCTTCTTCGAGACCAATCGTTAAGGCAGGTTTGAAAGGGAAATTGTTTTCGCCTGACCGTCTCTCTTCTTCGAGACCAATCGGTAAGGCAGGTTTGAAAGCGGGAAATTGTTTTCGCCTGACCGTCTCTTCTTCGAGACCAATCGTTAAGGCAGGTTTGAAAGCGGGAAATTGATTTCGCCTGACCGTCTCTTGTTCGAGACCAATCGGCAGGTTTGAAAGCGGAGAATTGTTTTCGCCTGACTGTCGCTTCTTCGAGACCAATCGTTAAGGCAGGTTTGAAAAGCAGAAATTGTTTTCGCCCTGACCGTATCTTCTTCGTGGCCAATCGTTAAGGCAGGTTTAAAATCGGGAAATTGTCTTCGCTCGACCGTCTCTTCGAGACCAATCTTTAAGGCAGGTTTGAAAGCGAAATTGTCTTCGACTGACCGTCTCTTCTTCGAGACCAATCGTTAAGGCAGGTTTGAAAGCGGAAATTGTTTCGCCTGACCGTCTCTTCTTCGAGACCAACTCGTTAAGGCAGGTTTGAAAGCGGGAAATTGTTTTCGCCTGACCGTCTCTTCTTCGTGGCCAATCGGTAAGGCAGGTCTTTCTTCGAAAGGGAAATTGTTTTCGCCTGACCGTCTCTTCTTCGAGACCAATCGTTAAAGGCAGGTTTGAAAGTGAGCGGGAAATTGTTTTCGCCCTGACCGTCTCTTCTTCGAGACCAATCTTTAAGGCAGGTTTGAAAATTGTTTTCGGACCGTCTCTTCTTCGTGAAATCAGTAGGCAGGTTTCGCTTTTCTCCGACCGTCTCTTCTTCGTGGCCAATCGGTAAGGCAGGTTTGAAAGCGGAATTGTTTTCGCCTGACCGTCTCTTCTTCGAGACCAATCGTTAAGGCAGGTTTGAAAGCGGGAAATTGTTTCGCCTGACCGTCTCTTCTTCGAGACCAATCGTTAAAAGGCAGGTTTGAAAGCGGGAAATTGTTTTCCCTGACCGTCTCTTCTTCGTGGACCAATCGGTAAGGCAGGTTTGAAAGCGGAAATTGTTTTCGCCTGACCGTCTCTTCTTCGGACCAATCGTTAAGGCAGGTTTGAAAGCGGAAATTGTTTTCGCCTGACCGTCTCTTCTTCGAGACCAATCGGTAAGGCAGGTTTGAAAGCGGGAAATTGTTTTCGCCTGACCGTCTCTTCTTCGTGACCAATCGTTAAGGCAGGTTTGAAAGCGGAAATTGTTTCGCCTGACCGTCTCTTCTTCGAGACCAATCGTTAAGGCAGGTTTGAAATCGGGAAATTGTTTCGCCTGACCGTCTCTTCTTCGTGGCCAATCGTTAAGGCAGGTTTGAAAGCGGAAATTGTTTTCGCCTGACCGTCTCTTCTTCGAGGCCAATCGTTAAGGCAGGTTTGAAAGGACCAATCTTTTAAGGCAGGTTTGACCGTCTCTTCTTCGTGGCCAATCGATTGGGGCCAATCTTTGGGTTTGAAAGCGGAAATTGTTTTCGCCTGACCGTCTCTTCTTCGAGACCAATCGTTAAGGCAGGTTTGAAAGCGGGAAATTGTTTTCGCCTGACCGTCTCTTCTTCGTTTGGCCAATCAGCCTGACTGTCTCTTCTTCGGACAGGTTTGAAAGCGGAAATTGTTTTCGCCTGACCGTCTCTTCTTCGAGACCAATCGTTAAGGCAGGTTTGAAAGCAGGGAAATTGTTTTCGCCTGACCGTCTCTTCTTCGAGACCAATCTTTAAGGCAGGTTTGAAAGCGGGAAATTGTCTTCGGCTGACCGTCTCTTCTTCGAGACCAATCTTTAAGGCAGGTTTGAAAGCGGAAATTGTTTTCGCCTGACCGTCTCTTCTTCGAGACCAATCGTTAAGGCAGGTTTGAAAGCGGGGAAATTGTTTTCGCCTGACCGTCTCTTCTTCGTGAGCCAATCGTTAAGGCAGGTTTGAAAGCGGAAATTGTTTTCGCCTGACCGTCTCTTCTTCGAGACCAATCGTTAAGGCAGGTTTGAAAAATTGCGCCTGACCGAGAAATTTAAGGCAGGTTTTTCGAAATTGTTTTCGCCTGACCGTCTCTTCTTCGAGACCAATCGTTAAGGCAGGTTTGAAAGCGGAAATTGTTTTCGCCTGACCGTCTCTTCTTCGTGAGACCAATCGGTAAGGCAGGTTTGAAAGCGGAAATTGTTTCGCCTGACCGTCTCTTCTTCGAGACCAATCGTTAAGGCAGGTTTGAAAGCGGGAAATTGTTTCGCCTGACCGTCTCTTCTTCGTGGACCAATCGGTAAGGCAGGTTTGAAAGCGGAAATTGTTTTCGCCTGACCGTCTCTTCTTCGAGACCAATCTTTAAGGCAGGTTTGAAAGCGGAAATTGTTTTCGCCTGACCGTCTCTTCTTCGAGACCAATCGGCAGGTTTTGAAAGGCAGGTTTGAAAATCAATTAAGGCAGGTTTGAAATTGTTTCGCCTGACCGTCTCTTCTTCGAGACCAATCGTTAAGGCAGGTTTGAAAGGGAAATTGTTTTCGTTTCGTCTCTTCTTCGTGGCCGTCTCTTTGAAAGGGAAATTCGACCGTCTCTTCTTCGAGACCAATCGTTAAGGCAGGTTTGAAAGCGGGAAATTTTTTCGCCTGACCGTCTCTTCTTCGAGACCAATCGGTAAGGCAGGTTTGAAAGCGGAAATTGTCTTCGCCTGACCGTCTCTTCTTCGAGACCAATCGTTAAGGCAGGTTTGAAAGCGGAAAATTGTTTTCAGACCGTCTCTTCTTCGTGGCCAATCGGTAAGGCAGGTTTGAAAGCGGAATTGTTTTCGCCTGACCGTCTCTTCTTCGAGACCAATCGTTAAGGCAGGTTTGAAAGCGGGAAATTGTTTTTGTTCGAGACCAATCGTTAAGGCAGGTTTGAAAGCGAGGAAATTGTTTTCGCCTGTCTCTTCTTCGAGACCAATCGGTAAGGCAGGTTTTGAAAGCGGGAAATTGTTTTCGCCTGACCGTCTCTTCTTCGAGACCAATCGTTAAGGCAGGTTTGAAAGCGGGAAATTGTTTTCGCCTGACCGTCTCTTCTTCGAGACCAATCGGTAAGGCAGGTTTGAAAGCGGAAATTGTCTTCGCCTGACCGTCTCTTCTTCGAGACCAATCGTTAAGGCAGGTTTGAAAGCGGGAAATTGTTTTCGCCTGACCGTCTCTTCTTCGAGACCAATCGGTAAGGCAGGTTTGAAAGCGGGAAATTGTTTTCGCCTGACCGTCTTTCTTCGAGACCAATCGTTAAGGCAGGTTTGAAAGGGGAAATTGTCTTCGCCTGACCGTCTCTTCTTCGAGACCAATCGTTAAGGCAGGTTTGAAAGCAGGAAATTGTTTTCGCCTGACCGTCTCTTCTTCAGGTTTGAAAGGGAATTGTTTCGCCTGACCGTTCTTCTTCGAGACCAATCGCGGCAGGTTTGAAAGCGGGAAATTGTTTTCGCCTGACCGTCTCTTCTTCGAGACCAATCGTTAAGGCAGGTTTGAAAGCGGGAAATTGTTTTCGCCTGACCGTCTCTTCTTCGAGACCAATCGGTAAGGCAGGTTTGAAAGCGGGAAATTGTCTTCGCCTGACCGTCTCTTCTTCGAGACCAATCGACCGTTAAAGGGGGCAGGTTGAAAGCGGGAAATTGTTTTCGCCTGACCGTCTCTTCTTCGAGACCAATCGTTAAGGCAGGTTTGAAAGCGGGAAATTGTTTTCGCCTGACCGTCTCTTCTTCGTGGCCAATCGGTAAGGCAGGTTTGAAAGCGGGAAATTGTTTTCGCCTGACCGTCTCTTCTTCGAGACCAATCGGTTAAGGCAGGTTTGAAAGCGGGAAATTGTTTCGCCTGACCGTCTCTTCTTCGTGGACCAATCGGTTGAAAGCGGAAATTGTCTTTTGTTCGTGGCCAATCGGTAAGGCAGGCTTGTTTGAGACCAATCGTTAAGGCAGGTTTGAAAGGGAAATTGTTTTCGCCTGACCGTCTCTTCTTCGAGACCAATCGTTAAGGCAGGTTTGAAAGCGGGAAATTGTTTTCGCCTGACCGTCTCTTCTTCGAGACCAATCAGGTTTGAAAGCGGGAAATTGTTTTCGCCTTTGAAAATCGTTAAGGCAGGTTTGAAATTGAAATTTTTTCGCCTGACCGTCTCTTCTTCGAGACCAATCGTTAAGACAGGTTTGAAAGCGGGAAATTGTTTTCGCCTGACCGTCTCTTGTTCGTGGCCAATCGGTAAGGCAGGTTTGAAAGCGGGAAATTGTTTTCGCCTGACCGTCTCTTCTTCGAGACCAATCAGGTTTAAGGCAGGTTTGAAATCGGTAAGGGTTTAAAATCGGAATTGTTTTCGCCTGACCGTCTCTTCTTCGAGACCAATCGTTAAGGCAGGTTTGAAAGCGGGAAATTGTTTTCGCCTGACCGTCTTTCTTCGAGACCAATCGTTAAGGCAGGTTTGAAAGGGAAATTGTTTTCGCCTGACCGTCTCTTCTTCGTGACCAATCGGTTTGAAAGGGAAATTGTTTTCGCCTGGTTTGAATCGGTAAGGCAGGTTTGAAAGGGAAATTTCTTCCTGACCGTCTCTTCTTCGAGACCAATCGTTAAGGCAGGTTTGAAAGCGGAAATTGTTTTCGCCTGACCGTCTCTTCTTCAATCGTTAAGGCAGGTTTGAAAGCGGGAAATTGTCCGCCTGACCGTCTTCTTCTTCTATCGTTAAGGCAGGTTTGAAAGGCTTCGCCTGACCGGTTTGAGACCAATCGTTAAGGCAGGTTTGAAAGCGGAAATTGTCTTCGCCTGACCGTCTCTTCTTCGAGACCAATCGTTAAGGCAGGTTTGAAAGCGGGAAATTGTTTTCGCCTGACCGTCTTCTTCGAGACCAATCGGTAAGGCAGGTTTGAAAGCGGAAATTGTCTTCGCCTGACCGTCTCTTCTTCGAGACCAATCGTTAAGGCAGGTTTGAAAGCGGGAAATTGTTTTCGCCTGACCGTCTCTTCTTCGAGACCAATCCGGTTTGAAAGGGAAATTGTTTTCGCCTGACCGTCTCTTCTTTGAAAATTGTTTCCGCTGAACCAATCGTTAAGGCAGGTTTGAAAATCGGAAAGGTTGTTTCGCCTGACCGTCTTTCTTCGAGACCAATCGGTAAGGCCGTTGTTTCTCTCTCTTCTTCGAGACCAATCGTTAAGGCAGGTTTGAAAGCGGGAAATTGTTTTCGCCTGACCGTCTCTTCTTCCAATCGGTAAGGCCAAATCGTTAAGGCAGGTTTGAAAGCGGAAATTGTTTTCGCCTGACCGTCTCTTCTTCGAGACCAATCGGTAAGGCAGGTTTGAAAGCGGGAAATTGTTTTCGCCTGACCGTCTCTTCTTCGAGACCAATCGTTAAGGCAGGTTTGAAAGCGGGAAATTGTTTTCGCCTGACCGTCTCTTCTTCGAGACCAATCGTTAAGGCAGGTTTGAAAGCGGGAAATTGTTTTCGCCTGACCGTCTCTTTCTTCGAGACCAATCGTTAAGGCAGGTTTGAAAGCGGGAAATTGTTTTCCTGACCGTCTCTTCTTCGTGACCAATCGTTAAGGCAGGTTTGAAAGCGGAAATTGTCTTCGCCTGACCGTCTCTTCTTCGAGACCAATCGTTAAGGCAGGTTTGAAAGCGGGAAATTGTTTTCGCCTGACCGTCTCTTCTTCGAGACCAATCGTTAAGGCAGGTTTGAAAGCGGGAAATTGTTTTCGCCTGACCGTCTCTTCTTCGAGACCAATCGTTAAGGCAGGTTTGAAAGCGGAAATTGTTTCGCCTGACCGTCTCTTCTTCGAGACCAATCGGTCTCTTCTTCGAACCAATCGTTAAGCAGGTTTGAAAGCGGAAATTGTTTTCGCCTGACCGTCTCTTCTTCGAGACCAATCGTTAAGGCAGGTTTGAAAGCGGGAAATTGTTTTCGCCTGACCGTCTCTTCTTCGAGACCAATCGTTAAGGCAGGTTTGAAAGCGGGAAATTGTTTTCGCCTGACCGTCTCTTCTTCGTGGCCAATCGGTAAGGCAGGTTTGAAAGCGGGAAATTGTTTTCGCCTGACCGTCTCTTCTTCGAGACCAATCGTTAAGGCAGGTTTGAAAGCGGGAAATTGTTTTCGCCTGACCGTCTCTTCTTCGTCTTCAGGTTTGAAAGCGGGAAATTGTTTTCGCCTGACCGTCTCTTCTTCGAGACCAATCGTTAAGGCAGGTTTGAAAGCGGAAATTGTTTTCGCCTGACCGTCTCTTCTTCGAGACCAATCGTTAAGGCAGGTTTGAAAGCGGAAATTGTTTTCGCCTGACCGTCTCTTCTTCGAGACCAATCGTTAAGGCAGGTTTGAAAGCGGGAAATTCTTTTCGCCTGACCGTCTCTTCTTCGAGACCAATCTTTAAGGCAGGTTTGAAAGCGGGAAATTGTCTTCGACTGACCGTCTCTTCTTCGAGACCAATCATTAAGGCAGGTTTGAAAGCGGAAATTGTTTTCGCCTGACCGTCTCTTCTTCGTGGGACCAATCGTTAAGGCAGGTCGAGCAGGTTTGAAAGCGGGAAATTGTTTTCGCCTGACCGTCTTTCTTCGAGACCAATCGTTAAGGCAGGTTTGAAAGCGGAAATTGTTTTCGCCTGACCGTCTCTTCTTTGGCCAATCGTTAAGGCAGGTTTGAAAGCGGGAAATTGTTTTCGCCTGACCGTCTCTTCTTCGAGACCAATCGTTAAGGCAGGTTTGAAAGCGGGAATTGTTTCGCCTGACCGTCTCTTCTTCGAGACCAATCGGTAAGGCAGGTTTGAAAGCGGGAATTGTTTTCGCCTGACCGTCTCTTCTTCGAGACCAATCGTTAAGGCAGGTTTGAAAGCGGAAATTGTTTTGCCTGACCGTTGTCTTCGCCTCGGACCGTCTCTTCTTCGAGACCAATCGTTAAGGCAGGTTTGAAAGCGGGAAATTGTCTTCGCCTGACCGTCTCTTCTTCGAGACCAATCGTTAAGGCAGGTTTGAAAGTTTTCGCCTGACCGTCTCTCTTCTTCGGGAAATTGTTTTTCGCCTGACCGTCTCTTCTTCTTACAGAAAGCGGGGAAATTGTTTTTCGAGACCAATCGGTAAGGCAGGTTTGAAAGCGGGAATTGTTTTCGCTGACCGTCTCTTCTTCTTCGAGACCAATCGTTAAGGCAGGTTTGAAAGCGGGAAATTGTCTTCGCCTGACCGTCTCTTCTTTGAGACCAATCGTTAAGGCAGGTTTGAAAGCGGGGAAATTGTTTTCGCCTGACCGTCTCTTCTTCGAGACCAATCATTAAGGCAGGTTTGAAAGCGGGAATTGTCTTCGCCTGACCGTCTCTTCTTCGAGACCAATCGTTTGAAAGGGAAATTGGTTCGCCTGGTTTGAAAATCGTTAAGGCAGGTTTGAAAGCGGAAATTGTTTTCGCCTGACCGTCTCTTCTTCGAGACCAATCGTTAAGGCAGGTTTGAAAGCGGAAATTGTTTTCGCCTGACCGTCTCTTCTTTGAGACCAATCGTTAAGGCAGGTTTGAAAGCGGGAAATTGTCTTCGCCTGACCGTCTCTTCTTCGAGACCAATCGTTAAGGCAGGTTTAAAGGCAGGTTTGAATCGTTAAGAGCTTGTTTTCGCCTGACCGTCTCTTCTTCGAGACCAATCGGTAAGGCAGGTTTGAAAGCGGGAAATTGTTTTCGCCTGACCGTCTCTTCTTCGAGACCAATCGTTAAGGCAGGTTTGAAAGCGGCAGGTTTGAAATTGTTTTCGCCTGACCGTCTCTTCTTCGAGACCAATCGTTAAATTGTTTTCGCCTGGTTTGAAAGCGGGAAATTGTTTCTTCGCCTGACCGTCTCTTCTTCGAGGACCAATCGAGACGCAATCGTTAAGGACCAATCGTTAAGGTTTGAAAGCGGGAAATTGTCTTTGACCGTCTCTTCTTCGAGACCAATCGTTAACAGGTTTGAAAGCTCTTCGCCTGACCGTCTCTTCTTCGAGACCAATCGTTAAGGCAGGTTTGAAAGCGGGAAATTGTTTTCGCCTGACCGTCTCTTCTTCGAGACCAATCGTTAATCAGGTTTGAAAGGCGCCTGACCGTCTTTCTTCGTGGCCAATCGGTAAGGCAGGTTTGAAAGGGAAATTCTTTTCGCCTGACCGTCTCTTCTTCGAGACCAATCGTTAAGGCAGGTTTGAAAGCGGAAATTGTGACCGTCTCTTCTTCGCCAATCTGGCACCGCCTCCGTCTCTCTTCGAGACCAATCGTTAAGGCAGGTTTGAAAGCGGAAATTGTCTTCGCCTGACCGTCTCTTCTTCGAGGACCAATCGGTAAGGCAGGTTTGAAAGCGGGAAATTGTTTTCGCCTGACCGTCTCTTCTTCGAGACCAATCGTTAAGGCAGGTTTGAAAGCGGGAAATGTCTTCGCCTGACCGTCTCTTCTTCGAGACCAATCGTTAAGGCAGGTTTGAAAGCGGAAATTTTCGGACCGTTTGAACCAATCGTTAAGGCAGGTTTGAAATTGTTTTCGCCTGACCGTCTCTTCTTCCAGGACCAATCGTTAAGGCAGGTTTGAAAGCGGGAAATTCTTTTCGCCTGACCGTCTCTTCTTCGAGACCAATCTTTAAGGCAGGTTTGAAAGCGGGAAATTGTCTTCGACTGACCGTCTCTTCTTCGAGACCAATCTTTAAGGCAGGTTTGAAAGCGGGAATTGTTTTCGCCTGACCGTCTCTTCTTCGAGACCAATCGTTAAGGCAGGTTTGAAAGCGGGAAATTGTTTTCGCCTGACCGTCTCTTCTTCGAAACCAATCGTTAAGGCAGGTTTGAAAGGGAAATTGTTTTCGCCTGACCGTCTCTTCTTCGAGACCAATCGTTAAGGCAGGTTTGAAAGCGGAAATTGTCTTCGCCTGACCGTCTCTTCTTCGAGACCAATGACCGTCTTCGCTTCTTCGAGACCAATCGTTAAGGCAGGTTTGAAAGCGGGAAATTGTTTTCGCCTGACCGTCTCTTCTTCGAGACCAATCTTTAAGGCAGGTTTGAAAGCGGGAAATTGTTTTCGCCTGACCGTCTCTTCTTCGTGGCCAATCGGTAAGGCAGGTTTGAAAGCGGGAAATTGTCTTCGCCTGACCGTCTCTTCTTCGAGACCAATCGTTAAGGCAGGTTTGAAAGCGGGAAATTGTCTTCGCCTGACCGTCTCTTCTTCGAGACCAATCGTTAAGGCAGGTTTGAAAGCGAGAGATTGTCTTCGCCTGACCGTCTCTTCTTCGAGACCAATCGTTAAGGCAGGTTTGAAAGCGGGAAATTGTTTTCGCCTGACCGTCTCTTCTTCGAGACCAATCGTTAAGGCAGGTTTGAAAGCGGGAAATTGTTTTCGCCTGACCGTCTCTTCTTCGTGACCAATCGTTAAGGCAGGTTTGAAAGCTTCGACCGTCTCTTCTTCGAGACCAATCGTTAAGGCAGGTTTGAAAGCGGGAAATTGTTTTCGCCTGACCGTCTCTTCTTCGAGACCAATCGTTAAGGCAGGTTTGAAAGCGGGAAATTGTTTTCGCCTGACCGTCTCTTCTTCGTGGCCAATCGTTAAGGCAGGTTTGAAAGCGGGAAATTGTTTTCGCCTGACCGTCTCTTCTTCGTGGCCAATCGGTAAGGCAGGTTTGAAAGCGGGAACTTGTTTCGCCTGACCGTCTCTTCTTTGAGACCAATCGTTAAGGGTTTGAAAGCGGGTTTGAAAATCGTTAAGGTGGTTTGAAATGGAAATCTTCGCCTGACCGTCTCTTCTTCGAGACCAATCGTTAAGGCAGGTTTGAAAGCGGGAAATTGTCTTCGCCTGACCGTCTCTTCTTCGAGACCAATCGTTAAGGCAGGTTTGAAAGCGGAAATTGTCTTCGCCTGACCGTCTCTTCTTCGAGACCAATCGTTCTTCAGCAGGTTTGAAAATTGGGAAATTGACCCGTTAATTTTCGCCTGACCGTCTCTTCTTCGAGACCAATCGTTAAGGCAGGTTTGAAAGCGGGAAATTGTTTTCGCCTGACCGTCTCTTCTTCGTGGCCAATCGGTAAAGGCAGGTTTGAAAGCGAAATTGTTTTCGCCTGACCGTCTCTTCTTCGAGACCAATCGTTAAGGCAGGTTTGAAAGCGGGAAATTGTTTTCGCCTGACCGTCTCTTCTTCGAGACCAATCGTTAAGGCAGGTTTGAAAGCGGGAAATTGTTTCGCCTGACCGTCTCTTCTTCGAGACCAATCGTTAAGGCAGGTTTGAAAGCGGGAAATTGTTTTCGCCTGACCGTATCTTCTTCGTGGCCAATCGTTAAGGCAGGTTTAAAATCGGGAAATTGTCTTCGCCTGACCGTCTCTTCTTCGAGACCAATCTTTAAGGCAGGTTTGAAAGCGGGAAATTGTCTTCGACTGACCGTCTCTTCTTCGAGACCAATCTTTAAGGCAGGTTTGAAAGCGGGAAATTGTTTTCGCCTGACCGTCTCTTCTTCGAGACCAATCGTTAAGGCAGGTTTGAAAGCGGAAATTGTTTTTCCTGACCGTCTCTTCTTCTTCTTCGGACCGTTTCTTCTTCGAGACCAGGTTTGAAAGCGGAAATTGTTTCGCCTGACCGTCTCTTCTTCGAGACCAATCGTTAAGGCAGGTTTGAAAGCGGGAAATTTTCGCCTTTTCGCCTTTTCGTTAAGGCTTTGAAAGCGGGAAATTGTTTTCGCCTGACCGTCTCTTCTTCGAGGTTTGAAATCGTTAAGACAGGTTTGAAAGCTGTCTTCGCCTGACCGTCTCTTCTTCGAGACCAATCGTTAAGGCAGGTTTGAAAGCGGAAATTGTCTTCGCCTGACCGTCTCTTCTTCGAGACCAATCGTTAAGGCAGGTTTGAAAGCGGGAAATTGTCTTCGCCTGACCGTCTCTTCTTCGAATCGACCAATCGTTAAGGCAGGTTTGAAAGCGGGAAATTGTCTTCGCCTGACCGTCTCTTCTTCGAGACCAATCGTTAAGGCAGGTTTGAAAGCGGGAAATTGTCTTCGCCTGACCGTCTCTTCTTCGAGACCAATCGTTAAGGCAGGTTTGAAAGCGGGAAATTGTTTTCGCCTGACCGTCTCTTCTTCGAGACCAATCGTTAAGGCAGGTTTGAAAGCGGGAAATTGTCTTCGCCTGACCGTCTCTTCTTCGAGACCAATCGTTAAGGCAGGTTTGAAAGGGAAAATTGTTTTCGCCTGACCGTCTCTTCTTCGTGGCCAATCGTTCCTTAAATTGTCTTCGCCTGACCGTCTCTTCTTCGAGACCAATCGTTAAAGGCAGGTTTGAAATCGAAATTGTCTTTTCGCCCACCGTCTCTTCTTCGAGACCAATCGTTAAGGCAGGTTTGAAAGCGGGAAATTGTTTTCCTGACCGTCTCTTCTTCGAGACCTTCGAGTCGGGAAATTGTTTCGCAGGTTTGAAATCGGAAATTGTCTTCGCCTGACCGTCTCTTCTTCGAGACCAATCGTTAAGGCAGGTTTGAAAGCGGGAAATTGTTTCGCCTGACCGTCTCTTCTTCGAGACCAATCGTTAAGGCAGGTTTGAAAGCGGAAATTGTCTTCGCCTGACCGTCTCTTCTTCGAGACCAATCGTTAAGGCAGGTTTGAAAGCGGGAAATTGTCTTCGCCTGACCGTCTCTTCTTCGAGACCAATCGTTAAGGCAGGTTTGAAAGCGGGAAATTGTCTTCGCCTGACCGTCTCTTCTTCGAGACCAATCGTTAAGGCAGGTTTGAAAGCGGGAAATTGTTTTCACCTGACCGTCTCTTCTTCGGAAATTTAAGTTTGAAAGCGGGAAATTGACCGTCTCTTCTTCGAGACCAATCGTTAAGGCAGGTTTGAAAGCGAAATTGTCTTCGCCTGACCGTCTCTTCTTCGAGACCAATCGTTAAGGCAGGTTTGAAAGCGGGAAATTGTCTTCGCCGTTAAGACCGTCTCTTCTTCTTCTTCGAGACCAATCGTTAAGGCAGGTTTGAAAGCGAAAAATTGTTTCGCCTGACCGTCTCTTTCGTCTCTTCTTTGAAAGCAAATTGTCTTCGCCTGACCGTCTCTTCTTCGTGACCAATCGTTAAGGCAGGTTTGAAAGCGGAAATTGTCTTCGCCTGACCGTCTCTTCTTCGAGACCAATCGTTAAAGCGGCAGGTTTGAAGACCAATCGTTAAGGCAGGTTTGAAATTGTCTTCGCCTGACCGTTTCTTCTTCGAGACCAATCGTTAAGGCAGGTTTGAAAGGGAAATTGTTTTCGCCTGACCGTCTCTTCTTCGAGACCAATCGTTAAATTTGAAAGGGAAATTGTCTTCGCCTGACCGTCTCTTCTTCGAGACCAATCGTTAAGGCAGGTTTGAAAGGGAAATTGTTTTCGCCTGACCATCTCTTCTTCGAGACCAATCGTTAAGGCAGGTTTGAAAGCGGGAAATTGTTTTGCCTGACCTGACCGTCTCTTCTTCGCCTGACCGTCTCATCTTCGAGACCAATCGTTAAGGCAGGTTTGAAAGCGGAAATTGTCTTTGCCTGACCGTCTCTTCTTCGTGGCCAATCGTTAAGTCAGGTTTGAAAGCGGGAAATTGTCTTCGCCTGACCGTCTCTTCCTCGAGACCAATCGTTAAGGCAGGTTTGAAAGCGGGAAATTGTCTTCGCCTGATCGTTTCCTCTTCGAGACCAATCGTTAAGTCAGATTTGAAAGCGGGAAATTGTTTTCGCCTGACCGTCTCTTCTTCGAGACCAATCGTTAAGTCAGATTTGAAAGCGGGAAATTGTTTTCGCCTGACCGTCTCTTCTTCGAGACCAATCGTTAAGGCAGGTTTGAAAGCGGGAAATTGTCTTCGCCTGACCGTCTCTTCTTCGAGACCAATCGTTAAGGCAGGTTTGAAAGCGGGAAATTGTCTTCGCCTTACCGTCTCTTCTTCGTGGCCAATCGGTGAGGCAGTTGTGAAAGCGGGAAATTGTTTGTCTTCGCCTGACAAATTGTTTTTGACCGTTCTTCGTCGAGACCAATCGGTAAGGCATGTTCGATTAATGCCGCCTGATCATTTCGTGCTAATCGGTAAGTTTTCTCGAAAATTCAGACCGCTCAGGTGAAAATCGGGAAATATATATTATATATATATATATATATATATATATATATAAATATATATATATATATATAAACTGTATATTAATGCTAAGATAGACCAGGTTTTTAATGTACATATATATATAAACTGTATGGCTCAAATTATAATGTAGCCCTTCGTTACTAGTCCACATGAATTTAACATGTGAACTTCACTTTTGAACTGTGGATTCACATGCTAATTTAATATTAATTCGCGCCAAGAAATTATAAATTTTAAATCAAAATTTGTTTAGCTTGCCTTACAACATCTCCAAACATCAGAATGAAAAAAATTCCAAAAATCTGGGAGTTTCTGTTCCAAGGATGCATCGCACAGTGGATAACCGCGTTAGTTAGATCCAGTGACAGGACCCAAGGAGTGTGAGTTCAATACCCGGTTAAGGCAGTGGAGAACTTTCAGAGAGGAATTAAAATGAAGATTACTCACATCCATTAAACATGGTCCAGTCAGCGAAATAAAGGGTTCAGTTCGACATTCCAAACATCCGAAGAAAGCCGGAGTGTAGAACGGCCGAAACGTTGTAATAAATATGGCGACAAAGATGAGGACAATAGTGTGTCGTCACCCCGTGCCTGTCTGTCCCGTTGCCGTCCTGTCCCGTGACGTTCTAACCTTTTGCTGATTCGGATGGGAATCTGGTTAGATTCGGTATCAGCCTTGTCGTTCCCAGCTCGCCTCCAACGTCTGGTTACCGAAGTAACTGCTTTGATTTCTAGTCCAACTTAACCACGTTGTGATTTGATCTTTGGTAGACGAAATCAATCAGTCGCCGGGCCGCAATGCAAGTCGAGTCTGAACAAGGGTAATACCGCACAAGTATATGTAAAAGAAAATAAAGTAACAACTTGAAAAGTTCAAATGTGTTAAAAAAGAATAGCAATATTTTATATCTGGTTGCTGAATACAGGACTGCATCTTTCACCCAACACGCTTATATGGATACGTTACACTTTGAGTTTGTTAGGCGAGTCTTCACATCTTAAGTCGTTTTTTTCAAGAAACTGGTTTTTGGTATGTCTTCAGGCGATATTCGTAAAACTTGTTTTGGTGGTGTGAGTCTAAGTCATTCTTCAAAAATAAATTGTTCTTGGTTAGAAGTTGAGGTCGAGAATGCGTGGATCTTTCAGTCAGCTTTCTGCGAGGCGGGTCTCAGAGCTCACTGCTCAACTCTGTCTGCGTCTGCCAACTGCGTATGTGTTACTCACTCTGCAACTGCCTGCCTGTCTTTTCAACCCCAACTCAACTGCCGTCCACTCGCTGCGACTCTGCTTATATGGACGCCGACCAAACCGGGGTGGACTTGTCGGGGTTTGAGGTTCCTTGATAATTCTAAATCCACAATAAGGATCTTCTTTCTTCTCGGATAGGAAAATTTATTTCTTTCCATTTTTGGAAGTCCTTACTTTCTACTTAAAGGGAATCGTCCTCCCAAATCCTTCCTTTCTCATATTGGTATCTCACACCGATTCCCTCAGAGGGCGTCAACAGGTTCCCCTCTCTCTCACAGTGACATCTCACACCAATCCCTTCAGGAGGCGTCAACAGGCCTCCCCTCCTTCTTCATTGTTTACCTTCGCCTAACGCTCACGCCACCCTTCAGCCAAAGAACGCTCAGCAGCGTGGGTGTTTGCAATTATCGCTCAAAGGAAAAAAAATTATCTTCCCTTTTTTTTCTTTTCTTTCTTTTCTTCTTCCCGACAACAAACCTTTACGACTCTTAACCGAACGTCGTCTGGAATTCGTCAACAAGATTTTTGTCAAATAATCATTGAGGTTGGTCAATGATTTTCCGCACTTTGTCGCCAATTATCTGTTCCGATAAAATAATTTTTCTATCATGGCCAGCTCTGACATAAAACAGGTGTTTTTCCCAAATGATATCTCTGTAGATAGTTAATCGTTTAGTCTTTCCTTCTTTGTAACTTGCGGGTGGTCCAGCTGACATTTTTCTCGGTCAGTGCATGACCTAATTAATATTATCTCTTAGTCATTCTGTTTTGTAGGCCACTTGACCAATTTGAAATTTTCATTATTCTTTTAATCGCTCCGTCGTAACATAAATCAAATTAAATCCGGGCAGATCGAGATCTTATCTTTCTTCGCTAATGAAAATAAAATCGCTACCGTTTTCTTTGTTAAAAAAAAATAACATCGCTTAGTGTCTTCTTATCAAAATTAAATCCGCCTTTTTTTTTTCTTTTTTTTTTTTTTTCAGTCCCTAAATAGAATAATGTAAATTGTGGATTGTGGTTTATATTCTATATAAAATTTGTATTAATTTTTAAGTTTATCGTTCTGTTGTCCATTTTTGCTCCACCTGTCTGATTTCACGTCATTTATTTTTAAAATGTTACTGGGCCTCATTCCTTATTTAGTGCGCTCAGGCCATTGTATATCGCGCCTCCTACAGGGAGTCCACTACAAAACGACATTATCAAGAAATTTTTAAAAAAATGTATATGTAGATATATACAAAAATATAACAAATAGAAAACCGTTTGATTGAAACTAAAAATCCTATCAAAAACGAAAGAAAGAAATAGGTGTGATTATTTGTGTGTCCGCTAAAATAATAAATCGTTAGTCCATTTTTCTGCTGAGCTGGCGTTTTGTGCGTCTGTTGTCAATATTTATATTTTTGCTGAAATTTGTTTATACTTTAATTTCTAACTTTCAACCAGCTCTTCTGCATTGAATCTAAGGTGTATCCACATCATTGTTCTTCATTCTGAAAACACTTCTACGAATACAATGAATATATTGTCATCCACAGACAGACTGTTTCGATGTATCACAGCTCATTAGTGTGGCAAGACGTCCGGTTGCCTCTAGCTAGAATCGAAACCCGACTGAATTGGCATCAGTCGGAGATTCTACCACTAATCCGTTGGCGCGTGGCTGGGACGAAAGTGAATTTAAGCGTATTTATTTTTAGCGTATTGACTTTTAAGTATATATATATATATATATATATATATATATGTATGTGTGTGTGTGTGTGTGTGCTTATATATAAATTGAGTATATTTTGGCAGCATGTTTTCATTGCAACATGTTTCATTGAATAATTTAGACAAGTTTTGTCTACTTAAGTTCAATTGGATCCTTCTACATGTATCAAGACAGTAATTTTCTCTCTTCCTTTAATAATGACACCAAAAAACTTGTCTGCGAATATATATATATATATATGTGTGTGTGTGTGTGTGTGTGTGTGTGCGGGCGCGCTTGTGTGTGTGTGTACAAAATAGTAGTGAATATTTATTTTTTTATGGTAAACATAAAGAGAAATTACTGTTTCTTTTAAAAACAAACAAACCATAATTTACATTAAAAATTAATCGAGATCAATGTATTTAAGCAGATATTTATTTTTATGCCTACATGTAACCATCAATATCCATCATTTCTCTCGTTTAATAAGCTAGGGTTATTTAAGTGTTAAAATAACGAATTTTTCAAGAAGACGTAAATTACATATATTTCCCTTCCCGTTGTATGATTTGGCCCAATATCCCAGGTGATAAAAGGAGTATTAGCACCATTCTTTAATTGCCTGAAATATATAGAGAGATCAATGCTGCATTTGTATCTTGTATTGCCTAAAGTCATTCGTTAATGGCAGAAACGAAATTTCCAAAGATTTTCAGTGGAGCCAAAATAAAATTTAACATTGTTACCGGAATGTATGCTTGCTTCGTAAACAATATTATCAGTCATACATTAACCGTTTCAGGGACATATGATATTTATCGGCAGTTGCATTTATTTAAAAATTGTTGTCTTGTTATGTTGGGATATAGATCTTAACATTATTTTTGTTAAAAATCATTTGTCATGTTGGTGAATGGTTAC
>CAHIKZ030000749.1:542500-582500 GCA_903632075.3 Acanthosepion pharaonis | reverse complement strand
GATTCAATATTGAATTTACAAATTTCTGTATCGATGTTGGCAGATGATATAAATGGGGTGCGGCTAAATGATCTGACACATTTGTAGGTTTAATAACAGTGAAATAGAGTAAAGACCGAATATTGTGTTTCTATTTTCAAAGTGTAAATATAACGTTTGTTTTATTTCTTTTTAACAAATTAAATCATCTGTTTCCGTGTAGAACATCGTGGAGACTGCTTAACTGAAGCTGCTACCGCTGCCACATTTTCAGGAGTTACATGATAACATGATCCAATAGAGAAATAAATAAATTTTCACCAATAACACTGATTTATTTACTGCTGACTGATTTATTTACTGCTGACTTTGATCCTTCTTAATGAAACACCCAAAATTTTCGATGACGTCTCTGCATAGTTACTCCTCGATCTCACCAATATGCCTTATTATCTCATCCTTCCGCTGTTGAATTGTTGTTGGCATAGACCTTACTTTTGAGATGACCCCCAAAGGAAGAAATCTAAAGGCGTCAAGTCGCACGATTGTGGTGGCCAATTGACTTCGCTGTTTCAAGAGATAATGCGACCTGGGAACTTCTTATTGCATTTATAATGGAGGTAATGATTTTACGATATAAATCTATTGAGATAAGTAATTACGGTAAGCATAACACATAGAATAATTTTATTCAATCAATTCACCCAACAGAAGGCGATAATGCCGCGAAGATGCAAGAGCCTGCTAGGAGTGAAAGAGAATGAAAAAATATACTTTAGAAGGAGCGACTGTGGATTATGTAAAAGCTTTGCTAATTATTTTACTATAGAACGCAAGAGAAAATAAAGATAAAAGGGATTGTCGATGGTCAGGAATTAATGAAAGCGTTACTGGGAAGTGAGATATTGCCAGTGTAATGAAATTATTTCAAGGATTTGGGAAAATTTAATTAAAATGATTTTGATTTTTAAAACGATAGAAAATCAGTAAGAATATGATTAAATGCCTTCATTTGATTGAGTGATTTTTTTTAGATGATAATTGTTTAGTGATGTACGTCTTACCCATAGATGGTGGGTGAAGAGGTGGATTCATGTCTTCCCCAAGAACGGAACTGGAATTGTAACTCGGCTCTCCAATTAACAAATTCGAGAATTATACATTACACTATCCGTATAGACAGGGCACCTCGAGGTGGTGTCAATGTTAGCAAGCTTGTCTCTCGAGAACAATTACGACTGAATAGTGAGTTCAATCCTCACTAAGTGCCCCCTACGTTTGAAAAATCACCACCATCCGCAGATACAAGCTTATAGCACCTGGTATTCCAAAGCGGTCACCCACCTTGGTACTGACCAGGCTCAACGTTGCTTAACTTGGGTGATTATACAGGAAGCGGTGCTTCAACGGTCAGAATCGAGTTGTCATAATTCAGTTAAAATAAATTGTGGGATTTCTATTGATGGAGTTGAATTCCTAGACTAGATAATACGGACTTAGGATTAGGGTCGAAAACACGACTCACACAATGATTCTACTGGTGTGAGCACTCTCCTCGCAGCCCTCCTACCTAAGGCTACGTTTTTTTTGTAGATAATTTCACTCTTAAGTAACATCAACTTAACAAAAGACGATACAAATGGAATGGTCTATGCCAGATAAGCGGCTTGGATTGAGGAATCGGAAAGCCGAGTTTGAATTCCAGTCGAATCCATTACATTCACTTACGTGCTAATACACTTGGGAAAGGTGTGAATCCTCTTCTGCCTCCAGCTATGGGCAAAAAGCAGAACAGACTGGGTTTTATAGCCTTGGGTGGCAACTGGTCTAGGAGAAGGACAACTCTGAATTCAAAACCTGCGGAGGGTCGTTTGGGAACCTTGTGGCATTCGGTGCACCAGGTCTCTGTATTCGTCCCTTCAAAAAGTGTGGATGGTCCTGCACGAAACCTTCACCACTATAATCAAATCTCATGTACTGACATCGGGCTATCAGTTTCCTTGGAACTGATTTGCTTGACCCTCATACGTCGAATTCGACGAGATAGTCGAGTATATATATATATATATATATATATATATATATATATATATATATATATAACTAGACTCGTTTTGAAAAACCCTCGAATTTTTGATTTGCCAATAATCAAATCAATCTCGAGGGAAAAAAGGTTTTAAAAAAGAAAGAGCTACAAACATGAACTTCTGCCGACAAAAAAAAATCGCACAGATGCAGGTCTGAAGCCCAAAGAAAAAACCCCGATACGAGTAACAACTAACTAACAAAAGAGCTCAATACAACCGTAGAACAGACCCTAGATACACCCTAGTGAACCACACAAAACCTACCTAGGTTTCACCTAAACGGATCGTCAGGGAAAGTTTGGCCAAACTTTCCCCTGACGATCCGTTTAGGTGAAAAAAACCTGCGGATGGTGGTAAATCTATATATATATATATATATATATATATATATATATAAATATAATAAAGTAATTCATCGGGTCTATAAACCTCAACAGAATGAAGAAAGCACTGGACCGCCGTTTCATCCTATATTTGGGACTCATCTGCAGTTTGCATCCACTACCGACAATTGAAACCCGCACAGTTACAATAGGAGGCAAACGTCCTACCAACTGTACCAATGGTTCTCGGTGACGAAGAGGTAACGAATTAGACTCGATATAGCGCCGCTCGATCACAAATTCCGTGGTGGAACATCTCCGGGTTTCTCTTTTACCCATGAGGACTGTGCCTCTCCGAGTTACGACTACTAACCCCAAGCCGCTCACCCCAGGGCATTAGAAGCCGGTTCAAGTAAGGATATACAGAGAAAATAATTAAGAGGATTTGAAATAATCCTAATTAAGTAATTCATAGAGTCTAGTAGAAACTATATATACAGCACTATAACCTAATCTATATATATATATATATATATATATATATATATATATATATATATATATATATATATATATATATATATATATATATATTGATAGATAGATAGATAGATAGATAGATAGATAGATATAGTTAAGTAACGAAAATCTTGGTAATCCGAATGGATAATCCCAAGGAGTATGAAATACTGAGAGCTCAATGTTAATTCAGTGCGAATAATTTAATCTTGATCTTCAGACTTCACATTCAATAGGTGAAACGATATATATATATATATATATATATATATATATATATATATATATATGTGTGTGTGTGTGTGTGTGTGTGTGTGTGTGTGTGTGTGAAAAAAGTGTATATAAATATAAATAAATATATATATGTATAATTATTTATATATTATAGGCATAATACTTATTAGAAAGCGCTCAATATCAGAGATAGAGCTAACATATTTGGTTGGATAGATGTAGTCACAAACTCACATCTATCCAACCAATATATATATATATATATATATATATATATATATGAAGAAATATAGTTTTAAGGTGTGCTATATTTATGGAATAAAAGTTCTCAATATCAGAGAGAGATAGAGACAGAGAGAGAGAGAGAGAGAGAGAGAGGGAGCGTAGGTAAATATAAATAAAAACGTGAACATTGAAGTCAACACTCAGAGGTGACAGGCTGTTTCATGCTAGACGTAATCGTATATTTAAATGGTTCTCGGTGACGAAGATGTAACGAATTAGACTCGATACAGCGCCGCTCGATCACAAATTCCTTGGTGGAACTCGTCCGGGTTTCTCTTTTACCCATGAGGACTGTGCCTCCGCCCCAGCTACGACTATTATACCCAAGCCGCTCAGTCCAGGGCATTAGAAGCCGGTTCAAGTAAGCTACTATGTTTCTCTAATTCTTCAAATGTTGAATATATAACTTATTCCAAATTCTATTTTCCCATCTTCAAAATATATTAATTTTATCTTATAAATTGTCCCCTCTTCTGTCTCCCATGAAATAAAAATAATTGTTTATACGGAAAGTAAGGACCCACGTACATCAAATCTTTTTTTTAAATTAAGTGGCAGCAGAAAAATTATCGTTGAACTTTTAAAAGGTAACCATAAACTTTAATTCAATAATTAAATGCAGCGATGAATTTTGATTTCTTCTGTAGTTTATTGATGCCTATGGCATCTCCTCCTCCTTAGCAATTGTGATGATGGCCAAACCAAGAGTCCTCCACAAGAGCTAGCTTAAATAGCGCCCTAAACTAGACTTCGTATACGACACATATATACCACCCAGCAAAACATACTAAAAAACACACCCTGTTCTATGCTAACGGTATTTTTTCTTTCGCACTTCTCGAATGTGGAACTCTTTTCCGGCTTCTTGTTTTCCAGCCAACTTCCATTTTCAAAAATTTAAATCCAACATCAATCGTTATCTTCTGTTTTCATAATTTCCTGTTCTTTTGTTGTCCTCTCTCCTTAATAATGTTTGCTTTTTCTCATATTCTGTCACACTCAATAATCCTTTGCGTCTTAGTGGATTTCTTTCCTTGCTTGGGGTGAAATGATAAAAAAAACAACAGCACTGTTTTGCATCTTTGCTTTTATTATCGCACGATTTCGGTCGTTGTCCTCTCCGGCCTTCTTGAGGTTTCTGTCGAACTTAAAGAACTTCCAAGTGATCACTTTATTAAATCTACAGGGAAGGTTGTTCTCGTTCTGCTGTTTATGTTCTTTTATTAATGTTCAGATATATTTTTCAACAATGTATATGATGTCTGTCTGAAAAGTAACAGGATTGGGTGTTCTGTGTGCGGTCTGGGCGAAAAAGGGAGAAGCGGATAGTTATCATTTAACAAAGGTAACTTCATTAAATTGCTACAAAAAGAGCATAGAAACGGCCTTAAACTTGATGAAAAAAATGTTTGCCTTCAGACAATATTGCCATTATTCATTAAAACAACTAAAAGATTTTGAAATTAAATAATATCATTTTTTTTTGTTTTGTTTTTTTTTTAATTTTTAATGTAACAATTCAGAGCTGGATTGATGCTTTATATTCTTTTAGCTAATATATTCACTTCCCCCTGTCTCTTCTACAAGTATTTTCACGGCAACTGTTCCGACCAGCTTCTTTCGCTGGTTCCCAGACTGCATGAATTTAAGCGGGATACCAGGCTGGCCTCTCGGCCCCACCCTTTCACTGTCAAAGATGTTAAATGTAACCGTCCCTTCTTCCCAAACATCTTCTTCTCCCGCACTTCCCGTCTGTGCAACTCCTTTCCCCTTACTTGCTTCCCCGACGACTATAATCTTCAAATATTCAAGTGTAATGTCAACCGACATCTGACACTCTGAGCTTGTTCCCCGTCCTTTTCTGTTTCCTTTCCCCAAACACGCCTCTTTACTCTTTTTCTCAATCCTCTTTAACCCCTTGCGTGCTAGTGGCACTCCCGCCTTGCTTGGGGTGAACTGTTTTAAAAATAAAAGAAAAAAAAACAGCATTGAAATTCTAGAGTTTTCATAAAATTAGTTATTGGGGGGGGTGTAACAGATGTAAAAAAATATTTTTACCCTAACTTTCAAAAAAAAAAAAAAAAACGTATTTAAAATAATTTAAATCATTTGTGAATAAATCTTGAAATTTTCATTAAAATCCGACAGTTTTGGTTTTATTTTATTTTATTTTATTTTTTTTTTTTGCAAGATTTTCAAAATTAACGTCTCTCACTGCAAAAAAGACGCTAACATTTGTAATGTTATTTAGTAATGACAGTTTTGCAAAGAGAAACATGATTTTTTTAATCAAAACGTAGAATGTTCTAAAAAGGATGCAAAAATTAAAAAAAAAATAATTAAAAATACTTTGGTTTCTCCTCTTAATAATAACATAAACATTTAGACGATACGATTTCATTTTCATCAAGTTTAATGCCGTATTTATTATCCTATGCTTTTTTTTCTTTTCTTTTTTTTTTTTAGCTATTTCATGAAGGTACCTAATCTAACATGATTTCTTGGGAGTATCTAACTGTAATCTTAGCATTCTGCAACCATTGCATTTTTTCACATGCTTTTGTGACAGGACATAGTGGTTGCTTCACTACAACAATGCACCTGCACGCAACGCCTGAGCATCCGTCAGTTCCTGGCCAAGAAGAACATTGCCGTACAGGAACAAATCCCTATTCACCCGATCTTGCTCCATGTGACTTTTTCTTTTCTTCAAGCTCAAGGGGGTCGTCAAGGGGACCAGTTTTGAAGGCTTAAAGGCCATCAAGAAGATCGCAATGACGGAGCTGAAGGGCATCCAACAAGAATCCTTCCAGCAGTGCATAAGAGCTTGACAGAGAATGATGGAAAAGTGTATTATACTCGTGGGGTATGACTTTGAAGGGAAAACCATATAGTTTATTGCTTGGAATTGAAATAAAGTGTTTGTGACACCAGACTTCGTATTACGTCTACAGGCCTGCCCACTCGTGAAAACTTAACAAAGAAAATGCGCGCTTTACACATAGTCCATAAACATACAAAAACAAAAACTGAAGCATATATATATATATATATATATATATATATATATATATATATATATGTATAAAATACAGTGTATGGGGTCCCACTGGTTCGATTTCAATGGTTCATAGCTCATTCAAAAGTCCCAGAAAAGTGAGGCTCAGGGAACGATTTTCGTTGAGCTCAGATTCAGGGTTGCCAGTTTAACGAAGTCAAATGGGAAATATGTTGTTTAAAAACAGTAATTTGATTCTGCCAACCAGACACTTCCTCTGTAGCTGAATGGTATAGCACATCAGGCTATATGACAGTTACGCGTAGGATACAGGTTCGATTCCTGTCGAAGGACACATATTTTCCGGTAAATGTAGTTAATACATAGTTTCATAAAAATGTAGTTAATACTGTTTATTATAAACAGAGCGTTTACTTAAATATTTTTTATCTATAAAAATAACATATGAACAGAGAATATATTAAAGAAATTGTCGGAATTAATCCGTATCATTATATTATTTTATATATATATATATATATGTTAAGAAATGGACAAGGTCCGACAATTTATTTATTAAAGACATTTTTATGTTTAACGTTGTTATTTATAGATACAAGTATTTAAGCAAATGCTCTGTTTATGATAAACAGTATTAAATAACATTTACCGGCCTGAATGTCCGAGAAATTTTCATAGAAAATATTCGTTCTTTGACAGGATTCGAACCTGCATCCTATACGGAACCGTCATATACGCTGACGTGCCTTGACCGCTCGGTCGAATTTACTGTTTATAAACTTCAATCTTCCATGAATCTCGTACATTCATAACTGCTCTGGCGTATCGAATGTAAACAAATAACGTCATATGTTAAGAAATGGACAAGGTCCGACAATTTATTTATTAAAGACATTTTTATGTTTAACGTTGTTATTTATAGATTTAAGCAAATGCTCTGTTTATGATAAACATCATTTACCGATTTCTTTGAAGGATTCCCTGCATCCTATACGGAACCGTCATATACGTATAGGATGCAGGTTCGAATCCTGTCAAAGAACGAATATTTTCTATGAAAATTTCTCGACATTCAGGCCGGTAAATGTTATTTAATACTGTTTATCATAAATAGAGCATTTGCTTAAATACTTGTATCTATAAATAACAACGTTAAAATATAAAATGTCTTTAATATATATATATATATATATATATATATATATATATATATATATATATATATATATATATATATATATATATATATATATATATATATATAAAGTACGCAGTTCAATTTACATTACATGAATCATTCATACAAAAAATAGATATAGAAGTTCTCGACATTTAAATCATTAACTTCTATATCTGTTTTTTGTATGAATGATTCATGTAATATATATATATATATATATATATATATATATATATATATATATATATAGAGAGAGAGAGAGAGAGAGAGAGAGAGAGAGAGGCTGCAGCAAAATACTTCCCACATTTTAACGGTTGAGAGAAAACAATGATAACTGCTGTTAAAATAATATTTCACTGTTTTTAAAACCAAGGGCTACAGCATCTGTCCATATCTCTGAGATGAGGTATCATGATTACTTGCAGACCGTTATGCTCATCTTCATTGCCATATTCACAACGTTTCGGCCGTTTTACGCTCCGGCCTTCATAAGGCGATTGGAATTTAGAATCGAGCCCTTTATCTCGTCCACCGAGATAGATTGTTCTAGTTCCACGTGCCATGCCTCTTCCTGGTGTTCTCAAGGACAGCTGACCTAGTGGATAAAGACGTCGGTTAGATCCAGTGACTAGACCCAAAGCGTTGTGAGTTCAATACCAGATCACAGCAGTGGTGAACTAAAAAACTTAAAAGGGAAAGAACTGAGACACTAGAGCATAACTGTTGGAACACGTGACTGACTGCGGTTTCTTGTTGCCGAGAGAGGTGCCTATGGGAGAAAAGCAAGCCAATTTCGAAAAGAGAAAAGAATGGAATTCGATCAATTTCGAATATCCTGAAAAAGAAAGAAACTTTTAGTGTACTAAGCAACAGACAAAACAGGTCGGCCAAGGCAAGCAACAGCAATTGGTGAGAGAAACCCTGTGAGGGCTGGCACATAAGCTACAGAACCCTGTCATGGTTGCCAAACAATTTTTGCGACCCCTTACATCTGGCCACATAACTACCCAGACTGCAACCCGCTTGATTATTATTATGTGGGGAGCTGTTCAGCGAGAAACCAACAAAACTCTTTGTAACACCAAAGCTGAATTGAAGGCAATGCGACTGTCCAGAATAGTTTCAAGAGATCCTGAAGTCGTCTGGAGGCCGTGGTTGAAGCCATTGGCGATTATATTGAATAAATATAGTCTTTTAGTATTTCAACATATCAGTGCTATTTTCATTATTGCATTATTTAGCCGACAATTTATCATATATATATCATATATATATATATATATATATATATATATATATATATATGTCTGCTAACTCACTCATGTCTTCTGTCTGACCCCCCACTCACTTCCTCACTTCGTTAATTTACATATGTTTAATACGGCCCGTCAAAAATGTGTAAATTTTCTTTTCATTTTTTGTTTGGAAGTAAAGTCTGATGATCCGCAGTCTTTTTTAAAAGGGCTGTGGTGAAATAATTTATTACATGGAACCTTAAAGTCGTCTGTTTTTATTTAAATTATTTGCTCTGGATTTACATTGAGCTCTCTGGATTTTATCCTCCTTAGGTTTCCCCATACGGATTACCTAGTTTTAGATAAACTCTCTCTCTCTATATATATATATATATATATATATATATATAATTCTCAAAATGTGTATGCGTTTCCACAGTTTTCATCCGATTTCGATGATTTTTTTTATCTGATAGATAATCTAGCTAGACATAAGCATTGACCCGTTCACATGAATACTATTACTTTTACTAAAACATCTCATTTACACTTACCAGTCATCGAAGTACCAACAGAATGTCTCATTTGCTTTATTAATCACTAATTAATCAATCATTCAATCATATATGAAACATTTTGAGCTCAGAACTTCGTTTGATTTTGAACTTAATAAGGACAACGAAATTGCTTGAAATACTTTTTTTCAGTTTGGCAGAACTAAAGTTATTAACCCTTCATTGGCCAGGTCGGATTTCCACAAATGGATAATCCCCTGGGGTATTGAAACAGCCCAATACATATATATATATATATCATTTCTGTAGTTCACTGCTAACAGCAAGCAGAAATATTTCTCCTCCCGATGATGGCCATTTCGGTCGAAACTAGTCGAGGAATCTAAATGGAATAATAATAATAAAAAAACGAAAGAATATTAATCTACAACCCAGTGTGTCTAATGATTTTAATTTTTTAATTTTTTTATTTTCTTATTGTTCAATATATATATATATATATATATATATATATATATATATTGTAACAATTATGTAAAATATATTTACCATCATTTGCTTTTTTTTCTGCCTACATTGATATACATTACAAATTAAACTAAGCACAACTGACTGTTAAATGATAACAAAAAGTTTTGCTAAATTTTAACTTAATTCAGGAATTTCTTTATCGTCCATATTCATAAACTTGTTTCGTTCTTGCTAAGTCTCAGAAAAAAAAAAAACTATAAAAAAATTCACTATTGTTTTTTTTTCTTTTTTATCCCTAATGTTGAATGTGTTAAAATTATTCAAATTGTTTTGCCACAAAACTTTGTTAATTTATTTAAGATGGAACGATCTATTATAACATGTCTCGAATTTTCTGGTCGATTTTATTTAGCGGCATATCGGGGTGGAAAAGTTTCAGCAGTGGTGAACCAAGGAACTTGGAGAGTTGTGTTAAAGGGAAAACAACTGAGATATCCGGAAGAGGCATGGCACGTGGAACTAGAACAATCTACCCCCCGGTGGACGAGATAAAGGATTCAGTTCGAAATTCCAATCGTCTGAAAAAGGCCGGGGCGTACAACGGCCGAAAAATTGTGAATATGGCAGCGAAGATGATGCAAGAATATTTTTATTTCTGCGTGTATTGATGTGCAGAACTTTTGAGGCGGCCAAAATAAATATTTATTTCAATTAATTGGTTTGAATTTAAAAACACGCAGTTAGTGAAGTTTATATAGAAAAATATCACTGTTTATTGTTTTCCGGAAATTGTAAAATGAGCTTTTGCTAAAGTAAAAATGGTGGGGGCGTAATAATAAAAAAATAATCAATTACAAGGGGCCATGAATAGCAAAAAAAAAAAAAAAAAATGAGAACCTCTGTTCTAGAAGAATAGTAAAATTTTAAATAGTAAATAAATTTAAGTTAAATTAAATAGTAAATAAATTTAAATTTTAAATAGTAAAATTTTAAAGCCACAATTTAAATTTGTCCCTCAGATTTTTTTTTTCTGTTAATTTACCCCAAAGTAAAAAAGAAACAAAAAAAAAGAATTTATATTTAATAAAATTCACACCAAATTCTCCCAGAGCGAGACCTTTCCATTCCAACCCAGTCGGATCGGACTTTGCTATCGCCACAAATGTGGGCGCTATTTCTAAGAGTGCTGTCAACATTCGCACTCACCCTAATAAAAAATTTAAATTGTAAATATTCCTTGTAAGTACCTCGAATATCACACGTTATTACGAAATGTGAATAACTCCCAGATTCACTATTTACATTGTTCGGACTATTGTCCTCATCTTTGTTGCCATATTTATCACAACGTTTCGGCCATTGTACGCTCCGGCCTTCTTCAGGTGGTTAGAATGTCGAAGTGAACCCTTTATTTCGCTCACTCGGGTAGACTGCTCTAGTTCCACGTGCCATGTTTAATGGATGTCAGTTATCTCCTGTTAATTCCCTTCTCCAATTTCTCCACTGCCTTAAACATGTTTTGAACTCACGCTCTTTGTGTCCTGTCACTGGATCTAACTAACGCCTTTATCCACTATGCCATGTGTCTTTGAGAGAGAAACTCCCAGATTTTTGGAATTTTTACATTCTAAGGGTTGGAGTTGTTGTGAAGCAAGCTAAACAAACATTGATTTAAAATTTATAATTTCTTGGGATGAATTAATATTTGCGATAAGTAATTTTACATTATTTGGAGTGAATTAACAGAAAAGATCTCGGAACAGTGCCCTAGCCTGTTCAACTGTCGAACTCTCTGTCTTTGGCAGAGAGGAACCCGGACGAGGCTTTGTCGAAGGACAAAGTTTCGTCCGGGGAGGTAGACAGACCCTTCACCCGTTTATGCAGGTTCTAAGGGAATATTTTTGGCCGAGCCTACGGGCTCGGAGAACCCACGGTAAACTCGGCCTTGTGCCACATACATCCCTCGTATTAACAGAAAAGATCCCGTCCCTCATACGAAATGTTATAGTCCTTGGGAAACTCTACGAAAGGTAACGGATACCAAAGCTAGTGAATGAATTAGATCCTCACTAAGTGTCCCCTACTTGTTGCTACGGTATCTTTTTCATTCTATGAAGGTCTAGATTTAATTTTATCAGAAGGCCAGTGCCCAGAAAAATTATTTTGTCTCATATTCATGTGGAACTACAATTTTTAAACCCGACTTTGCGCCTTATTCTATTTATGTACATACATACATACATATATACATACATCCATCCATCCATCCATCCATCCATCCCTCCCCCCCCCAATACTGTCGTGAGTTCGATCCTCTCTGGGAGCTACTACTTGTGACATTTTTTAAAACTAAGAACAGGTTTGTAAATTATAAAATGGATTCGTCCTTGGGTTTAAATTTGTTTCTTTTATCTATTTATTTTTAAGTAATAGGTAACATAATTCTGGACTGTAATTTTCTCCGACACAAATATTTGAATACAACGCTCTTAATACCATCAACGAGGTAAGCATTTTTTTCTCATATCGATTGGCTCAAAATTTGCAATTTCTCGCTTATATATCTACATTATTTTGTACGAAAAGATTTTTAACAAAGGTTTTTTTTTATTGTTCTATTTTGACGGCAG
Organism: Acanthosepion pharaonis; assembly: GCA_903632075.3. NCBI lineage: Eukaryota > Metazoa > Mollusca > Cephalopoda > Sepiida > Sepiidae > Acanthosepion > Acanthosepion pharaonis. The sequence goes on along the minus strand of CAHIKZ030000749.1, from coordinate 570,023 downwards.
TCTTATATTAACACTTTCACTGCTACTTATTTGCCCAATACTGCCCCCATCCGGCCAGCCATTTTAAAAGAAAATGCCAAATTTCAACCTACATATTTTATTACACAGAAAACTGGCACCAGTGTGTTTTACAGCATTCCATTTTCATGGATATACCTGGGAATGACTTACCAGATTAGTAATGGGTATACATATATCTTTTGAAGCATTGTCCTTTGTGATTTGACGATAGATGGCGCAACGGGACACTCATACCAGCGGTATGCAAAAACACGTAGGTTTCCGTACTTAGCCAACTGGAGCAAGATAAGAAAAACGAAGATCTCTGTAGTTAACAGCGGAAGTGTTAATATAAATATGATCGGTTAACTTGCAGTGTAAGGACCGCGCTCAGTCCGCATTAAGAATTTTCAGAATACTTAAATTTGTATAATTGTACATGCTCCACTCGAATCTGCCTTGATAAATTTGATAAAATCTACTGTTTTAGTGTAATCAACAGTGAAAGTTCGGATTCATTCTGATAGCTATCAGTGTAGATATCATTGCGCAAACTGATAGTGTCTACGTAAATGGCTGTCGCCAATAAATCCGAAATTTCAAACAACGCCAGTAATGGCTGCCCGCAACACGAATGAATCTGAACTTTAACTTGTTGATAACTCCGAAACTGTTGATCTTATCATATTTATCAAGTCAGATTCGAATGGAGCATGTACAATTACACAAATATAAGTATTCTGGAAATTTCTAATTTGAACTGAACTGCAAATAAACTGATTAGAAAGGAAAAAAGGTTTTACATTTTATTTTCTTTGTTTACATTTAAAAAGGACCGGCATCATGTTTCAGTAGGTATAAAGTTCATGATTAGGTATTTTCAACCATGTTTTCCTTTACAATAAACTGGAGTTACACAACACACTGACCAGAAACCTTTATTTTCGTATTGCTATACAGGGTGGTCTGAAAGTCTTGTCACTCTAACGACCTCTTTCAAATAGCAGCTCGTGTCCGCCATCTGAAATAGAAAATTGTGTAGGGGTGACAATACTTTCGGAACACCATGTAGATTTTCCCTCCCTAAAAAAAATGAATATTAGAAAAAAATATTAACCATTTATAAGTGAAATGGTTTTCAATGTAAATTGATACATCCTACGGAAGTCAAAACATATGCTCGTGCATGATTTCTTAAATGTATGAATTTTATTTACATTCCTAAATAAAGTAATATATAGATTTTTTTTTTCTTTCTAAGCGTAGCTTAGATGTGGCACAAGGCCGAAAGTATGCGTTACTCAGTGAGGATCGAACTCGCTATTCAGCGCTGTTTTAGCGAGACAAGCTTGCGGCCCCAAATTGATAGTAATACATGAAGAAAAAAAAAACTCTATGAATTTCAATCCCCTCACCCCATTTTAAGAAATCACTTACTATGTAGTCTTGGGTATGACGCCAAACTATATCCGGCAGCAAGGAGTCTGATCGAGGTTTTGAGGAGAATTGAACGATTTAACTGCTATTGATCCAACCTTACCCAGGGTGGTAGCTAGCACCTTTTAGTCCTAGCTATGGCAAATATTAAAGCGCAAAACTAAATTAAAATCCTATGAACGTATTAATAGCTTTTTAAGTAAAAATATCAGTAATACATTTTATATAAAAGTAAAATGACCAATACATTTTGTCTGTAGTTGACGCCATAAAATTGTGTTCAAAATATTTAGATTTCAGCATTAATAAACCCATAGGGGTTGATATGCCGCTAAACAAAATCAACCAACCTATAAACATGTATATGCACAAAAGCTGACCAACGATACATTTTATCTGTAGTTAATATACAATTAGGTACAAGTGCGCTAAAAATATATTTAGTTTATGCTGTAAAATTGTGTTCAAAACATTTAGATTTTGGCACTAGAGGTTGATATCCCGCTATACAAAAATAACTAACCAACAAACATGTATCTGCACAAAAGGTGACCAACGATATATTTTATGTGTAGTTGAAGGTATATAATTGCGTTCAAAGTATATGTAGTGGAAGTCATAAAACAGTTTAAAATATTTAGATTTTGGCATTAAATAACCCATAGATATTGATATACCATTACGTACAATTGCGTTCAAAATATATTGAAGTCATAAAATTGTTTTGAAAATATTTAGATATCGGCATTAAATAACCCATAGCGGTTGATATGCTGCTAAACAAAATCAACAAACGTGTATCTACACAAGCTGACCAACGATATATTTAATCTATAGTTGAAGGCATATACTTGCGTTCAAAATTTATTTAGTTGAAGCCATAAAACTTCGACATTAGATAACTCATAAGTGTTGGTATGCCACCAACAACTTCATATAAGCTTTTTTTTTTTTTTTTTTTTGCTTTCAATTAATTCGTGTAGCAAACTGGATCACCCTCTCCGTATTAACTTTAATAAATCTAAATAAGATTTTTAATGTTGATGAACTGTAGTTTTTAATCTTTAGTAATATTAAAAAACGAGTTTTAAGTAATATGATTACTTCCTTGTACAGCACCACCCAACAAAGGGCAGCGTGGCTCTATTTCGGTTTTATTTTACTATTACACCCGTCCCATACTCGACTACTTCTGTTGTGCATAAAAATGAAGAGAAGTAGCTAGGGTGATAAGTGTAATAGTGAAAAATTACCTCCATTTTACTGCATATGTTTCAGCTTAACATTGTGATTTTAGCACTGAAGAATTTCGCCTATGGGTTGAATATTCAGAATACCAAAGATAAAAATTAAGAATAACCATGTTAGTAGGAAACATCTACCCCTCAAAATAATAAGAGTGGCCGCTGTATTGTGGCGACGTCGAGGATCAAGAACCCCACTCACTAATGGAATGGGGAGGGTAAAATAAATTACGGAATGGGGTGGGAGACTAAGACTGACCCAAATTCAAACAAGGTTTTCTACTGGGGCATTTTCGTATGGACCGAGCTGGCCTTGATTTTTGTCTTAAGTCTCCTTAAGGCAATGGGGCGGTTTTCTGTGGACATCCTCTCCTCCCGTTTAGTTCGGACACTATTTTGCTTTCCTAGTTGATGTGAATAAGTGTTACAGGCCTGTTTCCCGGCATTTTTTGCGTGTGTGTGTGTGTGGCTCATGTTGAGATTCCCAACCTCCCAGTTTTTGTCCCCCATTTTTCATCTAAGGGTCATCCTTAGGGTCAGGGTGGACCTGGGAGCAACAGCAATTAAGAGGTGGTTTCACGCTCTTCAAAACTTCCCGATCAGAGGCCTTGCTGCCTGATGTAGTTTATCGTCATACCCAGGACCCTAAGCGAGAAGACGACTGACTGAGCTTGTTGTAATGATGTAAAAAGTGCCTATTAGGAATATATGTAGAATAGATAAATTCTGATTCTAGACTTAGAGGTAAAGATTATAGTGATCGAGAAAGCATTCTCTCGGGAGTATGTTCCACCAAAGTAACAGTTCATTGGAAGAAGTTTTCTAAATGTATATAATGTGGTTTCTCTATTCATTATATCCGTCATGACAAACAGATACATTGTAAGATTTTTTTTTGTTTTCCTAATTTTACCTTAGAACTAAAAAGCTGAATTCGGAAGGCGGCTTTTTGTTTGCCATGGGCTCAATCAAGAGCAAAACGCACCAGAGACGCAACTCCAGCTTCTCTCCGAGAAAACTCCCGACGCAAAGTAATCGTAAACGCAGTGAAATATTCGAGACTTTTCTGGTTGGACTGTGTACAAGCGGTCTGCAGCACTCTAATACCAGTATCGGGATAATCAACAATTTTCACCCCTGTCAAGAAGATGACGAGTCGAAGCCGGACAGAGACGACCCGACTAAAAAGACGCTTTGCGGTTCTTTTGACGAAGGCAATAATGTCTTCGAAGCGAGTAAAACTGACCGGACGATGACTATTGTCAAATACGGTACCAGGAAGAATTGGTAACGGAAGATTCGTTAATTATCACAAGGTCAAAAAATTCGGTAACTATGCAATAAAAGTCACTTGAAAATTGATTATTTTTTTTTTTTTTTTTTTTTTTTAATGTCGTTTTGGGGTCGGGGAGAGGGGCTAAGCCCCACCTCATTTATTTATTTTTTTTTTTAATAATACTATAGTTTTTGTTGCATTTAAAAAGAAATACCTATCTAAAACTTAATTCACTACATTTTTTATTAAAATAATTTGAAGAGACAAATTTAATTTTGACTTATTTCTTAAACAATATAGTAACGAAATAAATACTTTTTAAAGAAATATTTATTAAAAATACAGGTGGGGTGGCTTAGCACCCCCTGGCCCCGCCCACTCCGGAAAATACTGCCTTATAAATATTTAAAAAAAAACGCTTCCCGTTTAAATAAAATCCCACTACAATACCAATTGTAGTGGGATTTTATTTAAACTGGAAGCTTTTTTTTTTTTTTTTTTTTTTAATAATATTTAAACGTATGGGGTGGCGGCTAGCACCTTCCAGAAAATACGTTCTTAGTATTGTTGTAGTGGGGTTTTATCTAGATCGCCGTAGTTAATAACTTTAAAATATAGCGAAAGGTGGAATAACCTCATTTCTGCAAGTATGTCTCCGGAGATTTTATCTGGACCCCACGATTTTCAGTTATTGAAAAACACAGGGATGTTGGAAGCTTAACCTCCAAATCTTCACTCTAGAACGGCCTAAAATCAATTTTCATTCAACTTTCATTTCATAGCTACCGAATTTCCCTACCTTAAAAAAAAAAAAAAAAATTACCTAATTTTCGAAATTCGTCAAATACTGGCTGTTATGAATTTGAAGAGTGTTATTTTTTCTTTTTAATAAACATCGGATATTAAAATCAACTTTCGCCACTCATGGAAACTTTTCAAGTGTTTCTTTAATATTTATTTATAGAATTTAAAGTTTTACAAGGTTAAACATTATTTCGACGTTCTGTTTATAAAATATATTTAAAAATGATTCATGTTTAAAAATTATATAAATCTACAAAAAATTGTCATTGTAAAAACGTTGCTTGTCTACGATTTATTACTGACTGAATACAGTATTCGTAACACAAGGCCGAAAAAGGCCGGGAGATGTGTCAAGGTTAGTCGACACTCTACTTTACCTAGCTAATTAGATTCACGGCCCATACATTACAATTTAGTCATTCAAAATAAGAATCTATCCGCCAACATTCGTTCATACATACATCAAAATACTGTATGTGTAGTGTATCTAATCCTTTTCCATACACGGAAGAATATTCGTGAATACGAAAGGATGATGCTAAAAAATAAGCGTAAAGTTTATAATTTATTTAATCAGACATACCTAAAAGATATATTAATGAAATGTGTGTGGGGGGGATAATGCCCCCCCGAAAAACTTAAAATGTTAGTAGAACCCATCCACTAATCGGAAATTCACATTGATCGCTTCCGACAAAATCAAGAGGCTCTTTGACTAAAGGAAGAGTAAGGGGAAAAAAAAGTTCCTTGTCTTGTATTGGAAAAAAAACAAAAAACTGTCCTGGTAATGAAGGCATCAAAACGAATGAAACTACGCCATTTTAAAGGCATGAAACTAAAACGTGCTTAATAGGATGGCGATCCTGTTCATCTTGAAATTTTCTGTTAGCTGATTAGTCCATTAAAAGTAGAACCCTTTTTTTCCATTATCGGGGCAAGTAACGACTTCTAATTTTGGGTAGATTTATATATTTTATCTTTATTTTTATCTTATTTTTTTTGTCTGCAGACATAATCCGAAATTATGTGTATGCTGATTCATGTGCAAGGTACCTGGGTCACGCACGGTTACACGATACAAAGAAATAGAAATAGATTTCAGTCTCGGGAGTGATGGGTGAATAGAGGGTATCTATCACCGAAACATCTGTCATCGACACCACTGACACCAAACTTAATGATTTTATTCCCACTTAGGCAGAAGTCACTTTTGCCATAAGTCGAAGAAAATGAGATCAATGCTGACTACAAATACAGTGTAACCCGGATATAAGAGTTGTCGGGACCGGAGAAGAAGTCTCTTATATCCGGGTTACACTACAGAAAATGAACAACGAAATATTACAAGTACATAAGTAAATTTATTTCTTTAAAAATGGATTCCTTTAATTTGTTTCAAAGTTACAACACCTATATCAAAAATATGAACAATAAAATATAATATATATACTAAAACAAATCCACATAAGATAAATACGTTTGAGGTTTCTCAATTTTGAAAATGTACATATTTCTTCCATTGGACCAATTATTAGCATTACCTTTCTCTGAGAGCCTATGAGCAAGAATCTCTGACTTGTCAAATCGTTCGACTTGAAGTAAACGGGTGTCTAGGCACGCCGTTTCGATGTAATATATGAAACACTCTTTGGATGACTTATATATATATATATATATATATATATATATATATATATATATATATATATAATAAAATAAAAGAAAAATATACAGAAAAAACAAAAAAAAATCTTAATATGCAATTATGCTGTATTAATGTTAATATTAATATAAAGAACGTCGGACGTTTCGGTCTATTTTATGTTTTTTCTGTATATTTTTCTTCATAATCGATCTATATCCATATATATATATATATATATATATATATATATATATATATATATATATATATATATATATTATTCGGTTGATGTTTCTTATCCAAACGTAACCAAACTTTTTTACACGATGAAATAAAAGCAATTTTTTTTTATTAAAGAAAAATAAATTAGTTAAGAAAATCTATAAATATTGTCAAATCAAAAAATGATTTAAGATTAACAAATTATTTAACTGTTCATTCTTTACATTGTTCGGACTATTATCCTCATCTTTATTGCCATATTCACAACGTTTCGGCTGTTGTACCATCTGGCCTTCTTCAGGTGATTGGAATTCCGAACTGAACCCTTTATTTCGTCCACCACTGTAGATTGTCCTAGTTTCTCAGGATACATGGGCCCAGTGGATAAAAGCGTTGGTTGGATCCTGTATTTGTGAGTTCAATACCTGGCTACCGCAGTGGTGCACAAATCTTGGAGTTGAGTTAAAGGGAGACAAATGAGACATCCGGAAGAGGCACGGCATGTGGAACTAGAATAATCTACCCTGGTGAACGAAATAATAGGTAAGGTTTTTTTGAAATTCGAGTCGATTGACTAATACCGGAGTGTACAACGGCCCAAACGTCGTGAATATGTCAAAGTTGAGGACAACATTCCACACAATGTAAATGATTATAATACTCAGAAAAATATACAGAAATTATTTAACAGGTTCCAAACAATGCACCCAGATTCGTGTTTAATTCAACGCGGTACACTACCAGCGACATTTCTACATCAATTTCAGGAAATCTATCAGGAACTGATTTCACTTTTGAGCCTGTAAACAGGATAAAAAAAAAAAATTTCAGTACCCTCCCCCACAAGCAATATTCCAGTGATGTTCAATGTTGTGATGGCTACTCAATCCTTCCACGCCGTCCTATCCACATCAACTCGAAAAAAAGTGTATATATTTCGTTTAGTATTTATAGGGTACGTTATTGAAGTTCCTATATAACGAAACCAATCACTGACAACAGCTTGCGATACTTGGTCTCAAAACCTTACTATAAGGATTTTTTTAAGCCCGGCTTAGATGTGACGCTAGGCCGAAATTAGGGGGCACCCAGTGAGGATCGAACTCACTACTCAGTCGTAATTGATCGAGCAAGACAAGCTTTCTTATCATTACACCACGTCGAGGTGCCCATCAAAACCTCACTATATGATGAGTGAAGCTGTATATTAAAATACATTTTACAAAAATGAATGTAACTCCGATTGACATTCCCGCGGCAATCAATATTCCATTCGCTAACATTTCCATGTTTATTTACACCATCAGAAAATTATGAAAAGAACTTTTATTTCTTTATTGCGTGTATATATTCCGTCGCAAGTGTGTTCTATGGGACACTCATATCTGAGTTTATTTGCATTTGCCGAACGCCACTGCTTCATACGATTTTTTTTAAAGAATGATTCTTCAGTTTAGATCCGAGATTAAAATTCTTAAACAGATTTACCAAGCTGTGTTCAGACATCATTTATTTTTTTAAAAATTCCTCAAGTCGTCACAAGAAATCATTTCTGGAAAAGTAATCGGTACTTTACCCTAGTATCTTCACCAAACAGAATCGGTGTGGATCTGGTATGGTGATTTTTCTAAGCTTCCATACTTTCGTGGCACAAGGCCGAAAGTATGGAAGCACGTATTGCAGATCAAATTCACTATTCAGTCGTAATTGATCTACCCAGACAAGCTTGTTAACCATTAGAGCACGTCGAAAGTTCTTAAATGATTTTAAGCTACCTTAGATGTGGCACAAGGCCTAATGTATGGGGCATGCATTGAGGACCGAAATTACTGTTCAGGCGTAATTGATCTAGCGAGACAACCTTCGTAATTGTCAAATCCAGACGGTGGCCACAAACCTTTGGGACATATATAATCACAGACATATACGCATGAGGGTCAAGCAGCTCAGTTCCGAGGAACCGACTCCAGCACATGAGATTTAATTATAGTGGTGAAGGTTTTGTGCAGAACCATTCACACTTTTTGAAGGGCCGAATACAGAAGCCTGGTGCACTACGTGCCACAAGGTCCACAAACGACCCTCCGCAGGTTTTGAATTCGGAGTTGTCCTTCTCCTAGACCGGTTGACACCCAAGGCTATAGAACCCAGTTTGGCCTGCTATTTACCCATAGCTGGGAGGAGAAGAGATTTCATACCTTTCCCAAGGGCATTAGCACGTAAGTGAATGGGGGTGGTTTAAACTGGAATTCGAACCCGGCTCTCCGCTTCCTCAAATCGTGCCTCAACATTCAACACCATCAGTTGATAAGACACCAGAAGTGTTGAAACAAAATGGGTATTTTTGTAATAATTTTCGAATAAATAATTATATTTGCTCTATTCTGTATTTGTTGGTTATTGAATTTATTCCGTATACACCAATCTATACTTGTGTGTATGTTTTTGTTGTAATATATATATATATATATATATATATATATATATATATATATATATATAATATATAATATATATATATATATATATATATATATATATATATATATATATATATATATATATATATATATATATATATATATATATATATATATATATATATATATATATATATATATATATATATATTTTTTTTATTTGGTTTGTTGCTAAGTATGTTTTGGTGTGTCGAAACTGCTAATCTCGCCGTGTTACACTGTTATCTTCATTTGGTAGCTCGTAAAATTCTACTCTCCTTAATTCCACGGAACTGTATGCTTACTTCGATATCGAAATGAAGTGATCGATCCGAGATCCAGTAAAAAATGCACAGATATGCACATAAAAATAGCAATATACCTTAAAGACTTTCTCAAGAAACTTGCAAAGTATCGACTCACAGTTAGCGATTTTTGTATGACACTGGCAAGGGCGATTGGGAGTGATTTCACCGTGTAGGTATATCACTGAAGTGTTGTGTTTGCCAGATAGACTATTCGTCGGCCATAATCGCTCTTTTAAATTAAAGTATGTGAAGATAGTCGCATTGATTTCAAGCAATGTTTGATTGTCTCTGGTCATCTGTTTTTCCGCTAATTTTCTGCGAATTGTTCTTGGTCGCCTCTTGAAAGAAATTTCCACTGAGTTATCTTTAACTAATGAAAATTTGGTGTGTAAAAGTTTTGAAGAATTTTTGAGCTCAGTCGGAACTACTTCTGATGTCGGACCATTAATATGGGTCCAAGCGAGCCTGGTTTTAATATCACCGCTTTGCCTGCTGATTTCTTCGGAATGTAAAGCGTGCACGCTTTCTTCATTCTCGCTGCTCCGCTGTGTAGTTGCGTTCGTTAGCGCTTCCTGGCCTGCTGTAACAATTCCACCCGCAAGGTTACCCTGTTCGTCTCGTTGCTCTTTTCGCTGTGATTCTGCGACGCCTGTTCTCTCTTCCGAAGTAGACGTCTTGAAAGCTTTCAAAACTGCCTTTTCTGACTGTGGAAGCTTTCTAGAAGTATTGTCCAGTTTAAACGATGGCATTTTCACTTTCGTCATTCGTAAGGTCTTATGTAGTTTGTCAAGCTTTACATGTTCTGCAAGCGCTGACTTTCTCTGGGAAATCGATTCTTGGTCTTCATAAGGACTTTTTACCATTTCCGTCGGTTTTGGTTCCGACTTCACAAAGACATTTTTCGCGTTCTGCTTCTTATTTTTGGTCTCTTCAGGTCTTAAATTAATACCTGTTTCTCCCTTTTGATTTGGTACATCTGTTGAGCCATGTTTCGTTTTGCCAATATGTTTCGTCGCGATCACTTCCGGTTTTTGTGACGTTGTAGACATTCTTTGCGTTTTTAATTCTCTTCCCGGCATCCTCTCGGCTTCTGACCATTTCAATGTATCTTTATTCTGTTTCCTTTCAAGTTTTTCTACCGTCTGAGACCCTGGTGTTTGCTGATTATCCTGATCACCTAACTTTAATGTTTCGTCAAATTCTTTACCCGAAGACTCTCCACTTGTTTGCAGCGTTCTTCTGTTCAACAAGTCAACGATCGTCTGGTTTTTCGAATTTGGAATCATTTTTGGTTGATCTCTCGCCAATTTGTAGTCCCGTGGTCGTATTCCTGGTAATTGTGACGTTAAGTAATTCACGCTTTCTTTTAATTTTACATTAGAATCCGATTTAAGTAATTGATGTTGCTTAAGGCCATCATCCCGAGAGCTCGTACGACGTACTTCAGTTTTAGATTCTGGCTTCCGTTTGGATAACAAAAGGAACGAAGATACCATTTTTTTCTGCGCTAAGTCTTTATCTAAGACTTCATTAGTAACGCTATCCTCTTCAATCATTCTTTTCATAAAATCGCTCGTGGAATCCTTCTCTGCTTCCACAGATATCTTTGGATTCGGTATTGCCAATTTCTTTGAGTCTCGTTCCAGTTTTTCTGCTGATTCTGTCTCTGGGTCAGAATAGACAGCTAGTCTTATATCTTTGTAATTAGCCGAAATTGCTTTAGTTATCGATGTTTCATATTCCGATGTCGTGCTTGTTATTTGAAAATCTAGTGGTAGGTTAGTTTTCTGTTCCATTTTGATGTTATATAAAAGTTCTTGCGATTGCTCTGAAATTGATTTTCTGGCATCATAAAAATCAGCAGGATCTCCAGTTGTCTCCTCTTGTGTCGACATCTCGACCACAACAGACTCACCTGGAAAATAAACAAACACAGTAAAAAGATGAACATAATTTTTGCCGATCGAGATTATTTAGTCCGATAATAAGAAATGGATATTTTTGTATGTTCCCAATAAGTTAACTATAAATTATTATTTCTCACTATAATTTATAACATATATCTCTCTATATCTGTCTTACGGAAATCCACACATGCACTGGAACATTTTTCTCTTTTAAATTAAAAATTGGATTTAATGTATTAAGATGTAACGGATTTCGGATTTAATCGGATTTATCACAGGTTTGGGATTTTATTTCTGCGCATTAATAAGGTATTGTAATGTACCTATTTTTCTATAAAAACGGCTGGAATGTTTTCGTGAAATACATAGGGTTGATGCTTTGGCATACATCATCAGTGATATTTTTTAGCCGATTATCACTAGGGGTTTCGGGTCGTTCAACCCTCTCTCTTGTGTATCTGCCTCACTCTCTTCCCAACAGAGCAATGGGGAGAAGAAAATGATCATATCAAGTCTTCAGTAATGGCACCAACATTTATACCCTGGGTTCCATCTTCAAAGACCATTAAAGAACCTTGAAGAGAACGGTGAATATATTTAAAAAGCGGGAAGAGTAGAGAGGAAAACTGGACCAGGAGGTCACAACAAGAAGAGGGATCATCATTTCAAATTAGAGCTAAAGAGACCAATTAAAAATGATCCAAGTATATTTATAAGACGTTTGTCACGTAAGAGAGGAGTTTCAGCTATGACAGTCCAAAGAGCAATGAAAAAAGACTTGAAAATGAAATCGCACGTGAAACATGTGAGGCACATTGTTACACCAGGACAAAAAGGTAGAAGGTTAGAGAGGGCGAAGATCATCTTGAATAAGTTGGAAAGTAACCCTGGAATAATACACACACACACACACACACACACACACACACACACATATATATATATATATATATATATATATATATATATATATATATATATATAATTTGAAGTTTCAATCCTTCATGAGCTTCCGATCCTAAGCTCTCATTAATTAATGATGAACATGTCATTTTCGTTAATAATTGATTTCCTCACGATTCTTCTGTTAAGCTTGGACTTGACTTGTATCGGTTTTCACCCTGGTCGGGTTGAACCGGCTTCCTCCCGAGCAAGCACAGCATCACGGACCATCGCTGCTCACGCTCGCCGATCCTGAGCCAGGTTACACGAAATGGCGAGCCAATCGCGATTCCGTCGTCGAAGACCAACTACTTGTGGACCCGATAGTACTGCTAGGTCATCCTTGATTGTGCTAGCCCACGTCCTCAGCTGCCCACCGACACGTTTTCGCCAGCCAGGAAGAAGAGGAGGGAGAAGTACATCACGGATGAGCTCTTCCTCCGGGTGTCGAGCTGCGTGCCCGAACCATCGGAGACAACGCTGGAGCAGGACGGGTGGAAGAGGACGGAGACTCAGGAGACGACGTAGAGTGGCCGTGGGCACAGGATCGATTCGGCGGCATCGTAGAAAGCAACGAAGGCAATCGTTGTTGAGCTTGGAGAGTAATTAGACATTTTTATTGCTCAAAGTATAGTCCAATAGTGAGGGCGAAGATCATCTGGAATAAGTTGGAAAATAATCCTGGAATAAAATATATATATATATATATATATATATATATATATATATATAATATATCTTTGAACTTTATTTCAATTCTTCATGAGCTTCCCATCCTTAGCTATGTTTAATTAATGATGAGCATATCATTTTCGATTATGATCGATTTCATCACGATTCTTCTGTTAAGCTTGGAGAGTAATTAGACTTTCTTATTGCTCAAAGTACAGTCTAATAGTGTTATAAAAAAACTCGGAGAATTCCAGTAAGATATCTTTAATCATTTCTAAGATAAGTTTCAGATCTTAATCTAACAAATGGACAATTTCGCTGTTACACCCAGTATATCTAAGTACAATGATCGACGAAACATTTAATAAAACCACTTTCCCATGATTATCAAAAACTGTTCTGGAAATAACGGCGAAGAAAAGTTGCCCCCCCCCGGCATTATATGGGAATAAGGACCACTGAGAATTAGAGAATTAGTTACAGACTGACGCAATAATTAGCAGAATATTCGACTTACCGTAAAGCTCTTGCAGTGAGATTTTATCTGTCGTGCTTAATACGGCAACTGGATAGTAGAAACTGAAGACCATGACAGAGCGGGGGTCACTGGAGTGTCCAAGGCCGAGCGCATGACCAATGGCGTGAGCAGATGCAAAAAGAAGACTCGCCTTTTGGGTATCCAGTGTTTGCCAATGTTCCGCCTCATCGAAATAAATGTCGACATTTTGAGGGTCGTCAGGTTTTGCCTCAGACATAGATACATACACCTGGCGTGAACCTGTCAAAAAATTGCAAGAGAAAGAACGATAAGAAACAAATAAGGTAATACAGGTTAAAATCTATCCGCTAAAACATATTGTTCCAAAATCTATCCTGTATATGTCTACAATTCGTCCATGCTTTTAATATTACTGCCACATAGGGTCTGCTGCTCCTGCTTTATATTTAGAGATTCACAGTGAAATTAAAAAAAAAAACAGCAATATTATTGGTCCTGACCTAGCGACTCGGCTTCAGTCACTTTCCCACCCCCGCGATGTAGCTTCTCTATTATAAATTGATTGATTGATTTGTCTGTTTAACGGCATATCAACTCCTTAGGGGTCATTTAATGCCCAAATTTATTCTTTGGAGTTTTAAAGTAATAAATATATATATATATGTGTTATTCTGCTTTCACAATTGAATACATGGTAGACGATTTGTTGGTTGGTTGATTTTGTTGAGCGGCATATCAACACCATCTATGGGTTATTTAATGCCAAAATGTAAATATTTTGAACACAATTTTATGGCTTCAACTAAACATATTTTAAACGCAGCTGTAAGCCTTCAACTACAGATAAAAAGTTCTGTTGGTCATTTTTACTAAAGGTATGTATTGTTTGGCATTTATATATATATATATATATATATATATATATATATATATACAAACAGTGGGTAGCAAAAGTATTTAACACATTGGTTTTTCTTACATATCTCAAAAAATAACAGATCAATTTCAACGAAACTTATTGGAAATATTTAAATGAATATTGTGGAACAAAACATAGAAGGAAAATTTAAAACCACTGTTTTGAGAAACATTTATTAACAATAAATAAAATAACCCATATGCAAAAGTATTTAACACCAATGCAAATATTATGCTAGAAGAGACGTGTCCTCATGATTTCTACCCATATTGATATGTGATATGTCGACCAATGACAGCACTGCATGACACTCAACTGGCTATTAGATAACAGCTCTGAGACACTGCAGCTATTCTGTTGCCACTACTGCAAGAAAATGGTGAAAACAAAATAATTGTCGAACGACATGCGCAAGAAGATCATAAAGAATCACAAAGATGGTAAGGGATATAGAAAAATCGCTCAAGATTTGAATTTGCTTGTGAGTACAGTTTGTGCTGTTGTTCGAAAATGTTGTTCGAATTTGCTTGTGAGTACAGTTTGTGCTGTTGTTCGATACTATTGAAAACATTCAAAGGAGTGGTCGTCCCCGTATCTTAAATGAGGCTAATGAGCGATACATTTCCCGTACTGTGAAGAAAAATCCATTTTCAACTCGTCGAGAAATTCAGAATGATTTGAAAAATGCCGAAATTGAAGTTAGTAAGGATACAATTAAAAGATCACTGAATCGTGCAGGTCTCACTACAAGATCACCGAGAAAGACTCCATGTACGAGCTCGTTTGAATTTTGTAAAGAAATATGAAATTGAATCTAATGATTTCTGGGAGAAAGTAATTTGGTCAGACGAAACGAAAATTGAGCTTTAAGGACGAAACATGCGCACTCATGTATGGAGGAAAAAAGGAGCGGAATACAAGCCAGCAAATACCATCCCTACAGTCAAACATGGTGTGGAAATATTATGATGTGGGGTTGTTTTTCCTCAAATGGAGTAGGAAAAATGAAAATCATCGAAGGAACAATGAATGCTGCAAAATACACTCAAATTTTGTCAACTCAACTCTTGAACAGTGCCACATCTTTGGAACATGGTCGTGATTTTGTATTTCAGCAAGACAATGACCCGAAGCATACTGCTAAAACAACTAAGAATTGGTTTAATAATGATGATATTAATGTCCTGGAATGGACAAGCCAGTCACCGGATTTAAATCCAATCGAAAATTTGTGAAAACTATTGAAGTTACGAGTTCATAAAAGAAATCCATCAAATTTTGTGAAGAATGGGTCAAAATACCAACAAGTACCTGCAAGAAACTAGTTGAAGACTACGGGAAACGACTGGAGGCTGTGAAGCAGAACAGAGGCTACTGTACTAAATATTAGTAAAGTGTGTTAAATACTTTTGCATATGGGTTATTTGATTTATTGTTAATAAATGTTTCTCAAAACAGTGGTTTTAAATTTTCCTTCTATGTTTTGATCGACAATGTTCGTTTAAATATTTCCTATAAGTTTCGTTGAAATTGATCTGTTATTTTTTGAGATATGTAAGAAAAACCAATGTGTTAAATACTTTTGCTACCCACTGTAAATATATATATATATATATATATATGTGAATTGCTGGTATTTCTACTATAACATTTTTTACATGTTCATAGTGTTTTGTTTGTGTATGAGGGTTCACTATTTGTGTGAGCATTATATGACTAACGTCATGTATCTGTATGTCCTAACTTTACTAAATCTTACTTATTATAAAACGCAGATTGTGTGTGAGTGTCTGTTCGTTTATATATGGGATCGTATTTTGTACATTTTTCAACCGATTTCAACAAAACTTCACAGGACTACGTAAAATTACCCGACGGTAGTTCTGACAGCGCCAAAAATTGGAAAAACACAATTTGTTTTTGCACGGAATCAATTTGAAAACACTATTAAGTCGCCAGAATGAAAGGGGGACAACTCATATCGAGTTATACCTACTATAAAACCCAGATTGTTTGTGTGTGTCTGTGTTCGTTTATATATATGGGATCGTATTTCCTATATTTTTCAACCGATTTCAACAAAACTTCACTTTCTTTTTTTTTTTTTTTTTTTTGGCAGGTAGTTTTCTTATTGTCTTGCACACTTTTTTTTTTTTTTTTACATTCAGTATGCTTTTTAAAATTCCATTTACAAGACAATTGTTTATAATAAAATTCTATTCAATCGGTAGACTCATAATGATTGAAAACAATGTTTTTGTTTGAGTTTGTGTTTGAACAATTCGTAAAAAAAACAAAAAACAATTAAGACATGCGTGTCTGTCAACCTTAAACAATAATCTTTGTCAATTTTATTTTTCAGACTTTATGATGATCGATACTTGATCTATCTCTTACTGTTACATCCCCGGGCAACGCCGGGATCTACTGCTAGTCGCTTATATAAAATTAATTTCTGGTATAAGTATGAGCTGTGTTATGAAATGTGAGAGGATATATTTTTTATGCCTGGGTTCCATTCCAATCTGCTTTTTTTTCTGCATTTCCGATCTCAAGAATTTCGGATAAAAGATACTAATCCTGTAATAATATATATGAAACGAGAGTTTATGGGGCACCTCTTACAATCAAGATGACCAGAGCCTTGCAAAAGATCTCTCCTACGATCTAAAAGCTCAGTGGGGAGAAAAAAAAACTTTTAATAAGCCAAACATCAAGCTACTGCCATTTCATCCTCACCAGACAGATTCTAAAGCTACCTTACTGACGACGAATGGTTGCAATCCCAATGAGGTTCCGTGATTTGGACAGCTATTGGGTACCAAGTTCAACACAGACTTCAAGTGGAAAACTAATATACGATAGATCTCTGTAGAGACTGAAAACATGGCCGGATCTTTGTAACGATTCAGAAAGTTTCCTGAGTCCTCCCGATGTACTTTATCTGTCAATTCAGATAAAGAAATGCAGTATTGCTGCCAGATTAGGCCTGAAGCTGCAAAATCATCATTTTCCACATTTGACAGTGTTCAAATTTGTTTACGTTTGGGGGATGCCTCTTTTTTATATACGATGCCTGTTCAACAGGCAAAACCTTTCAAGCCTATCGCTGCGGTATCGCTATTTACATGACAAATTCCCTTTTTTTGGTGTGTGTGCCACCAGCTCGGATATTTACAGCCAAGATCCGCCTTGCATTGACTTGCTTCCATTCCTTAAGTAGTTCTTTAGTATAAAGGTCCCTCAATCCGGAAAGATTCTTCCTAAAAAGAACTCTGTTTTGTGGAACAAACTCTTACGTGGATACTTCACCAGATACTAAATCTCTTCACATCTAAGGTTAATTTTTATCTATTTGACATGGACTGCTAATTTTCACTTGCTTATTTTACGTTTATATCACCGACCTCATTCAGTAACCTTATACGTTTAGTGAATTTTGGGCTTTGTATTGGTTCAATAATAATAATAATAATAATTAGTATGAACACCATCCAGACCCGTTTAGGGACGTCCCAGGTAACGCTAAAAAACGTGGTATACCCTGAAGAAAAAGGTCCCCAAATTGATAAAAAAAATTTTTAACGTGTAAATGATTGTTAAAATTAAAGATGGAAGACCAAGGTATTGTTCAATTATTTTTAATTTTTTTTTTCATTTGCAGCATATTTTTAATTTAGGTTGAAAATCTTGTTTTTTTTTTTTTTTTGTTTTTGTTTTTTTAGGTCAAAAATTAGGTAATATTAGCATAGTTTTATTTTTCACTATTTTCAGTTGGAAAAATACACATTGATTTGGAAAATCTTACAAAAAACAAGTACTTGTTGGATTTTTATGAAACTTTCAGAACTTATTCACAAATGAATGAAATTATTTTAGAAATGTTTGTCTTTTTGAAAGTGATGGTATAAATAATATTTTTTATATGTTACACCCACCGAACTTAATTTTATGAAAACTTCAAAAATTTATTTTTGCAACCGGAATTTTTTTATTATTAAATGCACAAGACTCTGAAGATTCTAAATCATCGATGTTTTTGGTAAAAAAATGTGTAAAATTGTCCAAACTTTTACCTCAATTGTAAACATACAAAACCCAATAAAACTAAGACAATATTTAATTAAAAAAGCTTTTTATAACTTTTCTGAATAACATATACTGAAAAAAAAAAATTTGAAGAAAAATGAATTTTTACAATAATTTTTTTTTTTTTTTTTCTATTTTAAATACACAATGACAAAAGTCACAAAATTTTAAAATATATTTTAAAATTAAGTTTCTTTATGCAACCTTATGGAAATGACATATTTTGTTCTCTACTTTTTGAAGATCATAAATTTGAAAGCTTATTAAAATTTGACAAACAGTGATATTTTTAAAATAATTTTTTAATATTTCAAAATTGTATTTAAATTCGTCTCCAACGAAAGTATGGATGCACAGCTTTGAAATAATGTCACATGAGGTAGACTTGTTTCTCTTGATAGAAGCAAGTTCTTTTTACTTCAGAAATTTTTACTCAAACGTAAGGTTAAAAAGATTTGAAAGTGATTTTTTTTTTTTTTTAAATTTACTAACCAGGTTCACTTAAAATTAGAACGAATTACATCACTTCTGCGCTACCGTACGATAAATTCCTTTGGCGTAAAGTTTTCAATATTGACATGTATATCAATTAACACCTCTCAATCACACACCTAGGCAAGCACTACGGTTGGAAATATCTCTATTAAAAGATTTTCTGCTAAAAAAGTAAGTAATGTTTCTTTCAAATTACATTAAGTATACTTTAATCATTCTAAATTTCCTAAGATAACAAAAGAAAAAAAGGTGTAACTGAATTTTAATTGATTTTTGAACTAAGTTTGATTTTTTTTTTTTTTTTTTTTTTTTTTTTTGTTTACAAACTCAGGGCAGAAATGTCCGATAAATCGAATTTACTAATTTTTTTTTTTTATTCAAGAAAAACGAATTTTTTTTAAAAGATTTTTAAAATTTATAGGAAGGATTAAAAAATCTGAAGAAATATTCAAAAAATACTTTGGTCTTCCCTCTTTAATTTTAACATAAACATTTACACGTTAAAATTTTTTTTATCCATTTGGGGACCTTTTTTCTCCAGGGTATACCACTTTTTAGTGTTACCAGGGACAAGCCTAATTTTATGGGACTTCACAATACAGAGACAGAACAATCAAAGCTAATCGCTTTGACATCGTGATTAGAAACCGCAAAAGACAAAATGTGCCTCCTTATTGACATGACAAGTCCCTCTAGACTGCAAAGTATCTTTGAAGATACTCAAAAACTATCAAAATACAAGGACCTTGAAACGGGAATCTCAAAGATGTGGCGCATGAGAGCATTAACAATTTCAGTTGAAGTTAGAGGCCTCGAATTGATTGGAAAATATTCCAATAGACTCATTGGAGGAATCCCTGGTTGTCCATGTCTTAAATAAATACAAAAAATTGTACTCTGAAGGCACCATACGAAGGGCTTTTTCGATGTAAAATATGGGTGTTTTTTTTTTGTTTTTTTTTTTGTTTTTCAAAACCGCTCAGTGGGAAAAGTCATGATGCCACTTCTGACCTTAAGGCACTGTTCGGAACCAAGAAAGAAATGAGTATACACCAGAAACCAAAGGTGGTGGTGGTGGTGATGAGGATGATGATGATAATAATGATAAATAATAATAAAAAATATTAACAATAATAAATAATAAAAAATAATTAAAAAAATAATAAATAATTAATACTAAAAATAATAATAAAATAAATAATAATAATTAATAAATAAATGATGATAATAATTAATAATAATTAATAAAAATAAATAAAATATAATAATTAATAAAAATAATTAATAATAATAACAATAATAATTAATAAAAATAATAATTGATAATAAATAGCAATAATAATTAATAAATTATAATAATAAATAATTGATAATAATAATAAATAATTAATAAATTATAATAATTAAAATAATTAATGATATAAAATATAAATAATAATAATAAATAATTAATAAATTATTACTAAAATACAATAATGAAATAATTAATAATAATAATTAATAAAATATAATAATAAAATAATTAATAATAATAATTATTAATATATAATCATAAAATAATTAATAATAATAATAATTATAAAATATAAATAATAATAATTAATAAAAAAAAATAGAAGAAAATAATTAATAATACTAAAATAATTAAATTCAATCGAACCTTGACCATCGAATCGGTATCCGTTCCCGGGATAACTCCAAGTGAAATAAAATCGGATATCTGCCTTGTCGCAGGGAACTTGGGTGAATTGAAAAATGGTACTTTGAGACCAAATCTTGAATGCCAACGCTAGCGTTTTTCTGGAATTGAAAGGGACAAAAAAAATAAAGGTTAATATGGCCACTCACCAAACGTTTTAATGAATTTACCTTCCCACCCCAAATTTCAAAATATTCACTTGCGCTTTCTTCTCTAGTGTGCGCGCGCACGCGAGTCTCTCTCTTCCCCATAAACAGACAGATATGAGCCAGAACCAGTATAGAGTTAGGATGGGTATTTTTTGCCATATATCAGCATATGCTGGGTTATTTAATGCCAAATTTTCCATAAAGCATCCAATGAGGTCGAACTTAGTAACCGGAAGTAATGTTCAAATACACTGGCATCGGTAACAATTAACACACTCCGAGGGAAGATTGATAACCTGATAGATATGAACAGACTGTTATAGGTAGATAGATATGAATAGGCATAGATAGATGATCAGACTGTGATAGGTATCTAGATAGGATTAGGCATAGATAGATCGATAGATGAACAGACTGCGATAGACAGATGTGTATGCCTAAACAGACTGCGATAGTTCGATAGGTATGAATAGGAAAAGATGTCGTTAAAAATGTCCTGAATATATTTACAAATCTGCTAGTACCCTTTTCGATTAATACATCGTTCAGTCTCTGTTTAAGTTTTTTTTTTTAAAACGGACGCCATTTTTGTTACTTAAGAACACTGGACCAAAAGATGAAAGCAAACACCAATTGTTAAACTGTAATTGTTACTTTTAGGTCGCAGAGTGTATTTGAAGGAATATTGCTTACCTTTGTTCACAGACAGGAAGTTTTCGCGACGGTGCCTTCAAACACCAGTTTACGTCAAACTTATTCCATTTGACTAAAGAAAAAAAAAAACATCATTTAATCGACTTTAGAAAAGCGATATAATAATCTTATATATATGCATATATTTAAGTAGCATGTTTACATGGAGACATGTTTCAGTGAATAATTTAGACAAGTTTTGTCTACTTATTTTCAATTGGATCCTTTCATATTCACGGACAAGCTTTTTGGTGTCATTATTAAAGGAAGAGAGAAAATTACCGTGTTGATACATATTACTTTTATTCCGAGTACTTTCGAAATAGCACTCTGTCATCATCAGGGTGTTGTTTATTTTAAGACAAATATTGTCGTGTTCATCATTTTCAAAGACAAAATTGATGTGTTCATCTGAAATGAGTTTTTTTTTTTTTTTTAACTTATGAAGTGAAGAACGTTGTGTGAGTACATGGTCGTTTGACGCCGCTTCAGGGGAGGTAACTAAGTTTGATGTGTCGAGAGTTTTTAAGAAATAAATATTAAAACTATAAGTGCAAACCATGATGATGACATTGTGCTACGTCGAAAGTACTATGACTAAAATGATATATATATAAGTCGACATTGAGGTCAATACCCAGCGGCAACAGTCTATTTTGTGCTTAAGAATTTTGTGGCCTGAAGAATACGTTTAAACAGGCGATAGTCCGTATCCTTCACCTTCCAGAAATGGGACGCTAAACCATATTTCTCAATTTCACCTCCTTGTCAACTATCTTGATTCTAATCGATGACAATACTACGTATCTTTCTCCCACCAAAATATGGAACGCTAAACCAGATTCCTCAAATATACCTACCTATCGACTATCTACGCTTTATCATTGTGGGGATAGTACGTATGTCCCTCCTTATATGAGGCGCTAAACCAGACGTCTTACATTCTCCTCTCTTTCAACAAAACGAAGCCTTGTCTTACAGGATGCTATTCTTCATTCAGATATAGCACGCTAGGCATGATTTCTTAACGTTATATTTCAGTCAACTATCTGGACCCTATTCCCTCCAGATATGGAACGCTAAACCAGATTTCTCATCTTTTCGACTTCGTCCGTAAGACGACGGCTTGTTTAACGGTCATATGACTTTCCATATACGCATATAATACTGTACATAGTTTTTGTAAAACTCGCTCTAGTGACATACAAGTCTTTGGGAATCATAAGTCCCAAAAGGGAATATATCTTAAATATTTTTAAGTCCACCATTTGTCCATGGTTTGAATATTGCTGCAACATATGACCCGCTCCTCCTGCTGTATATCTAGAAATTCCTATTCCTGATAAAATCCGAAGAATCAGCAATATAATTGGTCCTGACCTGGCACCTCGGCTTTCCCACAACCGTAACCAGCTTTCCTGCGCCTTTTCTATAAATACTTTTATGGTAATTGTTCGTATAAACTCTTCATTATGGTAATTTATGCTTTAGTTTCCTTTTTTCAGTTAAATTAGCGAGGGTATGTACGCTCATTGTGTCCCCTTTTATTTCTGTCCCTATTTTTCTTTGTTTTATTCCCCATCCCCTCTGTGATGTCAGTTCGCTGGTGGATGCGGGGCGCCTTTCGTTTCGCGTGAGCGTTTTATCGTATTTGTTCTTATGTCTGAATGAGAGCATGTCAGTGTGAGTGCTAGGGATGAACGATTGTCTTATACTATTATAGTCCCGCATTGATTTCGGCCAGTAAACTGATGTTTCTGTCACATTTAGTAATTGTGTGTGTGGGGGGGGTATTACTAATATTATTTTCTTTAGTTTCATGTAAATAGTTTTGTATTCATATTTGTAAATACTCACTGGGGTTAGTTTTTAGAATTGTTGTTTTATTCCCCTCCCCCACAGACAATGAATTGTAAATATGGGGACTAGTTAGTATTTTTCATAGAGACAAAGAGGTATTATGGTGGTTGTAGTAAGAAAAGTACGTATGAATGTGTTGTTTTGGTGTAAGGAATATTGTTTCGTACGATTGGGTCAGTGTTTGCAGCTAGCTAAGTTATAGTTAAGACAGAAGAAGACCGCCATTTCCCCAATCCCCTTTTTGGCCATGTGCCACATTTCTGTGTATTTTACAGAATAAATATCATTCTTCGTTATGGTACCTAGACTTTATGAATTTAAGCGCAGTACCACACGGGCAACAACGTCTCGTCATTTGACAGTTAAATTGGCTAGATGTAGCCGCAAGTTTTATGTTGACAGTTTCTTTTCTCGCTTGTGGAACTCTCTTCCGGCCCCATGCTTTCCAGCCAACTTTAATCTTCAAAAATGTAAATACAATCTCAATCGCAATCCACTGTCCTCCTGATTAATAAGGAGCGAGGACAAAAGGGCAATGGTTGTTTTCTAAGTTAACAAATTTAATGTCAAACGTTTTCTACGGTCTTTGGATGACTCTTGTATTGTTCTCGTTCCATAATAATGCTGCTCTTCTTTTTCTCATTATTTCGTACTTAATAACCCCTATGTGTCTTAGTGGGTTTATTACCTTCCTTGGGGGGGTGATATGATTAACTCAAGCCGTTTAAGTCTATCGTCATACCCAGGTCGGCGAAAATTAAAGCGTATGAAATGATAATGAGCGATTTTAGCATTTTCTGAGAACTGCACACATCAGCAAATGATAGTATTTTTGGGAAACACTGATGTTTTTTCCAAACCAATAATAATTTTTTTTTTTTTTTTTTTCATAATTTGAAGATAATTCTAAATTATTTACCTTTCGAGGCTACATGGATTATCGGTAAACCACAACGCGGATATTTCATTTCTTGTAGACTTTCAGCAGACAGCTTCCCATATCCTCGGAATAAATTATATTTTTGAAATTCCAGAAAAGCCGATTGAAGACTTTCGGGCGTCAGTTTCTCGTCATTAAAATAGTCTTCATTCATCAGATACGTCTGAGTTAAGAAAAAGAAACAGTTAAAAGCTGAAAATATAAGAAAAATATGAGAAAATGCAGTAAACGAGACAGAAAATAAAGATATTGTCTCATTTCACCATAATATGATTAAATGGAAGCATTATTTGGATTTTATCTCCAATTAACACGCACATATTATAAAAGATGACATTGAGGCATGATTCATGCTTAAACGCAATCGTCGGCTACGGAATTGTACCTCTGTAACAATTAGATTTTAAAAGAATTTATCTAAACTACATAAAAATTGTCACGGCTACGTCTACGGCAATAAAATATTTACTTAATAAAAAATAAAACAATAAACTGAAACTTGAAGGAATTTGATCCATTACCTGTAATAATTGCCACAAGAAATACACTGGTGAAACCCCAAGGAATTTAAATAGATTAAATGAACACAAAAGGGATCTTTTACAAAACAGCACATTAAATGCATTAGATGATCACCACGAGACTGACCACAATTTTGACATAAAAATGCTACTCTAATTAAAAGATTAAACAATTCACTACGACGAAAATGTTTAAAAAATGCTTTAATCGCTAGATAATCCACAGTAAAGTTACGTCCAGTTTCTTACAATAGTTCATTATTCCTGGCTAATCTTTTATTATCATTATGTGAAATGTATTTAATAACAAAAGTGATGGAATCTAAAAGATAATCTAAATTAAATCGGCTAGATTATGTACCCAAAACACATTAAAAGAAATTCATCTTTAAATTTAAAATTCCTAGCGTCTCTCAAGAGTTTTCCTTTTTTTTTTCTTTCTTCTTTTTACCGCAACGTTCATCCTATACAAGGCCCGGAGGCCACTCGAGGTAGATGGTTACGTTAAGGAGTAGTTTATATGGATAGGAGTAGAACAGACTTGAACAGATTAAGGCTGTAGTGATCGGGGTGGGGGATATACCCTTGGTTGTCTTTTCCACGGAGCAGTGGTTCACGCCTTTGTCATACATTTTTAAAAAACGAAATTCTTTAAAATAAGTATTTTTTTTATAACACGCACTGGTTTTTCGAATTTATAGTAGCTAAATTTGACAAATTTAATTTTTGTTAACTTTATTTTATCTTATTTTTCTTTATTTTACTTTATATTAGTTCAGAGTTTTTTTGTTTTTTTTTTATTTTATTTTATATTTTACCAAGTTTTTTATTCTATTTTTATTCATTTAATTTTGTATTTGTTCAAATTTTTTATTCTATTTTTATTCATTTAATTTTATATTTGTTCAAATTTTTAATAACTAAATTTAAGAATTTATGTTCTTTCCATTCTTTTAAAACACGAAATGTATTTAGGGCAAAGTTCGTACAAAAAATGCAACTAGATTGTGGAAAAAAAAATCTGTTCCAGTTGCATTTTTTGTATGAACTTTGCCCTAAATACATTTCGTGTTCTACAAACAAACGCACATGCCAGTGATTATTTTCCGAGGAGGGATCTACTTAAATAGAGTGGTCCACACGTAAAGATAAAAATATGTAAAGATTTTTTGGGAACAGCTTTCTCTAGATTAGCTTTCTTTATACAAGGCGTAATTTGTGAAAAATGAAAAATATTGATTTTTTTTTTAATGGATTTAGGAAGGCGGTGTGGTTCATAATAAAAATACAAGTTAAAATTGATCCGATAAACGTTCTGTTGATGTATACATTTTTTAACAGATGATTTCTTCCAAATTATATATATATATATATATATATATATATATATATATATATATATATATTCTTAATAGAAATCTTATAAGTATAAGAAACTATACTCGTTCTCGGAAAACCTTTCGGTATATTGATTTGCAGGAAAACAAGCCAACACCAAAGGTGGAAAAAAGGTATAAAAAGAAAGAACCAAGAACATGTACGTTAACCGAAAAAAATCGTCCAGCATACGAGTTCAAGACCTAGGGAGCCAGACAAATGTGTAAGTTTGTTTGGCTCTCTAGGTTTAACTATACATACATACATATATATATATATATATATATATATATATATATATATATATATATATATGTGTATGGATATAGATCCGACAGTATGAAGAAAAATATACAGAAAAAACAAACAAAAAATCTTAATATGCAATTATTCTGCATTAATGTTAATATAAAGTCAACGTCGGACGTTTCGGTCTATTTTAGACCATCTTCAGGACATTTTCATTAAACATAATTAACATTAGAACATATAAAATTCACTATGAAAAGACGATGGACATAAGAGCACAACTAATCCAAACAGATAACTGAAATTTTTATATAAGATCAGCGTTCCGTTTAAATATGATCACGTCGTCGTCACGTGGGTGACGTTGTGAAAACGTATTCGAAGATGATTTCCAAATATTAAAATATTAAAAAAAGTCGATTGAACTATTTTATATAAACAGTTCAAGAAATCCCTTCCGTTGATATCAAGTAAGGAAAGGATTTATTTCTGTATATTTTTCTTCATATATATATATATATATATATATATATATATATATATATATGAAGAAAAATATACAGAAATAAATTGAAGTAGAAGTCCAACTGTAAAACGGTCATCCATTATCTTTCCTGCATCTACTCATAAACTGACGGCCATATCTCGTTGCAACATTGGTTCCCAAACTATCACTGAAGCAACGTCGAGCCTGGTCAGTACCTAGATAAGTGACCGCTTGGGAATACCAGCTGCTCTAAGCTAGGATGTGCGGGTCATGTAATGGATTGAGACTCGGGATTGGAAATCGGAGAGCCGAGTTCCAGTTCCAGTCAGGTTCGTTAAATTTACTTATCCTTGGGGAAGGTATGATTCCCAATCTTCTCCTCCCACCAATGGGTTAATAAGTAGCACGTGTATCAGTAAATAGTTATAATCGTCAAAACAAATTCTTACAATCTAAAAAAAAAAAAAGATATTCTCGCTTTAAATAAGCTGCAAAGGGTTGATAAGCCATTAAAAAAATCACAAATCAACCAATCTTAATATTAACGCTTGCACAACGAACAACTACAGTAACTTCCCTAGCTATATTGGCTCTTGGGCTTTGTATAATCTAAACATTAGTAAAAACAAA
>CAHIKZ030000749.1:502500-537500 GCA_903632075.3 Acanthosepion pharaonis | reverse complement strand
TGTTTTGTAAAAATAAAAATATCAATAACAACACTAGATTATATATCTTACTGTTCTTTCTTTATATATAAATATATATATATATATATATATATATACAGTGGGTAGCTGTTACTGTTAATAAATGTTTCCCTAAACAGTGGTTTTAAATTTTCCTTCTATGTTTTGATCGACAATGTTCGTTTAAATATTTCCTATACGTTTCGTTGAAATTGATCTGTTATCTTTTGAGATATGTAAGAAAAACCAATGTGTTAAATACTTTTGCTACCCACTATATATATATATATATATATATATATATATATATATATATATATATATATATATATAAAATGAAATAATAAAAAAAATAAACGAAAGAATATTAATCTACAACCCAGTGTGTCTGAAGATTTTAGTTTTTTTATTGTTATATATATATATATATATATATATGGAAAGATAGATAGATAGATATATAGACAGATAGCTCCCAAAAAGATGATCCTAAGGTTTTAAATGCATTTTAAAAATGAAATATATTTCTCGAAGCTTTTTTTATTTATTAACATTATTTTTAACATTCATAAGGAGTTGATACATTTATCGACAACCTGATTTTTGGGAAATTTATCCAAGAATGTTAGAACTTATAAAATTACATGACGACTACAAATAAACGCTTTTTAAAAATATTTTTTAATCTACCCATTAAACTTTAAAATGTTTAAACATTCTAATATTTTATTGAATTTTAAGTACTTTGGCTTTAGCGCTTAAACTTTATCTGATAATGTCGTGTATGGACGTCCGTATTTACAAAAATCCGCACGTTTATACATGCACAAAAATTTATTTTAAAAATATTTAGAGGTCGACGAATTATAGTAAAATTTACCATTTATGATTAGTAAATACAGTTTTTTTTTTTTACATAACAATATCACCTGACCCGTAAAAATTAATACCTAATTATAAAAGATTTAAAAGTTTACAAGTTATTCTAATTAAAATTTAAAAATTAAAAACACTTGTTAAAAATCATTGAAATCCTTTTTCATTAAATAATATTAGTTTTATTATATATTTTTTTTATTTTACGATTCGGAGCAGATTTTCTCTTACCAGGAGTTCTGTTTAACTAAAAAGATTGATGATTTAAATTCTCCGAGTACTTGTACTTATAATTAATATAAACATTTAACTCTACAAACAAAAGTATTTCTCGAAATTTCATAAAATGAAATAAGTGCTTGGTAATGGGTGCATAAAAAAAAATTACTAAAATTTTCTAAAAAAGAAAACATTTAAAAAAAAAATTGATTCATATGTGATTAACCCATCAATGTTTCATTAGAATTAATATAAATATTATCTGATTATTGATTATTAATCAACGTGTTTTCAACAATACGAAGTTGCTCAAATCCAGACTAATTTATCGTCCACCTTTTCACTCAATAGAAAAAAGATACATTTACATTAGTCAGACTATTCATCTTTGTCGCCATATTTGTCACAACGGCCGAAACGTTGTGACAAATATGGAATTTCGAACTGAACCCTTTATTTCGCTCACTGGGATAGACTGTTCTAGTTCCACGTGCCATGTTGGATGAACGTCAGTTATCAGTTAACTCCTACTAATTTTCCCTCTGAAAGTTCTCCACTGCCTTAACCCGGTATTGAACTCACACTCTTTGGGTCTAACCAATGCCTTTATCCACTGTGCCATGTGTCCTTGGGGACATCTGGGTATGAATTTCTGGGTATTATAAACCTAATGTTTTCAGCAACCATTTTTTACCAGTCCTCATATTGCAAGTTTTGCTGTTATCATTGCATTTTTTTTTATCGAAATAAAGTGTTCAGTTCGAAATTCCAACCACCTGAAGAAGGTCGGAGCGTACAACGGCCGAAACGTTGTCTCAAATATGGCGACAAAGATGAGGACAATAGTCCGACTAATGTAAATACTGTACATAATACCTCATCTCAGAAATATAGACAGAAAAAAGATATTTAACTAAAATTTTGAAGGATGTAAAAAAGATTTCAAAAAATGATTTTTCACATTTTGGTGTTTCCTCTTAATAATAACATAAACATTTTGATGATAAAAGTTTGTTTTTGTTAAGTATTGGGCATCTTTTCATCATTAACATGTGAATATCTGAGTAACTACATGTCCTGCACAAACGAAATCCAATAGGCTTCATGTTGAACAATAAAAGATTTCATTATCAAAATTGATAAAATATATTCAAAGGGATGTAGATTTTATAACTGAAGCGTTATTCGACGATCAGTATATTTTCGCTAGCATTCTATGTACTTTTACGAACTATCATATGCATTTTGGATTTTTCAACTTCTGGCACTTGTAGCCATATCACGTTCAAATAGCTATTCTCGTACGATCACAGAAGTTAAGCAACGTTGAGTCTGGTCAGTACCTAGACGGGTAACCATTGGGGAATACCAGGTGTTGTAATCTTAAATGTGCGAGTGGTTTATTAACAGATAACGGCTCAGAATTGTTAATCGGAGAACCGAGTTCCAATTCCTGTCGGGTCCATCATATTGACTTACGGGTAAATATCAAGGGAATACTAGGATTCCACTTATTCTGCCTCCCTCAAGCTATGGGTTAACTAATAGGACTTGTATCAGTAAATCATTATCACCTCAAAAAAAATTCTTACATTCGGAAAATATTTTCTGTCTGGCAATGAATTGATAAGCTGTACGAAACAGTTTAATCTATCGACTGGACCTTTTCTCTCGCTGATAAGCCGTACGAAACAGTTTAATCTATTGACTGGACCTTTTCTCTCGCTGATAAGCCGTACGAAACAGTTTAATCTATTGACTGGACCTTTTCTCTCGCTGATAAGCCGTACGAAACAGTTTAATCTATTGACTGGACCTTTTCTCTCGCTGATAAGCCGTACGAAACAGTTTAATCTATCGACTGGACCTTTTCTCTCGCTGATAAGCCGTACGAAACAGTTTAATCTATCGACTGGACCTTTTCTCTCGCTGATAAGCCGTACGAAACAGTTTAATCTATCGACTGGACCTTTTCTCTCGCTGACAGTTTGTCTTCTTACAGTTGTGTCGCATCCCACGCGGTCGGATGCGACACAAGGCCAAGGTTATTGTGGGGTACCCGAGCCCGGTTGCTCGGCTCAAACTACCCAAAGCTTAGGTAGCTGTCTCCCGAGACGAGACTCTGCCCTTCGACATATAGCATCGTCTGGGGATCCTTTCCGTCCGAAGACAGAGAGTTTGACTAGCACACTTCCGAAGTAATACGAATAGTGATCTTCTTTCAATAGATGGTTAGTTCTTTCTTTTTCTTATTTTGTCTTTTCACAATTGATAATTAATTAGTAGGACTTGTATCAGTAAATCCTTATCGTCTCAAAATATTCTTACATTCGGAAAATATTCTCTGGCTTTAAATAACCCGCAAAAGGTTGATAAACCGTAAAGAAACAAACCAGTCCGCGACACCCTGGCAAAAACTATGGAAGCAGTCTACTAATATTAACTTAGTTTTTAGTAGCAACTAAAGTAATAGCAGGTAAGACACGAAGCTTTTCTTTTTTTTTTATGTAATAGACGGAAATTCTGGTTTCGTAAAATATAACCTAAACAAACTAGATTAAATTATTTAAATTAGAAGTGTATTTTTTAAGACTTGTAGAGAAAATTATTGTAGTAATCTGACGAGAGATTATTGTTAAAAAAAAATGAAATACCGTCCTGGGTAAGACGATAAACTACATCCAGCAGCAAGATCAGGATGTTTTGAGGATCGTGAAAACACCTTTATTATTGGTCTTCCTAGGTCCATCCTGATCCGGGGCGGTAGCACCTGTTAGTGTCCCAGCTATGGTCAAATAGTTAACCCCCTAACTGGAGTCAAAACACTATGAAAGTGTAAAAATAGATTTTAATACCAACAAAATGTTTTGTAAAAAAAATACTACCAGCAATATATTTTTGTAAAAAAAAAATATTAGTAGCAATACATTTTTGGAAAAAAAAATACTACCAGCAATACATTTTTGGAAAAAAAAAATACTACCAACAATACATTTTTGAAAAAATATGTTACCAATAATAAAAATCTTGTCGGTATTAAATAACCCATTGAGGTTGAGTATTTACATTAGTCGGACTATTGTCCTCATCTTTGTCGCCATATTTGTCACAACGTTTCGGCCGTTGTACGCTCCGGCCTTCTTCAGGTGGTTGGAATGTCGAACTGAACACTTTATTTCGCTCACTGGGGTAGACTGTTCGAGTTCCACGTGCCATGTTTGATGGATGTCGGTTATCAGTTATCTCCTGTTAATTTCCCTCTGAAAGTTTTCCACTGCCTTAACCGGGTATTGAACTCGCACTCTTTGGGTTCTGTCACTTGAGGACACATGGCCCAGTGAATAAAGGCGTTGGTTAGATCCAGTGACATTACAGCAATACATTTTTGAAAAGCGAATATTACCAGCAATACATTTTTGAAAAGGAAATATTACCAGCAAAGGAAAATGATTACCAGAAAAATTTTTTGAAGGAAAAAAAAATATTACCAGGAATAAATTTTCGGAAAAAATATTGCCAACAATGAAAATTTTGTCGGCATTAAATAACCCATTGTGGTTGATATGCCGTAAAACAAAACAGACCAAACCAAATCATCTTTGTTGTCATATTTATCACAATGTTGTACGCTCCGGTCATCTTCAGGGGGTTGGAATGTTGAACTGAACCCTTTATTTCGTTCGCTGGGGTAGACTGTTCTAGTTCCACGTGCCATGTCTAATGGATGTCAGTTATCTCCTGTTAATTCACCTCTCCAAGTTCTCCACTGCCTTAACCAGGTATTGAACTCACAACTCTTTGGGTCCTGTTACTGGATCTAACCAACGCTTTTATCCACTGTGCCATGTCCTTAAAAATTGAATGATGGAATACTGTGCGCGGCTAGCTACCCGCCATCCTATAGGCAGGCGTGGTGTCGCGGGTCACCGCCTCATTTTTGCTTTTATACCGCGTCATTTCAAATATATCTTTGCTTAATGATCAACCCATTTAGATCGAGTTTCCCTAGCAATTCAAATAGATCTTTGTGCCGTACTTTGTCAAATGATTCTGCATGATCTCGCTTACACTCTTTCACTGTCGAAACTGTTAAATGTAGCCGTCTCTTCTACTCCGATAGCTTCATGTCTCGCACCCCTCACCTGTTGAACTCCCTCCTCTCTTCCTGTTTCCCTGATAGCTATAATCTCCAACTATTCAAATGTAATGTCAGTCGACGTCTCCAGATGCCCTGATCTATCTTCTATCCTTCTCTTCATCTTTTCCTCTATCACTCCTATTTGCTCTCGCTCCAACTCTCTGTAACCCCTTGCGTGCTAGTGGCTTCCTGCCCTTGCTTGGGGTGAAACGCTTAAAAAAAATGTTGTTCTAATGCGACAAGAAATCGTCCTTTTCGTACTTATTTTGTATTATTTGCTTACTAAAAAAAGTTTACTTTGTTTTTATGCGTCTATGAAGTTTGATTTGCTCGCCAGAAAGTGATGGTACTAAATTTATATTACTAACCTCTGTTTTATACAAAACTCGAAAAAACGAAAGACCCGACTCAATGAGGTCAAAATGCAAACTGACTCCAAAGAAGCCAAAGTCGTTTCATTTGCATGAAAGAAGACAGGGGATTCGTCGTAGTGATTTTTTTTTTTTATTCTTTTGTATTTTTTCTTTATTTTTTTTTACCGTTCTGTCTGGGATGAATGATGCATTGATTGATTTTTTTTTTGATTTTTTTTTATTTGTTTTTTTTTTTTTCTTACGGCTTAGCAAACTTTTCCAGATTATTTTAAGCAAGAAAAATTATTTAAATTGTAAAAATTTTGTTTTGGGGATAATTATGATTTAGCAATAGAAATCTTACTAATTAACCCATATTCTATGTGTAGCTATCCATTACTGTTTGTTTTTTTTTTTTTTTTTTTTTTTTTTTTTTGCTTTTAAATGCAACGGTTAACAGTTAAGCTTTAGCGTTCATTAGAACGTGAAAAAAATATCCGCTATGGATTTTTTTTCTTTTATTACGGAATGTCATGGTCAATCGCTTTAAATTGTGAAAACTTTTCTTTTTTTTTTATAGACATTTTAGAAAATTATTACAGTTTTCGTAACTGATTTTATTCGGGGTCGGCTTCAGTCTCGGCTTAATTATTTTTTTTTAATGTAGATTGCTTCGAGGATCTGTAGTTTTAATTTTACTTTGTTTTATTCTTGTGTACACTAAGGCCGGTAAATGTAATTATCACTGTCTAATTAAAAACAGAGCATTCACTTAAGAACATTATATCTATAAAAAATAACGCATAAACATAAAATATATTAAATAAGTGTCGGTTTAATCCATTTCATTATATACAGGGTGTCCATAAAGTTCGTGTGTACTGTAAAGAATGTTTAACTGTATTTGTATTTTCGATTTGTAAAAAGCATTAGAAAGAAGTAAATCTCTGTTTTAAGGTTTTATTGAATTTTTTTTAAGTTTCCACATGTCCACCATCATTAGCAATACAAAGGGTAATACGATTTTGCAGTTCACGGAAAAAATTTGACAACTGATTTACAGTAATGCCTGAAATCACATTAGTTATTTTAGATATACTTAAAACTAGGTACATTAAATTTTATAACATTTTTTACAGATTATTTCTATCGCAAATACAAATAAAAGTTATTATAAATTTTTAAAGTGCACCTGAACTTTATATGGACACCTGTATATATAAAATCATATATATATATATATATATATATACATATACATATACATATACATATATATATATATATATATATATATATATATACATAAATATATATATATATATATATACACATATATACATAGATATATATATATATATATATATATATATATACATATATATATATATATATATATATATATATATATATACATATATATATATATATATATACATATATATATATATATATATATATATATATATATAGATATATATATATATACATAGATATATATATATATACATAGATATATATATATATATATATATATATATATATATATATATATATATATATATATATATATATACATATATATATATATACATAGATATATATATATATATATATATATATATATATATATAGATATATATATATATACATACATAGATATATATATATAGATATATATATATATATATATATACATATATATATATATATATATATATACATAGATATATATATATATATATATATATATATATATATATATATATATATATATATATATATATATATATATATATATATATATACATAGATATATATATATATATATATATAGAGAGAAATCATAAATCTTTTTGGTTGGAAAATGAAGCATAATATTTTGAAAAAAGAAATCAATGTTACAACCAAAAACGTTTGCGGTATCTCTTTTTTTTAATGTACACACTTTTCTCTCGTTGGAACCATTATAACCCCTTCCTTTTATTATATATATAGAGAGAGAGTGTACTTAAACGCGAGTCTTTCATGAATAAATAATTTCTGCTAACTCGGAAACAATGTGATCATCCACATTTCTTTTCGCAGAAAACAATGTCATCATTTCTTTTTATAACTGGATGACCTTCTCCTGAACTGATGTATCACTAATAATAAACACTCCCACATTGTCTTAATAAATAATAAACACTCCCACATCGTCTTTGCTAAGAAGCCTCAGCGACAATGCCAACTCGGTCTTAAATTAATTACCTATCATCGCGATGAAATATAAACTCTACCATTTGAGTCAGCAATATGCGTTTTGTACTGTTTTTTAAAGTCATAGAAAAGGCTAAAAAAATAATATTTTATTAAAAAAATAAAATAAATGTTTAACCAAACCCTGGTATCCGAAATGGAATCACAGATAGAATCTAAGCCTTTTTTCCCAACAGTGGACAAAATCTCAGTTTCATAATTAAATTGAAATTTCAAGAAGTTTTTAATTCCAATTTTTATCTCAAATTGAAACATTAATAACAATATCCAGTATATATATTTATATATACGTACATTATTTACATTATTCGGAGTATTGTCATCATCTTTGTCGGCATATTTATTACAACGTTTCGACCGTTGTACGCTCCGGCCTTCGAATGTCGAGCTGAACCCTTTATTTCGCTCACAGGGGTAGACTGTTCTATTTACACGTGCCATGTTTAATGGATGTCAGTTATCAGTTATCTCCTGTTAATTTCCCCCCGGAAAGTTCTCCACTGCCTTAACCGGGTATTGAACTCACACTCTTTGGGTCCTGTCATTGGATCTAACCAACGCCTTTATCCACTGTCCTTGAGAACACATGGTACAGTGGATAAATATAAGTTATATATACGTGAAAGATCTATTTTTGTCGGGCACATAACGTGTTTATGGGTCCGCTACTTTTGCAACAGGAATTCATAGTAGAAATATTGATAAATATTTTTTTTTTTTTTTGCTCATTTTTACTACAACTTTTTGCATTAAATATAAAAATACCCATGCGGTCATAAACTTATTTTGCCGGCAAATTTGGAAAATTTAAATCAATCCAGCATTAAAATTTTTCAATTTCTAGAAAAATATACAATTTTGACATCATTCGAGAGAGAAATAAATTCTGTATAAAGCGTACAGAATAAAACTAATTTATATTGTTTTACTAGTAAAATACTCTGAAATGAATAAAACTGTAATCATTGTTCTTAAACTTATTTTTCGCCAGTGTAGATTAAGCCGTAAAAAAGAAAAAATTACTAACAACAGTACGGTCACATATTGGATATATTTTATAGTTAGGGAGTCCTGGTATGCCATAAGCACCGATTTTATTTGAAGAAAGCCTTAAGATGTGTGTTTCTGCCAAAACGTAAACAAACCACGATGATGGTATAATAAGATTGATTTAAGTCTTAAACAGAATGTTTTCTAACAATACTAAACTCATATATTCGATATACTTTCTAGATACGGTGTCCTGATATCGCATAAAACCCGACTTTATGTGAAGAATGTCTCAATTTGTCATTAAAATTTGAATTAAAAGTTCCTTAAATTTTCAATTTATTTATGAGACGCTGGGATTTTGTCCACTTTTAGGATGAGATGCTGGGATTTTGTCCTCATTTGGAATGAGACGCTGTGATAGTGTCTTCATTTGGGATGAGACGCTGTGATAGTGTCCTCATTTGGGATGAGACGCTGTGATAGTGTCTTCATTTGGGATGAGACGCTGTGATAGTGTCCTCATTTGGAATGAGACGCTGTGATTTTGTCCACTTTTGGGATGAGACGCTGTGATTTTGTCCACTTTTGGGATGAGACGCTGTGATTTTGTCCACTTTTGGGATGAGACGCTGTGATTTTGTCCTCATTTGGGATGAGACGCTGTGATTTTGTCCTCATTTGGGATGAGACGCTGAGATTTTGTCCGCTTTTGGGATGAGAAGCTTGGATTTTGTCCACTGGGTTTTCAACCGGTTACCTCCGAAATGACCCTAGATTTCACCCTAGAACCTCAAACTTGGAACAGAAAACAAAGTGTCCTTGTTTTGTTTTTTTTCTTTAAAATTCATACTCCGCTACTTAATTCATGTTACAAAAAAATATATGGGAACATGAATCTCTTTCTCTCAATGGTTTTTACTAAATATTCACACAAGACCCTAGAGCCACTCAAAGTAGAGATTTTTATAAATGATGTTTTTTGTATGAACGTAAGATATGCATGAAAAATAAAGATTGACATTAATATTGACGATTGTAATAACTGGGGAAGCATCCCCTCGGAAATCTGTGTCACGAAGTAAAGATTCTTGAGAAGAATCGATCTATGCGGGACATTTATCCTTAGACCTAACTTCGATATATATGAAATATGTATATACTAAGATGATAGATTACAAAAGTATAATTTCCTCAAACATCCCATCATAAAACATTTAACATCGCCCGACATAAACCATGAAAACCGAGTCGAAATGCCTTCAAATCAAATTTTTCTGATAACTCAGATATATATATATATATATATATATATATATATATATATATATATATATATATATTATTTGTATAATTTTATATAACAACAAACAATATTTATAAAAATAGTATGACAAAAAGAATTTTTATGGTGCGTTTCATCTGATGAGTGCATATATTATATATATATATATAAATATATAAACTTGACTAATGCATGCAATAATAATGCAACACAAAATGTTCTTACAACAAAAAGTATTGAAACAAGAAAGTGTACACAATATTTACATATAGTCTTTTGTATATTCCTGGTAAGACCGTTCCTGAGTCGCAGTCGGGTAGAGTCTCTGGTTGAATCTCTTGATTCCTCCCTCTCTTCCGGTACCAACCATATTTATATGGTCGGTACTCCAATTATGCAAATTAGGTGGATCCTACTACAACAATAATATATATATATATATATATATATATATTATATTATATATTATATATATATATATATATATATATATATATATATATATATATATATATTTTCTTATGCATATATGTATAACTACGCACACCATACGTAGATACACGTATATGTAATAATTTATATATATCTTTGCTCTGTCTAACCATATCGAGCAGTATTATGTTTACACCACAGTTATAAATTTGATGACTATCTGTTTCCCTTAAAAAAACTTTTAAATTGCTTTAATTCTCCTAGATTATTCAAGTGGAATATTCTAGAATGTTTCAATAATGTTATTAGTAGTTATTTTTAGCCTAAAAAATACAAACAGAACATTGTGTAATTAATATTCGTGCAAGATGGTTTTCATCATGGCAAGAGATAAAGAATTTACAAATTCGCAAAACAACTGTTCGTTAAGCTCCGGGAAGAAGGTAAAAGTTACAGGAAAATCTCAGACAACCCGAATATTCCATCTACTACAATTAGTTCGTTCATTGCAAGGTATAAAAACTCAAAACTGTTGAAAACCAAAGAAGAGGTTCTTTACGGAAGATTTCTACAAGATTTTCGAGAAAATTAATGTGTTAAATTAAACAAAATTCAATGATTACTCGTCAAGAGTTGCAGGATGATTTGCTTTCATCAGAAATCTGTGTTACTAAACGGCAATAAGCAATTAAATTCATAGGAACAATCTAAAGGTAATAGATTTAAGTAATATTGCTGAAACTCAAAATTAACTCATTTTGTGCATTTTTTAAGTTCTGCATATATTAACGAATCAGCGACGTTAATTGTAGGCGCGCTGAGACCTATGAAAATTTCAGACAAATATGTTTGTCGTCTGCTACAAAATTTGTATGATCACTTCAGAAAATGATCAGCAATATTTTCCCTCCGTAAAATAGATATTTAAAAATTGAGAAAATATTTATTAACCAATCAGCTCTGAATTTAATAAATTCTAACTTTCAGATTTCTGAATATTAATTTTTCATATAAATATTCGTGATGTTAAGTTTCAGGATTTATTCACAAATGAATGAAATTATTTTAGAAATTTTTCTTTTTTTTTCTAGAAATTCGTGGTAAAGACATTTTTAC
The DNA here is from genome assembly GCA_903632075.3 of Acanthosepion pharaonis. NCBI lineage: Eukaryota > Metazoa > Mollusca > Cephalopoda > Sepiida > Sepiidae > Acanthosepion > Acanthosepion pharaonis. The sequence continues at coordinate 525,829 of CAHIKZ030000749.1, read as the reverse complement.
ATGTTACCCCCCCATACACACACTTATTTACTTCTATGAAATTTTGAGAAATTAATTTTTTTCTCCTGCTTAATGTTTATATTGATAATACACAAAAAGGAGGATTTAATTCATTAATCCTTTTTAACTCACAGTTAACGAAAATCTGCTCTGAATCGTAAAATAAAAAATGCAATAAAACTAATATATTATTTAATTAGAAAAGCCTTTTATTGCTTTTAGGAATAAGATGTACTATGGACACTTGTCTTAAGAAAAAAATTTCGACGAATAATGAATTTTTAAAGGAATGGTTTTCATTTATTTTAATTTTTAATTAGAATAATTTATAACGCTTTAAATCTTTTAAAATTCTGTATTAATTTGTACCGGTTAGGTGATAGTGCTGTTGAGTCAAAACTATATTTAGTAATCATAAATGAAAAAGATTCCTACAATCCAGCGATCCCAAATATCTTAAAATTAATTTTAATGTTTTTTTTTTTTTTTTTAATATAAACGTGCCGATTTTTGTAAATACGGATGTCCTTACACAAGATTATCAGAAAATAAGAGCGATAACTTTAGTAAAGCCAAAGTTAAAGGTAAAGGCAAAGCTAAAAAAACATAAAATATTAGATTAGGGAGAATATTTTATTAAATTTTAAAGATTAACGGGTAGTTAAAATCATAAGAAAGGCGGTCACGTTATATTCTTCGGGTATTTTTACAAATATGTCCACTGGAAAAAATTATATAAACTATCAACACCTTAAATAAATACCTACTACCATGTTAAAAAATGTATTTCTGTGATATTTTAAACTAAACATACGTAAATTTGTTTCCAATCAGATTAAGTAAACTTTAAATCAGCTAATATTCCTCAAATAAAGTTTCAGTTTATTTTGGAAGATCTTTTTCTAATAACGAGAATTATATTGTGATGTCAGGTGTCTAAAATGGCGCTAAAATCAGCGATTTTAGAGATTTCAAAATGGAAACTCTTCCAGTCAATTTAAAATAGTTTTTTGAAATGCAACAAAGTATTTTGCTCACTGGAAATATTAAATTTAACGGTAAATTTGCTTTTTAACGCCCGCGCGCTAAATATCTCTTAAAATTTTTCCAAATCGTCATAATTCCGTGTAAATGTACTTGTTGAAGAAACCTACCATTTTGGAGTTATCGTCAAGGAAAAAATCCAACTTCTTGTTGGTCATTCGTCCGCCATTACTGCCATAATGTTCACTGCTGAGTACTTCGTTGGCGTAATCAGAAATTTGGGCCTATTTACTTCTTTTACAGCTATATCGCTTTTTGAAATCCCTACGCCTTATTGTAAAGCAATTTTTTTTTATAAGTGTAAACTGCTGATTTTCACAGGTTCACTCTGACCCGGGGGTGGTAGCATCTGTTAGGGTCCCAGCTATGGGCAAATAATTAACTCCCAAACTGTGGTAAAATCATTATGAAAGTGTTAAAAAAGGGTTTTAATACCAGCAGTATATTTTTGTAGAAAATTATTATCAGCTGTGTATTTTTGAGGAAAAAATTATTACCAGAAATACATTATTAACAACAATAGATTTTTGAAAGAACAATATTACCAGCAATACATTTTTGAAAAAAAATATTACTAACAATACATTTTTGAAAAAAAACATTTCGTCACAAATGGAGAGAAGACTTGAAGCAATGGTATGTAGCTCTACAGTAGGATGCTGAGAATAACATGAAACATGTAAGCAAAGAAGCAGTTTTAAGCGCAAAGAAACAAGAAGGGCAATGAAACAAAACGAGCACTTTACTTCCAATCTAAAAGAGAGAGTATAAATTTCTGAAACACACGATGAGGAAAGAAAGCTGAGAAAATTTAACACGCATAGGACTCATCAAAATCGAGAGCGATATACGGTAACAGTTAGTTATCTATTTACCTACCTAATGAGCTTGTATAAGTGGTAGAATAGAGGATGGGAAAACAGTCAAAAGACAGATATTGCTAACAGCTACAAAGGATAGGAAGTTGTGGAAAGCCATGATCACTTACGCCCTGAAGAGACACTGCAGAAAAAGAAGTCCGTAACAATCATCTACAATATTAGCTTGCCAACTATTCTTCCACGGTGAGAGCCCGCTTCTCTTGATTGTCAGGAAACATAGATTTTGCATAAATCATATAAGCCATGGATGGGGTTCATGCAATATGTTTGCGAGACGACAAAATTCTCTTTTTATGTCAGATTTTTAAACTTCGATGTTGGCAAAGCACTGCCAAACTTTATTTTCAAATAAAATGTCCATGAAACGACTCGCCTTAAAAGATGAAGTAGAAAGAAACTCAACCGACCGACCGACCCCCAAAAAGAAATATCCCTGGTGAACCTAAAAGTTTACTACCGCCCCAACCTTCCGAATGCTTCCGAAAAGTCCCGAATCACCATTCCGATGATAAACACTCGACACTTTTCGTTCGGAACTTTCTCACAACCTTTATTGTCCATCTCCTTAAACTTCTCTACGCTTCCCCATCGACCACCATTTTTATTGATTCACTTCTGCAACTAAATAAAAACCCCAAAATAAATAAGTAAATGAAAGGTGGAGGAAGAGACATGGCGGGAAACAGTCGTCTGCTTCTATCGAAAAACTGCTTGATGACGAAGACAAATGACAAAATAAACAATTCTGTTTGATGTTCACAGGTCAACAACAATTCGTTCGGTCATCCAGCATTAAATATTTTTGTTTTAACATTGTAAATCACGGTAGTTCATTGTTAAGACACTTGGCAGGAGAAGTGAATCGACAGAGTGAGAGCTGACGTGGTAGGAGTAATATATTTATTCATATTTGCTTGTCAGTCATTTATGTTCCATGCATGACTGGCGAGGCAGATTTTTTCACGCAGTAGGTTGCCATTTCTTTCTGCGGTAGACCACTTGCCATCCAAGGCTATAGAATTCAGTCTTCCCTACTCATAGCTAGGGGAAGAAGAGGATTCATACTTTTCCCAAGGGTATTACCACGTAAGTGAATGTAATGGACTCCACTGGAATTCGAACCCAGCTCTCTGCTTTTATTCAAGTAGATAGCAACAAGTTTTAGGCATTCAGTACGTGTTGAATTCAAGTTACAATGAATGGTCTACAAGATATGCACAGAGATTAATTTAGCCTGGCACAAGGTTACATGCGAAAAGAACAAAAAAGCAATAAAATTAGAAATCAAAAAGACATATATATACATATATATATAGAGAGAGTGAGAGCGATATAGATAGATAAATGAAGAAAATGAAAATGTATAAGAAATAAAGAAAAAAGTAGAGAAAGAAGGAGAAGAAAATTGAAAGAAAGAAAAAGAATGAAAGATAGAAAAGGAAGAAGAAAATGGTAAAAAGAATGAAAGATAGAAGAGGAAGAAAATAATAAAAAGAAAGAAAGAAAGCAGATATGTAAAGACGAATGAAGAAAATGAAAGCTATGAAAAGAAATAAAGAAAAATATAAAGGAGAAAAAAGAATCCGAATAGAATTAAAGGAAAGAACATGGCGAAAATCAAAGCAATCGGTATAAAACAAAGATAGAAATATGAAAGCAAAAAGAAGGAAAGTCACGAAAAATAAAGAAAAAGAAAAATCGTAAAAAAATGGTACAAAGAGACATGAATGAAAGAAAAAAAAATGAATGACATGCAAGGAAGAAAAAGCGGAAAAAAACTATTCAGGAAGGAAAATAAAGAAAGATATAAGAATGAAAGATATTTAGTAGAAAGAAAGAGAAAGAATGAATGAATGACATGTGAGGAAGAAAAAAGAAAAACAATCTAATAAGGAAATAAGTTAAAGAAAGATGTAAGAATAAAAAGCATCTGATAGAAAGATAAGGTATGAAACAATGAATGAATGGCAAGTGAGAAGGAAAAATTAATAAGGAAGGAAAATAAAGAAAGATGTAAGAATGAAAAACATTTCATAAAAAGAAAGAGAAAGTAAGAAAGAATCAATGAATGACACGTGAGGAAGAAAAAAAGAGAAATTAAAAACTAAGGAAGGGTGATAAAGAAAGATAATTAATAGAAAGAAAGAGAATGAATGAATGACATTTGAGGAAGAAAAGAAAAGAAAAAACTAATAAGGAAGAAAGATGAAGAAAAGATGTAAGAATGAAAACATTTATAAAAAAGAAAGAGAAAATATGAATGAATGAATGACATTTGAGCAAGAAAAAAGAAAAAAAACTAATATGGAAGAAAAGATAAAGAAAGATGTAAGAATGAAAATATTTTATAAAAAAGAATGAAATGACATTTGAGGAAGAAAAAAAAAAGAAAAAAAAATAAGGAAGAAAAGATAAAAGAAAGATGTAAGAATGAAAACATTTTATAAAAAATATGAAAGAAAAAATGAATTTAAAAAAAAAAAAAGAAAAAGAAAAGAAAACTAATATGAAGAAAGATAAGAAAGATGTAAATAAAAAATATTTTATAAAAAGAAAGAGAAAATATGAATGAATGAATGACATTTGAGGAAGAAAAAAAAAAGAAAAGAAGAAAGAACTAATAAGAAAGATAAAAGTGTAAGAATGAAAAATATTTTAAAAAAGAAAGAAAAAATATGAATGAATGAATGACATTTGAGGAAGAAAAAAGAAAAGAAAAAACTAATAAGGAAGAAAGATAAAAAAAGATGTAAGATGAAAAAACATTTTATAAAAAAAAGAGAAAATATGAATGAATGAATGACATTTGAGGAAGAAAAAAAAGAAAAGAAAAACTAATAAGGAAGAAGAAAAGAAAGATGTAAAATGAAAACATTTATAAAAAAAAAGAAAATATGAATGAATGAATGACATTTGAGGAAGAAAAAAGAAAAGAAAAACTAATATGGAAGAAAGATAAAGAAAGATGTAAGAATGAAAAACATTTTATAAAAAAAAAAGAAAATATGAAAAATGAATGACATTTGAGGAAGAAAAAAAAAAGGAAAACTAATAAGGAAGAAAGATAAAGAAAGATGTAAGAATGAAAAACATTTTATAAAAAGAATGAGAAAATATGAATGAATGAATGACATTTGAGGAAGAAAAAAAAGAAAAGAAAAACTAATAAGGAAGAAAGATAAAGAAAGATGTAAGAATGAAAAACATTTTATAAAAAAAGAAAGAGAAAAATGAAAATGAATTTTATAAAGAAAAAAAAAAAAGAAAACTACTAAAAGAAAGAAAGAAAAAAAAAAAGAAAAGAAAAATAAAAACATAAGGAAAAAAAATATGAAAGAAAGAAAAAGATGAAAATAAATATTTATAAAAAGAAAAAAAAATGAATGAAAAAATAATTTGAGGAAAAAAGAAAAGAAAACTGAAAATGTAAGAATGAAAAACATTTTATAAAAAGAAAGAAAATATGAATGAATGAATGACATTTGAGGAAGAAAAAAAGAAAAGAAAACTAATAAGGAAGAAAGATAAAGAAAGATGTAAGAATGAAAAACATTTTATAAAAAGAAAGAAAATATGAATGAATGACATTTGAGGAAGAAAAAAAAAGAAAAAACTAATAAGGAAGAAAGATAAAGAAAGATGTAAGAATGAAAAACATTTATAAAAAAAAAGAAAATATGAATGAATGAATGACATTTGAGGAAGAAAAAAAGAAAAGAAAACTAATAAAGAAGATAAAGAAAGATGTAAGAATGAAAACATTTATAAAAAAGAAAAGAGAATATGAATGAATGAATGACATTTGAGGAAGAAAAAAAAAAGAAAAAACTAATAAGGAAGAAAGATAAAGCAGATGTAAGAATGAAAAACATTTATAAAAAAGAAAAGAAAATATGAATGAATGAATGACATTTGAGGAAGAAAAAAGAAAGAAAAGAAAAAAAAATAAGGAAGAAAGATAAAGAAAGATGTAAAATGAAAAACATTTATAAAAAAGAAAGAAAATATGAAATGAATGAAAAAGAAAGATGAGGAAGAAAAAAGAAAAGAAAACTGAATAAGGAAGAAAAAGAAAAGAAACCACAAGAAAAACATTTTATAAAAGAAAAAAAATAAGAATGAAATGAATGATTTGAGGAAGAAAAAAAAAAAAAAACTAATAAAGAAGAAAGATAAAGAAAGATGTAAGAATGAAAACATTTATAAAAAGAAAGAAAATATGAATGAATGAATGACATTTGAGAAAGAAAAAGAAAAAAAAACTAAGAAGAAAGATAAGAAAGATGTAAGAATGAAAAACATTTTAAAAAAAAGAAAAAAAATGAAATGAATGAATGACATTTGAGGAAGAAAAAAAGAAAAGAAAAAACTAATATGGAAGAAAGATAAAGAAAGATGCAATGAAAAAACATTTTAAAAAAAAAAAGAAAATATGAATGAATGACATTTGAGGAAGAAAAAAAAGAAAAGAAAAACTAATAAGGAAGAAAGATAAAGAAAGATGTAAGAATGAAAAACATTTTATAAAAAGAAAGAAAATATGAATGAATGAATGACATTTGAGGAAGAAAAAAAGAAAAGAAAAACTAATATGGAAGAAAGATAAAGAAAGATGTAAGAATGAAAAACATTTTATAAAAAGAAAGAAAATATGAATGAATGACATTTGAGGAAGAAAAAAAAGAAAAGAAAAACTAATAAGGAAGAAAGATAAAGAAAGATGTAAGAATGAAAAACATTTTATAAAAATAGAAAAAAATATGAATGAATGAATGACATTTGAGGAAGAAAAAAAAGAAAAGAAAAAACTATTAAGGAAGAAAGATAAAAGAAAGATGTAAGAATGAAAAATATTTTATAAAAAAGAAAGAAAAATAACGAATGAATGACATTTGAGGAAGAAAAAGAAAAGAAAAAACTAATAAAGGAAGAAAGATAAGAAAGATGTAGAATGAAAAACATTTTATAAAAGAAAGAAAATATGAATGAATGACATTTGAGGAAGAAAAAAAGAAAAAGAAAAAACTAATAAGGGAAGAAAGATAAAAAAAAGATGTAAAATGAAAAACATTTTATAAAAAGAAAAGAAAATATGAATGAATGACATTTGAGGAAGAAAAAAAGAAAAGAAAACAATAAGGAAGAAAGATAAAAGAAAAGATGTATGAATGAAAATATTTTATAAAAAGAAAGAGAAAATATGAATGAATGAATGACATTTGAGGAAGAAAAGAAAAAAGAAAACTAATAAGGAAGAAAAAAGATAAAAGAAAGATGTATGAATGAAAAACATTTATAAAAAAAAAGAAAATATGAATGAATGAATGACATTTTAGGAAGAAAAAAAAAGAAAGAAAAAACTAATATGGAAGAAAGATAAAGAAAGATGTAAGAATGAAAATATTTATAAAAAGAAAGAAAATATGAAATGAATGAATGACATTTGAGGAAAGAAAAAGAAAAGAAAAACTAATAAGGAAGAAAGATAAAGAAAGATGTAAGAATGAAAAATTTTTATAAAAAGAAAGAAAATAAATGAATGACATTTGAGGAAGAAAAAAAAGAAAAGAAAAACTAATAAGGAAGAAAGATAAAGAAAGATGTAAGAAATGAAAAAACATTTTAAAAAAGAAAGAAAATATGAATGAATGACATTTGAGGAAGAAAAAAAAGGAAAAAACTAATATGGAAGAAAGATAAAGAAAGATGTAAGAATGAAAAACATTTTTATAAAAAAAAAAGAAAATATGAATGAATGAATGATTTGAGGAAGAAAAAAAAAAAAAGAAAGAAAACTAATAAGGAAGAAAGATAAAGAAAGATGTAAGAATGAAAAACATTTAAAAAAGAAAGAGAAAAATATGAATGAATGAATGACATTTGAGGAAGAAAAAAGAAAAGAAAAATCTAATAAGGAAGAAAGATAAAGAAAGATGTAAGAATGAAAAACATTTTTAAAAAAAGAAAAATATGAATGAATGGAATGACATTTGAGGAAGAAAAAAGAAAAGAAAACTAATAAGGAAGAAAAGATAAAGAAAGATGTAAGAATGAAAAACATTTTATAAAAAGAAAGAAAATATGAATGAATGAATGACATTTGAGGAAGAAAAAAAGAAAAGAAAAACTAATAAGGAAGAAAGATAAAGAAAGATGTAAGAATGAAAAACATTTTATAAAAAGAAAGAAAATATGAATGAATGAATGACATTTGAGGAAGAAAAAAAAGAAAAGAAAAACTAATAAGGAAGAAAGATAAAGAAAGATGTAAGAATGAAAAACATTTTATAAAAAGAAAGAGAAAATATGAATGAATGAATGACATTTGAGGAAGAAAAAAAGAAAAGAAAACTAATATGGAAGAAAGATAAAGAAAGATGTAAGAATGAAAACATTTTATAAAAGAAAATAAAAGAAAAATGACATTTGGAGGAAGAAAAAGAAAAGAAAAACTAATAGGAAGACAAGATAAAGAAAGAAGAAAAAAGAAAAAAAAAAGAGAAAAATATGAATAATGAATGACATTTGAAAGAAAAAAAGAAAAGAAAACTAAAAGGAAGAAAGATAAAAGTGTAAGAATGAAAAACATTTTATGAAAAGAAAGAAAATATAGATGAATGAATGACATTTATGGAAGAAAAAAAGAAAAGAAAAAAATAAGGAAGAAAGATAAAGAAAGATGATAATGAAAAAAACATTTTATAAAAAGAAAGAAAATATGAATGAATGAATGACATTTGAGGAAGAAAAAAAAGAAAAGAAAAACTAATAAGGAAGAAAGATAAAGAAAGATGTAAGAATGAAAAACATTTTATAAAAAGAAAGAGAAAATATGAATGAATGAATGACATTTGAGGAAGAAAAAAAAGAAAAGAAAAACTAATAAGGAAGAAAGATAAAGAAAGATGTAAGAATGAAAAACATTTTATAAAAAAAAAAGAAAAATGAATGAATGACATTTGAGGAAGAAAAAAAGAAAAAAAAAAACTAATAAGGAAGAAAGATAAAAGAAAGATGTAAGAATGAAAAACATTTTATAAAAAGAAAGAGAAAATATGAATGAATGAATGACATTTGAGGAAGAAAAAAAGAAAAGAAAAACTAATAAGGAAGAAAGATAAAGAAAGATGTAAGAATGAAAAACATTTTATAAAAAGAAAGAAAATATGAATGAATGACATTTGAGGAAGAAAAAAAAGAAAAGAAAAACTAATAAGGAAGAAAGATAAAGAAAGATGTAAGAATGAAAAACATTTTATAAAAAGAAAGAAAATATGAATGAATGAATGACATTTGAGGAAGAAAAAAAGAAAAGAAAACTAATAAAGAAGAAAGATAAAGAAAGATGTAAGAATGAAAAACATTTTATAAAAAGAAAGAAAATATGAATGAATGAATGACATTTGAGGAAGAAAAAAAGAAAAGAAAAACTAATAAGGAAGAAAGATAAAGAAAGATGTAAGAATGAAAAACATTTTATAAAAAGAAAGAGAAAATATGAATGAATGAATGACATTTGAGGAAGAAAAAAAAAAAAACTAATAAGGAAGAAAAGAAAAAGAAAGATGGAAGAAAAAACATTTTATAAAAAAAAAAGAAAAATATGAATGAAGAATGACATTTGAAAGAAGAAAAAGAAAAAAAAAACAATAAGAAAAACTAAAAAGATTTTATGAAAAAATTTTATAAAAAAGAAAAAAAATATGAATGAATGACATTTGAGGAAGAAAAAGAAAGAAAAAAAAAAAGAAAAAGAAAAAGATAAAGAAAGATGTAAGAATGAAAACATTTTATAAAAAGAAAGAAAAATATGAATGAATGAATGACATTTGAGGAAGAAAAAGAAAAGAAAAAACTAATAAGGAAGAAAAAAAGAAAGATGTAAGAATGAAAAACATTTATAAAAAGAAAGAAAATATGAATGAATGAATGACATTGAGGAAAGAAAAAAGAAAAGAAAAAAACAAGGAAGAAAGATAAAAGAAAGATGTAAGAATGAAAACATTTTATAAAAAGAAAGAGAAAAATATGAATGAATGAATGACATTTTAAAAAAAGAAAGAAAAAACTGAAGGAAGAAAGATAAAGAAAGATGTAAGAATGAAAAACATTTATAAAAAGAAAGAGAAAATATGAATGAATGAATGACATTTGAGGAAGAAAAAAAAAAAAAATAGAAAACAAAGAAAGAATGAAAAACATTTAAAATGAATAAAGAAAGAATGACATTTTATAAAAAAGAAAAGAAAAAAATGAATGAATTGAAAGAAAAAAAAAAGAAAAAAATAAGGAATCGAAAAGAAAGATGTAACAATGAAAAAATTTAAAAAAAAAGAAAGAAAAATGAATGAATGACATTTGAGGAAGAAAAAAAGAAAAGAAAAAACTAATAAGGAAGAAAGATAAAGAAAGATGTAAGAATGAAAAACATTTATAAAAGAAAGAAAATATATGAATGAATGACAAGGAAGAAAAAAGAAAAAAAAATTTCCTCAAAAAGATAAAGAAAGATGTAAGAATGAAAACATTTTATAAAAAGAAAGAGAAAATATGTTGAATGAATGACATTTGAGGAAGAAAAAAGAAAAGAAAAACTATGGAAGAAAGATAAAGAAAGATGTAAGAATGAAAAACATTTTATAAAAAGAAAGAGAAATATTCATGAATGAATGATATTTAGGAAGAAAAAAAAAAAAGAAAACTAAGGAAGGAAAGATAACGAAGTAAGAATGAAAGATGTTTAGTGTATTTGAAAAGAAATGTGGTGTGTAGAAAACTAAAGGAAAATAAAAGGCAGTTCTTTTCCCTTCGGTGATTTTTCTCGCTCATCTGGTCGAAATTTGAACGTCTTTGTTCAGTTGTGATTGGCGCCGTACCCAACTGACCAGTTCAGTCAACACGATTTCAATTATGCATACGTTTTGTAATTACTGGATGGACTTTTGGGGCGTTAACAATATAAGCAAGAGTTAATTCATAAGCGGGAGAAGACTTTAAATGTCGGTGTAGATCAAGACAATTTTAATTTCGTACACTATCGACCTAGCGTTTCGAGGTTTGGAAAAAAGAACCTCATTTGTCTATTTATTATTCTCAGTTTCTCCTTAGTTCGGCGTAATTTTAAGCGTTTCAACACATTTTGATTTTTATTATTCTCTCCCATTCTTTCTCCACATCTTCCTACACCGTCCTTCTATAACTCTCTTATGAGCCGTTATTTTTTCTTTCTTTTTTTTTTTTTTTTTTTTTTAACCCGGGAACTCTTGCATTATTTAATTACATATCCATTTTAGCTTGAATTGTTGGCCCTATTTTGATGTCTGACCTTGCAAACAAATAACACAACCTTTCAACCGCCAAAGGTTTAAAGACACACAAACAAAACAAAAAACGCACGCGCCAGGCCGATGGATAAATTGTCATCATTTTTATATTTTAATTTTTATATACTTGTACACAATTTGAGCCGGAGAATACAACAACGCATACACTGCGCCAGACATTTGAAAATTTTCCTGAACGTCTTAAATTGGAAGATTTCAAATGTTTGTTTGTCAATCTGAGGGACAGTGCAGAGCAAAATAAAGAGTTTTGATGATGTGATATCTAGTGAGGGCGGCTTTATCAATGTTTTCGTTTCCCCATCAGCGCCTCGACTCAAACACGGAGGCCTATTCATGCCCCTGAGGATTAAACATGCCTTGGATCGAGAGGGGAGCCTGAGATCCCATATGTCTGGCAAGAAACTCTGCACCATGGCACATACCAGAAGGACCCAGTACAATGCTGTCAGACCATTTAAGGGTCCACATCAATCCCTTCATCTAACTACCTGTAAAGAACCCGACTGCAACCCGGGGCTCTGATTATTTCTGTGGCATGTGTAATTGATTAGAGATCTCGTCAAACATCTTGTAAGATGAAAGATTAACTGAAGACAAATATTATAGTAGCATTCACCTACTTAAATAATCAGACAATCTTGAAGAGTTGCAGGTGAGTAAGTCATTTTGTTTTTGTGGAAACCAATGGAGATTTTATGAACAAAATTAAACATTTTATATATCTAGGTATTTTTTGTGTATTTTTGGTAAATATCTGTAAAAAAAAAATGTCACCAACATTTTTTGTTTGTAATATATATATATATATATATATATATATATATATTTCCTATATATATATATTATATAATAGTAATGTTATTCCCATTTTTATACCTCATTATATTCGAATGTATGCAATTATCAGACCTATAAATTGATACAGAAATCGAAAAATATAATATTTATAATTTATATAATATTTACTTTATATAAATTTATTTATATTTATTTATATTTATATAATATTTTATTTAGTTTCTATATTTTGGCGTTTACCGATTTCTTTTTTGAATTTGTAGATCTGATAAATTGACCAAATGGCATCTCAATGTAATTCCCTTATAACCAAACAATATTAGTGTTTGAGCCTTTATAAGTGTGGTTTTACCACGTCCTGGAATTGGGCATGGATTTCCAGGAATCCACTTCTTTTAAATTTATTGTCCTCTTTCTCTATCTCTATTTACTTATATATATGTATAGCATATATATATATATATTTATATATTATATATATATATATATTGTATTTTATATATATATTTATATATATATGTGTATGGTGTATATACCGATATGTGTATATGTATATTTATTGTTTATATATCTATTGTAATTGTATATATATATGTATCTTTTGTATATTATATTATTTGAATGATTTGGAAGTTATATGTCTTCTTGTATATTCTCCAATGTACGACCAATATAAGAACTCTTTCATGTGTGTTAATATATATATGTGTGTATGTATTTATATAAAAACCTATGTATATGTCATATATTTTAAATATGTATTCATTCATTACTTTTTGTATCACACTATATATATGCTATGCTTTTCTTATATATATAAACATGTATGTGGTGTATGTATAATATATATATATCTACCATGTTCTCAAGATTCATATAATAAAATATATAAAAAAAAATAAAAAAAAATTTATATCTTCGATGCATATGATAAACCAACCCATATATATATCGTTAAACGTGTGTACAGAATTTCATCTATCCACCATTATATATTGTTCAAATTCTTTTTATATACATATATATGAAGTAATATATGGTGTTTATATCCCATCCAAATATTTTTTCGGGCAATCAAAATAAGGACTACGTTTCTCCATACTCAACTTCATATATCATGTGTACAAATAAATATATGTTTAAATACATATTTCTTTTGTTCGCTACTACAGTATTTTAAAATAGTCTCGACATTGACATAAACATTCATATATGTGTATTTATATATATATATATGTTTTGTAAATTTCCATATAGGTTATATGTGTGGAATATATATATCCATTCGCTATATATATGTTTATATATATATTATGTATATTTCTATTTTTATATATATATTGTATGTGTCTGTATGAGAGATTCATATATATATGTGTATGTATATATATATGTATTAAACTCAGAAAATATCATTCACTCAGACAGATATCTTGTAAATAATATATAAATGTTTCTATATATATATATATATATTAGTGTATGAGGGAAGAAGATATGGGTATGTATATCTAGAGTATTTATGTGTATGTAAACAGAATAATATAATATGTGTGTGTACCTGCCAATATATATATATATATATTTGTGTGTATGTATATATATATATATATATACATATATGCTGGATATATATATATATATATATCCTGTGTATGTGTATATATATATGTATATATTTGATATTTACACAACATTCCTCTATATCCTTTTTATATATATATATATATATATATATATATATATATATATATATATATATATATATATATATAAATTTGTCTGTTTCAAACATTGAAGAAAAAAGTCCAATTTAAAAACAAAAACTAAATTAGAAAAACAAAAATTCCACATTCAATTCTTATTTGGTTTTGAAAAAAACTTATTTAAATAAAAATTATGAGAGACAGATATGAATTCCCACAGACAAATTAATCAATATGTTGAATATTTTATTTTTTACGAATTTAACTATATTTTATTTAAAACAAATTTTTCCAAAAAAAGAAGCTTTGTATATAGATTCTACTTTTAATAAAACTTAATTTAATATTATTTATTTTTTCATGTTACCCAGTGAAGTGATGTTTTGTCAAATTTAGAAACTGTGGGGGTTTTATTACTAATCTTATTTTCTTTAGTTTCTTGTAAATATCTTTTTACATGCATATTGTAAATATCATTAAAAACAATTTTAGAATTGTTGTTTTATTCCCCCCCCTACAGACCACGAATTGTAAATATAGGGGACTAGTTAGTATTTCCATAGAAACAAAGAGGTATTATTTTTTTTTTGAAAGTAAGAAGGTACAATGAATGTGTTGTTTAATTGAGTTCAGAATATTGTTTCGTACCATTTGAAGTCAATTGTTTGCATTAAAATTATTTTAGTTAAGACAGAAGAAGACCGTCCTTCCCCTAAATCCCTTTTCGTTTGTGACTTTTCTAAAATTTTAAAAAGAATAAATTCACTTTTTCATGTTACAAAACAACAAAACAATGAAGTTTATTTTTTAAAGATTGAATAAAAATTAATTTTCCATAATATAGATAAATTATCGTATCGTAGTTTCGGGGTGATACGGTGACCTTTGCTCCCGCCCGACTTGGATTAATTCAAGATATTTTGCTTGAAATTTGTTTTGTAAAGTAAAAAGAATAGATATCAAGTTTCGTTTTTAGAATCTGCAATAATGAATGAATAATATAAAGTTAAATAAGTTCAAGAGAATAGAAAATTTAAAAATACATGTAGCGTTTCAAAATTATCAGCAGAATTAAAAAGTAGACTAACAGAAATAATAATTATTCCCGTTCGTTTTTTACTTTTTAGTTCTGAGAATTTCGAAAAACTTACATGGCTAAAAATAGATTCTAATGCAATTATTACGTAGTTTTAATTTTTAAATATCTTCGCAAATACAAATCACAGGATGATAATTTTTTGCAAAAATGGTGTGTTGGATGATACGGAACTATATATATATATATATATATATATATATATATATATATATATATATATATATATTGTCATTAATTATTGTATATTAAAATTCCGGAACATATATTGAGAAATTTGGTAATAGCTTTAGAAAGACAATAAATTAAAAAATATATATCTGATGATACTCTTAGTATGACGACAAATAAGGCGGACTCTGAAATTACAGATTGAATCTAAGGACTGCCAAGAATTACCTTCTAAATTTTACACAATTTAGTAACTTTATAATTTTAGTTGTAAATATGTCACATTTATGAGAATAATATACGGATATCATTCCTTAGGTGTTTATCAATTGTACACTGTTCAATTATTATCTTGAAAAAAATTATTAAAAAACTTAATATTAAATTTTAAATCAATACAAAAACCTAAATAATAATTGCTATTCCAAAGCAACAAACGCAGATAATACCAACAAGTGTAATTTTAGAAATTCCAATGAATATCCACTGCAAAACCAATCTCAAACAGACTCTCTTTTTTACCTAAGCACTATTTAAACTATAGAAAATCCAACAGTTAAAAAATTTTATATCGGAAATACCAAGAATTCCTTTAAAACTAGGTGGTACTAACCAATATTTCTCTAATAACTCGTACAGAAATAGGACATCCATGTCTAAATATTTTTGGAACTTAAAAGAAATTTAAAAAAAAACCCTACGGCAAAATGGAAAATACTAAAATAAACTATAACTTTAAGTCTTTAAATGAACCGTGCTTCTTATGAACAATTAGAAATTATCGAATTCACTGACAAAAATTCCCTATTAAATCAAAGGAGTGAATTAACCATATATTGTCGACACAGTGTATCTTTTACTTTAATGGTTAAATTTAAAAAATTGCGTATTACCATTTCTTATAGACGTAATTTATTATTTAATGATCTACTTTCTACGGATAATTACCTTATTTAGTTTACTCAGCTTTAATATTCCTATGTATTGCCACCCAGTTAGTAGTATTAATATTTATATACATGTTTCACATTTTTAATTATATCTACAGGCCTCTTTAAGAAGCTTCCTGAACCCAAATAATTTTTAAAATTTTTTCAGTTAACTTTACTTCCGATTAACCTACCCATCTCTTCAATGTCCTTTCAAAAAATGAACATGTCATATTTGTCTACAATCAAGATACATTTGTCGCCGACATATTTCTTTCCTCATTGTCATTGATGGCCATAAAATATATTCCGGTTTATCATGGCATGAAAAATAAGAAACCTTTCCACTTTCTGAGCTAACATTCTATCAAGCGCAGATCTGACGTTGGATTAATTAATCATAATTTTACCCAAAAATCTATTTTTTAATTTGGACTATACTGAACCGTCATTTACATGGAATAATTTAAGAAGTAAACCAACGGACTTGACCATTTCTTAATATATGACGTCATTTGTTTATCATTTGATACGCAAAAGCAGTTAAAAATGTAAAAGATTCATGGAAGATTGAAGTTTATAAGCAGTAAATTCGATATGCCTACCGAACGATTCTTTGTAGCCGAACGGTAAGGCACGTCAGCGTAAATGACGGTTCCGTATAGGATGCCAGGTTCGAATCCCGTCAAAGGACGAATATTTTCTATGAAAATTTCTCGGGATTCAGGCTGGTAAATGTTATTTAATACTGTTTATTATAAACAGAGCATTTACTTAAATACTTGTATCTATAAAAATAATCGTTAAACATATATATATATATATATATATATATATGAAGAAAAATACAGAAAAAACAAACGAAAATCTTAATATACTAATTATTTTGTATTAATGTTAATATAAAGTCAATATCGGACGTTTCGGTCTATTTTAAATCATCCAAGAACTTATTTATAAAACATAATTAACATTAAAACATATAAAATTCAACATGAAAAGACGATGGACATAAGAGCAACACTAATCCAAAACAGATAACTGAAATTTTATATATAAGATCAACGTTCCGTTTAAAATATGATCACGTCGTCGTCACGTGGACGATGTTGTGAAAACGTATTCGAAGATGATTTCAAAATATTAAAATATTAAACAAATTCAATTGAACTATTTTCTCATATGAACAGTTCGTCAAGAAATCCCTTCCGTTGATATAGGAATACGCAGAGATCAATAGGTTCTTATATTTCCATACAAGCTTGAAGTTTTCCATGTTACAAAGTAAATCAAAAATGATTTCAAAATATTAGACAGGCGTATACGTATCAAAAAATAGTTTGTCCAACGTATTGTTAATTAGTTTAGAACATAAAATGCACCTTAAATTCAATATGAATAAAAAAATTCACTGAATTCTTAAATGATTCATACGACAAGAAAATATTGGTTAGATTCAGTCAGTTATGTGCTATGCATATTACACGCTTAGTCGATGATATTTCTTTCGATACATGACTGACGAGGCAGTTTTTTTTTCCCGTGAGATGGTTATCATTTCTTTTTGCGGTAGGCCAGTTGCGATCCAAGGCTATATAATCCGGTATGCCCTGCTATTTATATAGCTGGAAGGAGAAGAGGAGGATTCATATCTTTCCCAAGGGTATTAGCACGAAAATGAATGTAATGGATTCGACTGGAATTCGAACTCGTCTCTCCGATTCCTCAATCCGCGTCGCGATCCATTACTCCACCGTACGACCATAAAAATGTCAATGTCGAGTGTTGACAGAGGCCATCTCCACTCCAAATGACTAAATGTCAATTTATTGGTAGAGGCAGTGTACTAACATTTGTAGTCATGCTAGTGTAGCTGTTAGTGTAAAATATACGCTTCGGGGAGCTGTCTGACTTCCGACGCTTTTGAATAGGTGTCCTTCTGTCGCATAATGGTACCGATATATCAGTAATAATCGACCAATCAAATCAATGTATGCGAGTAGTCATGTGATATGTCACAGAGGATTGGATATTTAGGTCTTCGCTATGAGAGTTAGTAGTACAGTTTCTATGGTAAATTCATTGGCCCACGATGTATTAGTCTGATAATGGGCTGTGAAACCAGAACTGTGTAAGGTATTAGGGGCCATCTCTTTCCATTTCCACCCCCCTACTCTTCTCTCTGCACTTTACTCTTTTTTATTTTATCGCCTTTCTTTCCATGTTAGCTGTTCGCGCCTTTTCTTCTCTTTGTCGCCATCATTATCATTTATTACAGCTTTAATATTATTCGGGGTCTGAGAATAATAGAAAGGGTAACAGTACGGGAAAAAGATCCCTGTCTAATCTATATATATTTTACAATGATGTTCACCCTGCACAAGGCACAAGAGCCACTCGAGGTAGAGAATTACAGAACACGAGCAAAGCAAGGGGATAATGCCACTAAGACGCAGGTGTCCACCGGAAGAGAAAAAAAAAGGAAAAGAATTTAGAAGGAACCGGAAGCTCATTCCTAAACAGGACTCTCCTGGGTATGACGATAAACTACATCCGACAGCAAGGCATCTGATCAGGACGTTTTGTGGAGCGTGGAACTAACTCTTAATTGCTGGTGTTCCCAGGTCCACAATGACCCGTGGGGGTAGCACCTGTTAGGGTCCCAACTATAGGCAAATAGTTAACACCCAAACTGGGGTCAAAACACTATGAAGTGTAAAAATAGGTTTTAATACCAGAAATTTATTACTAGCAATATATTTTTGAAAAAAAATATTACCAACTATACATTTTTTGAAAATATATTACCAGCGCTACATATTAAAAGGAAAAAATATTACCAGAAATAGATTTTTTTATTACCAACAATAAAAATTGTCGGCATTAAATAAACCATTGGGGTTGATATACCGTAAAACAAAACATAGCAAACCGTACCTAAACAGGAAATAAGGAATAAAACTCCTGTTCAAAAGATCGTGGAGGAGTGTGAACCGGACGATAGGCAAACCTATCTACTTCTATTGTGTTCACTGTTGTACTAAAAGGAAAAGACATAAGCAATATCTTCTACCGCTTGTAGATTAAATATCAGGGTAGACTTGACTTCCAAGCTTTGATGAGTCGATTTGTTTTTTGTTTTTTTTTTACGGCTTATCAACCTTTTGCGGGTTATTTAAAGCCACAAACTGTTTTTAGATTCTATGATTGTTTTTCGAACGTAATGATGATTTACTAACACAAGTTCTAATAATTAACCCATAGCTGGAGGTGTACAGGTGGATTCATACCTTTCCAACGGGTATTTCTGAATAAGTGAAAATAATAAACACGACTAGAATTGGAAACCGGCTCTCCGATCTCCAATTCCGAGCCGTTAACCATTACACCATCTGCACATCCAAGCTTAGAACTCCTTGGAGGAAACCCTCCCTGACTGACCATGTTTTCAAGAACGTAACCGCACTCAATACCGTTGGCCAATTGCGGGTTGGTGATGTGATTTAATCCATAGTTAGAAGTCCTTAATTTAAAGTTGTCTTTCTCCTAAACCAGCTAACGGACACTTGTCGGCTGTATTTAAGAGAAGCTGTTTGAAAGAAAGGTTACTGCCCAAATATATATATATATATATAAAGGCAGGATGTGTGTGTGTGTGTGTAACGAATGCACGGCCGCAATTTTCGACGGATTTGCACCAAAATTTACATGCACATGCTCCAAGTTAGCGGGAAGGCCAAGACCGACGTTGTATTTCCCAACTCTCATCGATAGTGGAAATAATCGATTTTTTCATGCTTCTACGGCAATTTTCATGTTTGCGGCCATTTTCTACTGTCCAGAGTGAGTTTATAGCTGGCTGCCACAAATAGGGCAGAAAATTCTATTGGCCAGCGTGAGAGCCAACAGCTGACGACTACGAATTTTAACTAGCATGCCTGCATGCAAAAAATCGATAGCTGCATTCGTCACAAGTGGGAAATGTAAATCCGCATGGCACTTACTCCAATTGGCTCATTCGCTTGCTTAAACTCAACGTTGATTCTTCTGATTCCGCAGAACTGGGTTGGTGAAAATTATTTGTTGTTAACATTTTTTTCATTCGGTTTTCCAGTTACGAGTCCTTTTTTAAAGCGATCGCTTTGTGTTCATTTTGTTTAGTTCTTTTTCAATAAAATTTTAATGTTTATAGAGCTTCGTGCGATAGACAAGAAGTAAGGCATGTAGCAACATCAGCATGGCAAAGGCACTCCTTTAAAGGCAAGGAAGGATAAAAATATTTTAAGTCAAGTGATAGCGATTGCTGTATGAGTCGTACGATTTTGAATCAAGCACGGACAACTCAGGCCATGTTGCTAGTATATATATATATATATATATATATATATATATATATATATATATATATATATTTGTGCAAATTAATTGAAACAAAACAAATAATTCCGTTATTATTTACTTATTTTCGGATTTTTTCCAATAGAACATGAGACAGTGTACATGTTAATACTTCGTATGTCTATTCTACGAGGTCGTTCCTTGCAGATTGACCACAAATTCTCGATTGGATTTAAATCAGAAGAATTTCAGTGTCAGTCTGATTTGCTCACGGGTAAGGCTTGCCAGTAAAACTTGGAGAGTAATTATACATTCTTATTGCTAAAAGTAGAGCCCAATAGTTTTATAAAAGTCTCGGAGAATTCCATTAACATATCTTTAAACTTTTCAAAGATGTAACTGTTCAAATCGTAATCTAAAATTTGGACAACTTTTTTACACGATTTGGAAAATTTGGCTCTTGCAGCCGGTATATATACAACCGGAAAACGATATTTAAATTATTATGAAAATTTCTGAGTTAACCTGTAAAAAGACAATATTTATAAATATAAATGACAATAGGAAAAACTGTAATAGTTGCCGACGCGTTTCGTCCAATGTGGACGGTAGTTATTGTAATAAATTCAATTATGGCACAAGGCCTATGAAGGGGAGGGGTTGAGGCTGGTCTTCACTAACTATCTTATACCTAGCTAATCCGATTCACGACCCATACACTCATTACAATTTGCCCATTCACCACAAAAACTCGTCCATTACCAATCAATCCACCTTCCACTATAATACCGCATCCTCACAAGGGGGACCTACAAAACGCGACCCATGCCCTAAAAATTTATTGATAATAAAAATCTGTGATGAAAAATGAGAGGTGGGAATGAACCCCCAAAACAAAACTAAATATAAACACAAAATAAAGCAAACATGATGTTAGTAGGGTTACGTCAACCCTCAAAATGTGAGGCCGCTGTATTCTGCCCATTTGGACAAAATTAAGAAGCTCTCTTGCTAAGGGAGTGGGAAAAAGAGAAAATATACGCGGACATGGGAAAGAAAAAAATGTGGACTTTCTCAAAGCAAAAAACCAAATGAATTTATTTAAAGAAAGTAACTAATACTAACAAAAACAAAATGTCCTTAGCAACTGGAAGAATTTAGAGAACGCTATTTTCATATTGTTAACTGAAAATTACGTCAATTACTGTCACATATGGAGATATTGTTGTTATTGCTGTGTTGATGGATTCAACTATTTTCTTTTGATTTTGATGGATTCAACCATTTTCTTTTGATTCTTTGTTTGAATAAATTCATTTCCTTTTTTGCTTTGAGAAAGTCCACATTGGACGAAACGCGTCGGCGACAACTACAGTTTTCCTATTGTCATTTATATTCAAATTATTATATAACAAATAAAATTTTAAGGAAAGACAAATTATGAAAAAGTGGAAAAATTTTTCGTATGCCATGTTTCATTCTTCATCGGGTCTAAAGTGATGTTTATGCTGATGCGACTGTAGATGTTTAAGAAGGAAAAAGGGATGCTGGGATATTTTTTTTAAATATGATTTCAGTGTATAAATTTCAAGAAATTGGACGTAAATATACTGTGCATGCTATTAAAGCACATTCTTTAAACTTTTGTTTTAAATGCTATCTCTCTTAATTCCAATAGAATTATGATCCGGCTTATTCCGGTGGCATTTAATGCGTTCTGTTGTTCCTGAGTCTTGCTAATGTATACTTGCACTCAGTTGAAACGAGTCATCAGTAACTGAACAATACTAAATAGAAATAAGAACGAGACGGGGTAGATTGATCTCTTTTCACTGCTCATGTCTAGGGATATCATCTAGTGGTTTTGAGATCAATTCCTGGGTCGGGAAGTGTGTATTTGCACTCAGTGGAAACGGGTGAGCAATAACTGAACAATACTAAATAGAAATAAGAACGAGATGGGGTAGATTGATCTCTTTCACTGCCTCATGTTCAGGGATATCATCTAGTGGTTTTGAGATCAATTTGGGTCGGGAAGTGTGTATTTGCACTCAGTGGAAAACGGTGAGCAATAACTGAACAATACTAAATAGAAATAAGAACGAGAGGGTAGATTGATTCTTTTCACTGCTCATGTCTGAGGATATCATCTAGTGGTTTGAGATCACCCTGGTCGGGAAGTGTATTTGCACTCAGTGGAAACGGGTGAGCAATAACCGAACAATACTAATAGAAATAAGAACGACGGGTAGATTGATCTCTTTTCACTGCTCATGTCTAGGGATATCATCTAGTGGTTTTGAGATCAATTCCTGGGTCGGGAAGTGTATTTGCACTCAGTGGAAACGGGTGAGCAACAACTGTCAATACTAAATAGAAATAAGAACCAGACGGGTAGATTGATCTCGTTCCGCTGCTCATGTCTAGGGATATCATCTAGTGGTTTTGAGATCAATTCCTGGGTCAGGAAGTGTGTATTGCACTCAGTGGAAACGGGTGAGCAATAACTGAACAATACTAAATAGAAATAAGAACGAGACAGGGTAGATTGATCTCTTTTCACCGCTCATGTCTAGGGATATCATCTAAAAAAGTGGTTTTGAGATCAATTCCTGGGTCAGGAAGTGTGTATTTGCACTCAGTGAAACGGGTGAGCAATAACTGAACAATACTAAATAGAAATAAGAACCAGACGGGGTAGATTGATCTCTTTCACTGCTCATGTCTAGGGATATCATCTAGTGGTTTTGAGATCAATTCCTGGGTCCCAGAAGTGTATTTGCACTCAGTGGAAACGGGTGAGCTATAACTGAACAATACTAAATAGAAATAAGAACGAGACGGGGTAGATTGATCTCTTTTCACTGCTCATGTCTAGGGATATCATCCAGTGGTTTTTCCATCAATTCCTGGACGTCAGGAAGTGTTTTACACTCAGTGGAAACATATACGAGCAATATACTTGAACAATACTAAATAGAAATAAGAACGAGACCACCGGTAGATTGATCTCTTTCACTGC